>BMAC01000168.1:1070579-1111737 GCA_014905375.1 Phtheirospermum japonicum
ATTAGATATAATTTTTTTTTTTATATTAGAAGAATAAAAGTAAGATATTGAATTGGATAGAATATATTAAATAAAGTATTATAGTAGGTAAGATGTAATAAAAGAAAATTATTGAATTAGGCAAAATATAATATTAGGAAAAGTATTATAGTAGGTAAGATGTAATAAAAGAAAATTATTGAATTAGGCAAAATATAATATTAGGAAAGTATTAAAGTAGGTAAATATATAAAAAGAAGAAATAATAAATTAGGTTAATATTAGGCTCGGATGACAACGAAGTACCAAATGTTTTTCCAAAGCTAACGAATCATGAGAAACAAACATATAGGATAGGAGGATTTTGCATTAATATATAGGATAGATATATGATTATTCAATACTAATTACCTCTCTGTAAATAAATAAAATTCAAACAAATTTAAAATAATGGTTTTATGTATTTTTAACTTAATTTATATAATGGGGCAGATTACGTGCAAAATTCAGTAAACGTACCATCGCTCAATATATTAGCGAACTCTTCTTGCTGAAACAAATTGAAATGAAACAATTATTCTATTTTAAAAAAATATAAACAATTTAAAATGCTGATAGTGATTTACTATAATCAGTGAAAAAGAGACTTGCTGAAAATAACTTATCGACAAATACCACAATGTATATATATATAATATATATTAGTAAACTAGATCGTTTAATAAAAAAGAAAGACAACCACCCCAAAAAATAAAATAAAAGTGACACCCCAACAATGTTATAGTTTCTATATGGACAACAACAACAACAAATGAAACACACTGAGAAAAAACAAGCTACACAGCATGCTGTGCAACCTTCATTTCAAGTGAGTTTGTGTCGACTCCAACGAAAGTATCGACCTCTCGGCCATTTTTGATGAAGAAGAAACTTGGGACACTGCTAACATTATATTCAAAAGCCGCGCCCGGTTCCTCTTCAATGTCCACTTTTAAAAACACGACATTCGGGTACTTTTCCGCCAAGCCCGAGAATGCCGGAGCAATGTAACGACAGGGCCCGCACCAAATTGCCGTGAAATATAATATTGCAAGACGTGACGTCTTTTCAGCGGCGTTGAGCTTTTCTTTTAATTCGGTGGTAGAATGAATCTCGATTAGTTGTCCTGTAATAATGCAAATGAGAACAAACAGAGAAAAAAACCGTATAAAGAATTGAAATATAATATAAGGGAAAAAAAAAACAAAATTGTCCCTGAGGTTTTAGATTTATTACAAATACTCCCCTTAGGTTTGTGTTTGTCTTACAAATTACAAACCAAGAAAGTGGAATTTGTGAAATACAAATACACGTTAATTGCACATTTGTAATTCTGAAGGATATTTGGACATTGTTCGTAATTATACTAAAACTCAGGTTTTTTTTTTTACAAGATTGCCCATTTCGCTATAAAAAGAAAAGAAAAAATAATAATAATCCACTCAAACAATAATCGACACATAAATGTTTGCAGTTTATTTATTAAAAAAAAATCATATATCTACTATTGACTAAATTTGACAAAATGAATTAACATACCGTCTTTTAAAACAGAAGCAGCTTCAGATTCCTGCGACAGAATCAAAAGAAAGCAATTATTCATCTAGATAAAATGGCGAAAAAATCATGCAAATAAATGTAAAGAGACAATCGTAACCTATATAATGTATAACTTTGAATACAACTTGATGAACAGAAAATAAAAGGACAAGTTCTATTATCTATAGAAGAAGGAACCTGGCAATTAATGATGAAACGAGATTGCTTACAATAAAGAGAATCTATCGACAATAAACTATTAAATGCTAAAATAATGAAAATATATCCGACTTAACTTGACGCCTCTGACTTTCAACATCATTTTTTCTCAGCTCCTTCTCTTTTCTCAAGCGTTGGTATTTTTGACGATGCTCGTCGATTTTGTTTGCATTGGATTCAACCTGAAATGTTCCAAGCATAATCTATCAAGGCATCTCACCTTTTAAAACACTTCGATGTTTAAATTCATAATGTTAAGAAACCCAAAGATGAAAATGAAATCTGAAGTAAAATGGATAATTACAAAAACTACCCCTGAGGTTTGGAGTATTCATTAATAAAATTGCTAACTTTCGCTTCAGTTAACATTTTGGCCCAACCGTTAATTGACTTGAACAGAGTTTGCTGACATTATCAAATATTTACAATTGCACCTCTCAACTTTTCAACAGTTACAAGTAGCACCAATTTATGTTTGGCTATTCGTAATATTTAGAGAATTTGAGGGGTATGAATGTAAAACTCAAAATGAAAAGTTGGGGTTATGTTTAACATTTTAGAAAAGTCGAAAGATGTAGTTGTAAGAATATCTCAAGGGTGGTTTGTCTAATTTTCAAAATTAGCTGAGCTTATTTGTAATTTAGCAAAACCTCAAGGGTAGTTTTGCAATTGTCCCAAATTTAAAAAAAATTACCTTTTTGAGAACCGAGCCAATTTCCTCGTCGAAATCACACTTTGACGCCACACGCAAATCAGAAACGGCCTCTTCCCATAAGCCCAACATTGCTCTAGCCATTCCTCGCGCTTTATACCCTTTCGCTGAGTCGGGATTAATCTAACATGATAGTTCATTTTAATAATTTTTCCCAAGATAATCAATTATTTTACGCAATCATCAGTATTCAAGAAATACCTGCAAAGCTGCATCAGCATCTCGGATCGCAGCATTTGGCTTCTTTAGTTTGACAAAGACACCGGCTGCAGCAAAAATATTAAAATAAACACCAGAGCGTCGACATACTAAAGGTAGCAAATAAATTCACATTTTTAACAGTGAATTACCTCTATTTGCATATAATATCGCCGACTTTGGATTCGACGTGATTGCCTTCGTTAGATGGTCTATCGCCTCATCAAACAAACCTAAAATTCATACATTGGCGGGTACACATTATTTTCTCAAGAAACAGAATCTCAATAAATTGGATAATTACAAAATTTCTCTTAGGGCGCAATTTGCAAAAGATCGTATTTGTGATTTTGCAAGATATCTGGGCTTTTTTGTAATTAGGCTAAAACTCAAAGGTACCACGAGAAATTGCATCCATAGCTCCTGTTTTTAATAATTGAGCAACTTCTTGGTTTTGTTCGGTTACTTCAACGGAAGGGTCACCCATCTGAAATACAAAAGCAAAAATATATTTACAAAAACTTAACATATATGAAACATGTGAAAATATATTTTTAATCAAATTTTTTCAGCCACCCACCTTTTGGGGAGGGTCATTGTCAGGCTCGACAACATCGGAATTATCCAACTCGACATCGGATTCAACAATGTCCTCATCATCTTTACCCTGTACCAGATTTTCACTATCAGAAAACCCCTAGTAATTGGAATATTAAATTCTTTTTTCGAGATGATTGGATAAAGATAAGGAAAGTAAAGTGGAAGTTTTCAAAAAGGGTTAATTTTTCTATGCCATAAAGACCGAATATCGACAAGGGTTTGAATGATACCGTAAAGACCGGATATCGAAAGTATATAAGTTTCTAAAAGCAAAAATCACAAACATCTTGAAAAACACCAAAAAAAGAAAAAATGGGCAAACGACTATGCTTAGTCACATTAGAGTTTGCTTAATTTCCAAAACACACCAATTATCGAAAAAACTTAATTCCTTACTAAACAAAATCTAAGGTAATTTCTTTTAAATTCGGCGGCTCTCCTCGAAAGAGTTATTTTAAACAAGATTTTGTCGAACGCTGAACATATAGATCGATTTCTTAATTAATACTAGCAATCAAATTACCTTGCTCGTAAACATGGTAACCGTCGCAAAAAACTTAAAACCAACAGAACAAATTGTCTTAAAACAAAATTAAAACCACCTCTTCCCTGGATTTTTTGCTGTAAAAACAAGATCCAACATCGAAACTCAACAACAACTTGGGAAACAACAACAACAACAACTTAGCTTAAGAACCGAACAAGTTTGAATTTTGAACCGTGCCAAGCAATTACAGAAGAAAATCAAGAATTTAATAACAGCCAGTGTTGGATTTATTAGCAAATCAAGAAATAAAAAAGGGCTGTTTATGATGGGACTCACCGATTTATCAGTCTCTGGGATTTGAGCACCCACGCTAAAAAAAAAAAAGAACAACAAACAAAGTCCATCAAAAAAAAAAAACATTTCTACAACAAAATCAGGATAAAACCATATCTAAACAATCAAATTAGAAGAAGATCGGGAAGAAAACAAAACAAAAAAAAAAATGGAAAGAGAAAAAAAAGACCTTTGGAGAAAATTCTTGAAGAATGCAAGAGATGGGGTGTGTAAAACAGAAGGGTTTTGTTTGCAAAGCTCGACCAAGGCTTTCAGCTTTTCAATCTTTCCCGCCTCCATTGCTTTTCCACTTCGAGTCTCCCTCTCGTCCAATGTTGTATAAAAAATGTATTATTTGTTATAAAAACTTAAGAGAAGGCAGAGTGTTCATTAAGCGGATAGAGTCAATATTTATAGAGATAATATTAGGGTTAGGGTTATTAAAGTCATTTATAAAATATAATTATAACAAGTTCTTTTAAATGATCTTAAAATGTTGTCTTGTTAAAACTTTGTTAAAAAAATCTAATGATACAAAATGTAGTCGAATGAGAAGATATTTTAATGTTACTTCCCATGAAAATCACAATTATAGATTTTTCAGTTGACATGCAAAAATCTAATGATACAAAATGTAGTCGAATGAGAAGATATTTTAATGTTACTTCCCATGAAAATCACAATTATAGATTTTTCAGTCGAAGCATGTCAATTTTGCGTACCAATCTTCCAAACAATGATGTTGGCAATACCTTCATGAATAAATATCAAATTATCACTTGAACAAATTTGTTGGTTAACGACGTCGTCACTCTTTTGTAAATCACGTGTGTAAAAGAATTTATGACATATATGCTTTGTTCTGTCACATTTTATATAGTATTCTTTGAGTTGTGTGATGCACGCCGCGTTGTTTTCGTAGTCGGTTTATCCTTCGTGGAACCCTCTATCTCTCGCCGCCGCCATTTGTAGAACCCTCACCGTCACCCCTTCCCTCCGGTGAGTTTGCTTGCTACCATGACGTCCGCTAAGATTCCACGGGCTGTTCTTTCTTCCTAGCAGCTCGTAGCCGCAACGTTATCGACTAGGGTTTCACTAAAAATACCTCCGCCTTCCACGATTGACCTTTATTCATTTTGGGCAGCTTTTGAGCCTTATCAGTCCTAGGAATTCTGACCGTCTGTCGTCGGCGATACCATAGAATTTGTAGGTCTATGGTTTGAAAATAAGTATCAGTAACTGATGTTGCTTCCGGTGTTACAATCACCGAAACTAACATCAACCAGAGTTTAACAAAAATAAGCAGCGAAAATATAAAAGATAAACACAGCATTTTAAATTCAAGATGATTGAATCACCTTGATTCCTACTACAATTCAGGATCTCGTGTCTCACCTCAATTAAGAGGAGTCATGGAAAGAACAAGTTCAAAATCGCGATCAATTCCTTTTTCAAATCCTGCTGCAGCTGCACGAGCCCTTCCCGCATGCCACAAATGACCTACGAAGAAGAAGAATCATAGAACAAAATGAGAGGTAGCTAACCAACTTCTAGAAGAAACATAATTGACTGCATTAATCTCGGTAGCTATGCCACCCACATAATTTAAAGAACCTAAAGGAGCGTGAGTCATATATTCTGCGGAACGCAGTACTTGTGAACTTGAGTGTACAAACCCGAAAACTATATTACTTTTCATTGTTCAAGATCAATACAAAAATATATGAAGTAATATATGAAAAATGTAGTAGCAAACATGTGATACTAAAATACTTGTCGCCTTGAAGGATGATTTTCTCCATTAGTCACGCAACTTCGAAAACCTTCTTAATCTCGGAGAATGGATTCAAGTAGTTAGTTTGCTTGTGTTCTTGCTCAGTGATTTGCGTCGCCCTGTTCCTTCGTAAAATCCGTGCGTCAAAAGTTGTATTCAAGTCTTGTCCTCTCTTGTCTTAAATAGATAATTCTAAAATACTAAACTTGGTAAACAAGTAAAACAAATTCTAAACATAATTTAGAAAACTAAATAAAGTCCTAGACAAAATCTAGGAAACAAAATCTAGATTTCTAATAAATTTTGTGCCCAAAAAAGGCAAACAACTAAAAAAGAAATTATTGCCAATAATAAATTCTCAACAGTACGTATAAGGTATCTCAATAGAATTCAAAATTAAGTCTCAATTCAATTTGAACATTTACTATTATTCTATGCAATCAAACTTTCAAGAACACATGAAAGGAAAAAAAAGTTCAAAATTGGTTGCAAATTATGCTTTGATCAATGAGGCAAGTCTATTACACCAATTTTCTTTTTCTGGTCTCACCTCTCTCAAATGAGCTGCTTTAATTATTAATTTCCTAATTTCACATAAACAATTGATAGCCGATAAAAGAAAGAAATATGTTTCGGGGGGCTTACCAATTTTGTGGGGTGCTGCAAAATCAAGAGAAAGGATTTTCGATTTTTAATTGGTAATTTGCTTTGTATTGCTATGAAAATAGCAATTCTAGGGCTAAATTTGAGAGGGAAAGTTTTTTTCTTTTAAATTGCAAGAAGTAGCCGTTCTATAACTGACTACCGAACTTTTAAAACTACCGCCCATACGACACTCTTGGCCAAGTGCGCCAAAATTGTGCTTTTATTACATATCAAACCAAATTGCTTATTTAGGTGTTGTGTATATTAGTGGAAAAAAATTGGAAGCGTACCTTAAATGTGCTCTTCCACGATTAAAAAATAATTGAAATTGCACATTGAACGTGCGATTTCATAAGAAAAAGATTAAAATAAATGGAAGCGCACCTTGAACATGAGCTTCAACAAATATGAAATAGAATAATTGACATCGCACTGTAAAAGTGCACGTTTATAAAAGAAAGAAAGAAAGAAAAATCGAAAGGGCACAATAAAGGTGAGCTTCCACAATTTATAAGAAAATGATGAGTACAATAATTTTGTTTTGTATATAAAAATATTAATTATTTCTTGTAAAGTAAAACAATACTGTTAGACAGTGTACACAGAGAAAAATAACAAAAACAAAAGTATAAACCTCAAATAAATATAATTAGGAGTTGAACTCTTCAGAGAAGCTTCTTCCACAAATTATTTTAAATATATTTTTTAAATAATATATATTTTTAATTATGGAAATGCATATTCAATGCGCACTTCCAAATTTATTTATGAAATTGCACATTTATTGTGCATTTCAAATTTTTTTTTCTATTGTGGGAGCGCACATTCATGATGAGGACATTAATTTAATCTTGTGAATAAAACAACACTAGGTGAAATCAATCGTTGTAAGATTTGTCCCAAACACTTTTTGGAGTTAGGACAAAATAGAACTATAGTTCACATACATGAAAAATCTCCATTATTTGCCTGTAAAACACAACAACAACAACAACAAATAAAACACACAATGAAAAAAACAAGCTACACAGCATGCTGTGCAACCTTCATTTCAAGTAAGTTTGTGTCGACCCCAACGAAATTATCGACCTCTCGGCCATTTTTGATAAAGAGGAAACTCGGCACACTGCTAACATTATATTCGAAAGCCGCACCCGGTTCCTCGTCAATGTCCACTTTTAAAAACACGACATTCGGGTACTTTTCGGCCAAGCCCGAGAATGCTGGAGCAACGTAACGACAGGGCCCGCACCAAGTTGCCGTGAAATATAATATTGCAAGACGTGACGTCTTTTCAGCGGCGTTTAGCTTTTCTTTTAACTCGGTGGTAGAATGAATCTCGATTAATTGTCCTGTAATAATGCAAATGAGAACAAACAGAAAAAAACCCACTGCGAAGCGCAAAAGTGAAATTTGTGAAATATAAACACACATCAATTGCACATGTAATTCTGAAGGATATTTTAGTCAGACAGTAAAATTAGACGGTGAAAATGAAGATTATGCAAATTGAGAATTTTTTTTTTTTTTTTATAACAAGATTGCCCATTTCGCAATAAAAAGAAAAGAAAAAATAATAATAATCCACTCAAATTAACTATGTAGCTATGAAGCACCTATTCACTGATCAATAATCGACACATAAATGTTTGCAGTTTATTTATTTTTAAAAAAAAATCATATATCTACTATTGACTAAATTTGACAAAATGAATTAACATACCGCCTTTTAAATCAGAAGCAGCTTCAGATTCCTGCGACAAAATCAAAAGAAAGCAATTATTCATCTAGATAAAATGACGAAAAAATCATGCAAATAAATGTAAAGAGACAATCGTAACTAATATAAATGGAACTATACATTTTATAATGTCTAACTTGATGAGCAGAAAATAAAAAGTCAAGTTCTATTCTCTATAGAAAAAGGAACCGGGCAATTAATGATGAAACGGGATTGCTTACAATAAAGAGAACCTATTCACAATAAACTATTAAATGCTAAAATAATGAAAATATATCCGACTTAACTTGATGCCTCTGACTTTCAAGCTCAATTTTACTCAGCTCCTTCTCTTTTCTCAAGCGTTGGTATTTTCGACAATGCTCGTCGATTTTGTTTGCGTTGGATTCAACTTGAAATGTTCCAAGCATAATCTATCAAGGTATCTCACCTTTTAAAACACTTCGATGTTGAAATCTGATGTAAAATGGATAATTACAAAAACTAGACCTGAGGTTTGAAGTAAAATGGATAATTAAAAGTGAAAATATATTTTTAATCAAATATTTTCAGCCACCCACCTTATGGGGAGGGTCATTGTCAGGCTCGACAACATCGGAATTATCCAACTCGACATCGGATTCAACAATTTCCTCATTGTCATTACTCTGTAATTGGAATATTAAATTCTTTTTTGAGATGATTGTAATTCCATCGATGTTACTATTTAATTTTTCTATACCGCAAAGACCGAATATTGACAAGGATTTGAATGATACCGTAAAGACCAGATATCGAAAGTATACAAGTTTCTAAAAACAAAAAATCACACACATCTTGAAACTCGGCACATAGAGAATATTACTTTCAAGAAATTGGAAAACACCAAAAAAAGAAAATTTAGGCAAACGACTATGCTTAGTCACATTGGAGTTTGCTTAACTTCCAAAATACACCAATTATCGAAAATTTTTAATTCCTTACTAAACAAAATTTAAGGTAATCTCTCTTAAATTCGGCGGCTCTCTCAAGATTTTGTCGAACATATAGATCGATTTCATAATTAACACCAGCAACCAAAACCCCATGCTCAAAAATGTGGTAACCGTCACAACAAACTTAAAATCAACAGAACAATTTGTCAAAAAGAAAAAAAAAATCAACAGATCAATCATTGAAACTCAACTTGGGAAACAACAACAACTTAGCCTAAGAACCAAACAAGTTTGAATTTTGAACTGTGCCGATCAATTAAAGAAGAAAACAAGAATTTAATAACAGAGAGTGTGGGGTTTATTGATTCATAGCCAATTGAAGAAATAAAAAAGGGCTGTTTATGATGGGACTCACCGATTTCTCAGTCTCTGGGATTTGAGCACCCACGCTAAAAAAATAAAAAAAAAAAGAACAACAAAACAAAACAAAAATTTATTTCAAAAACAAAATCAGGACAATGACGATGAGTGTTTATGTCCAAGATCGGGACAAAAAACAACCCAAAAAAAAAGGAAAGAGAAAAAAAGACCTTTGGAGAAAATTCTTGAAGAATGCAAGAGATGGGGTGTGTAAAACAGAAGGGTTTTGTTTGCAACACTCGACCAAAGTTTTCAGCTTTTCAATCTTTCCCGCCTCCATTGCTTTTCCACTGCGAGTCTCCTTCTTGTCCAATGTTTTGTATAAAAAATGTATTATTTGTTATAAAAACTAAAGAGAAGGTAGAGTGTTCATCAAGTGGATAGAGTCAATATTTATAGATATAATATTAGGTTTAGGGTTATTAAGGTCATTTACAAAATACAATTATAACAAATTCTTTTAAATGATATTAAAATGCTGTCTCGTTAAAAATTTGTTAAAAAAATTTAATGATACAAAATGTAGTTGAATGAGAAAACACTACAATGCTACTTCCCATGAAAATCACCACCGTAGAATTTTTAGTCGAAGTGTGTCAATCATGTATACCAATTTTTTAAACAATGATGTTGGCAATATCTGCGTGAATAAGTGCGTCAAATTATTACTTGAGCAAATTTGTTTGATAATGATATCGTCACTCATGTGTGTAAAATAACTCTGGACATATGTGCTTTGCTCTATCACCTTTTCTATAGAGTCTCTTCAGTTGTATGATACACGTTGCGTTGTTTTCATATAGCACAATCAGTTTATCCTTTGTCAAAATTCATCTGCGTGACTCTTGGAAGTGATATGGTATATTTCTCAACCATAAACATTCTCGACTAGTTTCATGGATTGCAATGAATTCTGAATGATTTGCATATGTTGTTAAAATTTGCTTCCCATATCCCGAAAATATATAAGTTCCTCCACATGTAAATACATAATATGTTTGTGATTTAGTTGTGGATCCAATAGGTAACATGCATCTACATATCCCGCTAAAGAATTTCCATAAATATACGAATAATATAATTCAAGGTCGATGGTGCTCTATAACGTACAATGTGCCTAACACCATTCCAGTGTCTTAAAGTGGGTGCAAATCTATATCTTGTTAGGAGATTTACAAAAAAATAAATAAATAAATAAATAAAGCCTGGTCTAGTACAATTAGCAAATAAGACAATGCACTAATTACATTAAAATATGGTACTTGAGGGCCAAATATCTTTTCTCCATCTTAAACTCGAAAAGGATCTTTACTTACTTCAAATTGTATAACGACTATTAGTGATGTTATAGGGTGTACTTGATGCATGTAAAAACGCTTTAACATGATTCATGTATATGAAAATTGATGAACAAGTAATATTTTAGGGACATGTTCGATTTGCAAACCTAGACGAAATTTTGTTTTTCCCAAATCCTTCATCTCAAATTTATTTTTCAAGTAGTCAACAATATTCTTGAGCTCTTCGAGAGTCCCAATTAGATTTAATTTATTAACATAAACTGATATAATTGTAAATCCATCAATAGTTTTTTAATGAAAAACACAAGGACAAATATCATGATTCTTATATCCTTCTTTCTTTAGATATTCGCTAAGTCTATGACCATATTCGTCCAAATTATTTCAAACCATACAACGATCTTTGTTATTTAATTGAAAGCATGATTTTGGAGTATGAATTACTTGCTTCTAGTAATTTAATTCTCAAAGATTCTCATGTACATATCACAATTTAGTGAACGGTGAACAATGTAGATATGCAGTAATTACACCCATGAGGTGCATATCAAGCCTTTGTGACACTACAAAACTAATCAAAAACCTAGAAGTAACCGTGTCCGTTACTGGAGAGTACATTTTCTCGTAATCGATTGCTTGTCTTTTAGAGAAACATTGTGCTACGAGTCGGGATTTATATCTCATTATTTCATTCTTTTTATTTTTCTTTCTTAAAAGGAAGCGTTTGTATCCCCACATGATCAATATCTTTCGAGGTTTGAATTATAGGTCCAAACACTTTCTATTTTCCAAAGAATGAAACTCAGCCTATTTAACTTCTTTCCATTTTGGACAATCATTTCTATTTTGACAGTCTCCAATAGACTGTGGTTCGTGATGAAGTTATCTCTCCCCTATAATTTACATGAAGATAAATAATTATTTGAGATCTCATTTTTTTTCAGACACTAATAGTTCTTCGTGAACTACATTAGTTTCATGTGATTGATCAATCATTTTCGTCATTATTTAGTCCATATCCTGCACCTTTCTATTTTAGGGTGCAGAATCTTTGGAACCAATTGCTCAACTACATTTTTTACGTATTTTGGATTCTTTTTTTGATGCTACATGTCTTACGGAGTCATCAATTTTGGCTAGTGCATTTGCAAGGAGTATTAAAGACTGTGTCACTTTTCTTGTATCAACAAAAGTACCAGGTAGTTGATTTGAGACTTTTTGCAAATGAATTATTTGTTTAACTTCTTGTTCACATTGATTATTTCGAGGATCAAAATATATCAAAGTTTTTTTATTCCAGGAAATACCTTTATGCTTTTTCTAGATGTAGTTCGCCTAAGTTTAGATATGTCATTTCATCAAACTGACAATCTGCAAAACGTACATGGAATATGTCTCCTATTAAAGGTTCCAGGTACCTTATAATTGAAGTAGAATCAAATCATCCATACATTACAATTCATTGTTGGGAACCCATTTTTTTAATTTTAGGGGTGAAATTAGGACTTTAACAACACAATAAAACCTCCATAAATGAGAAACGCCGGGTTCTCGATAAAAAACAAGGTGTATGGGAGATTTTCGGTAATAGGCCGTTGTTCTAATACCAATCAATGTTGCGACATGTAATATGGAATGACCCCAAGCATATGCGGAGATTTTTGACTTCATAAGTAATGGTCTAGGAATCTGTTGAAGACGTGTAATAAACAATTCTGCTAAACCATTTTAGGTATAGATATGAGCAACTTAATGTTTAATCTCAATTCCAATTGCCATACAATAATTATTAAATTATTTAGATTTAAACACACTAACATTATCAAGATGAATTTTCTTGGTTGTATAATCGAGGAATTATATGAGAAAGTAGTTTAGAAAATGTAGGATTTCTAGTAGAAAGCAAGCATGCATGAGAGTAGAAGCATCAATCAATACCATAACATATTGATATGGCCCACAAGGTGGATATATTAGTCCATAAACACCGCCTTGAATTCTTTCTAAAAAGATGGAGATTCAATATTACATTTCGTGTAGGAAGATCTAGTGATTAACTTGCCTTACGCTAGAGCATCACATGAGAATTTATTTGTAAAATAATCTTTTGATTCTTTAAATTATGTACATGTGGATTATTCATTATTCACTGCATTATTGTTGCTTCAAGTTCCCAAATCTATCATGCCAAAGCATAAAGCTTTGTGTGTCATTGAACTTCAGATTCTTGACAAGATTTGCCTCAATTGCTTTCATAAATGTTAAATACATTCAATACGGTAAAGTTGAGAACTTTTATTTTGTTTGCTTATGACCACATGTAAAATGATGTAAGTTCTAAAAAAAAGTAAAAAAGTCTATCAAGACACTGGTGGTAATCGCATACCAACCTCAAAACACGATTACGACTAGATGCACACTAAAAAAAATTTAAAAGTGAGACGCAGTTGACAACCGTGTCTTGGGCTTATTTTGCCAATAAAACTTATTTTGAGATGAATTTTAAAAAAAAATAATGTGGACGTCGTTGCCAGTGGTATCCCAGCATAAATTGAAAAAATAATAGTAAAAAATTTAAATGCAGAACGCAATTACCATTGGCGTCCCAGGGCCAAATTGTAATAAAAAAGAATGAATCTAAACCTATTTTACCTGAGATAAAATAGTAATTTAGGACTGGATTTGTTAACTCGTGCAATCAATGGCAAATTCCTTCGCCTTAGTAAGCTTGCTTTGTAAGCTAAGCAAGCCTGGTTCTCTGGGCTTTCTCCCTTATCAACCAGACGAAAGAGATATGAATTCCATATGGGTATGGGCTTGGCTTGACCATGTCTTTTCTCAGGTCAGAGGCAAAAACTGAAAGTTCATCATTCATTAGCGGGCTATTCATAGAAAAAGGAGGCGTTTCTTGTTAAATCTTCTCAACCTAGTCGCTCCTGTTATAGATGAGGAACAAAGGTCCCGGCCAGTTTGAAAAAAAAAAAAAAAGAGGAGCAAGACGGGATCAAACCTTAAAATACAAGCCCTCCTCTCTTCATTTCTTTCTTTCTATACTCCCTCTCCAATTCCTTTATAGCAACAGAACACGGAAGCACGGCAAGGCGAGGCGAAGGCGGACGATGACAAGGAGCAAGGAGCAACAACAATAGTTTTGACGAAGGTAATTCTTAATCGCAACAACTTTATTTATTTTATTAAAATAAATTTAATTATTTGTGTAAATTCTTTTTTTTTTTATTTTTAGAAATAATTACATTGTTGTTGATGGAAGTATTGTTTATTAATTGTGAAAGTACATGGAGGCCTAGCAGACGTACAACCCAAAGACAATGACAAGTGGCTACACATATCTTCGGGAGTACCTGGTGTGCATATGTTAAGGTTTTTTTTTTTTATGCATTTAGACCTTGTATCGAGACTTTTAAATATTTTCGCGAAGTCATCAGTGTTGATGAAACTTTATTGGTTGGAAGGTACAAGCACACGTTATGTGTGTAGTTGCACCATTGGTTAGACAAATATCCCAAGATTTTATCTTTTGGAATTTTGTAAAGAATTTAAGGGATATATGAATAGATTTTAAGTAGAAAATAACTATGATTCAACAAGAGGTCCAAGAATATTTATTCAAAAGTAAATAAAAGTCTCCAAAGAATAATGACAATAATGCCCATAAATAATTTAAAAGCGATAATGATATTATTTAGTAATTTAATCTATGTTGTCTAGCACACCACCCCCAATCAAGTGACCAATATCTGCATTTAGATCAACAAAGAAATCAGAGACATACAAGTTAGTTGTAGCAACTAGACCATCATAATCAATGACATTAGTCTGGATTTTCTCCTTTCATTTGATTGATTTTTGGTAAAAATCCACGTTATGCTTTGTCGTATGACAATTACGCAACCAATGCCCAATCATACCACAATATATAACATGCTTCTTCTTTTGTGTATGGAGTATGATTGTTGGATGCTTTGTATCTTTTATTATTTGCGATTTCACCGTGTCCGCGTCCACGTCCGCGATTGTATCCATGACCATATCCGCGTCCACATCCATATCATATTAGCTTCAGGCAAAGCGTTGGAACTAATGGATCAATGTACATTTTGAAACCACACTCTTAGTACTTTTGTTGGAGGAGTACATTCGAGGTATTGAATGTGAAAGATGTTTACTCAAGCAAGTCTTCATCAACAACTTTTTCACCACAAAGTTTCAATTGATAGCTTATTTGATAAAACATAGAATTATAAGCCCCTACGATTTTGAAATCCTACAATCGAAGTTGCATCCATTCTTATCAGGTTGAGGGAGGACTACAATCCTATGATGTTCAGATCTCTCTATTAAATCTTTCCAACGTTTTTTTGTGGATCTTTGACGGTGAGATACTCAACATTCAAATCATCATGAAGATGATGACAAAGGAAAAACAGTGCATTATCATGATTTTGCTTGGATTTCTCATTTCCTTCTATTATCGTCTCCCTCAAACCCTTTGAGAAGAGCCCGTGACAAATAGTTCTTGCCAAATATATCAAACGCAACAAACTCAAGTTTGGTGATATTTTCCATTTGTGCAAATTTGCACAATGAAAAGTTTAAACAAGATGTAATGTTATCGGATATAAATATTATACTTCATTCATAAATAAATATCATATATAATAACATGAGTTATTTCAAGATCAATATACTTTAATTTAATTATATCAATATTATTTAGGAATATTGAATTATCACATAAAATAAGAATAAGTGTAAATATTCTTCCAAAGTATTATACTTAGTTGTTATACTTCATGTGAAACAACTTAAATTAATATTAGCAAAATACATAATAAAAATAATAGGACTATAAAAAAAATTTAAATAAAAGAAGTTATAAAAAAATTTAAATAAAAGAAATATATAAATCGCTTATTTAAGAGCAATTGTAAATCTAATGGTGTTATTCATTATATCATTAAGTTCATATAATATAACGAGGTGACATTGTGTTTTTTCGAGAACTACAACTAATTCTTATCTTAATAATTTTTGTGACTATTAAGAACTTTTAGTTATATTTACTCAGAAAACAACCGTTGTTATATATAACAATGGAAGAAATCAAAATAATAATTATAAACATAATAACTATAAAGTAACACATATGCTCAATATAAATATAATAAAGATTAAAGTCTGATCTAGTCCATAAATTGAATATAAAATTCTAGAAATTTTTGCACGTATCACATATATGCTTAATAATATATGAAAATTTTACAGTGTCCTCCATACCTATTGTATTTTACGTCATTAGATCATTCCATTACATAAAAACTGAAATGATCTAATTAAAAAATATGGAATATGGTACATTGAGGGTTACCATAGAATTTCTCAATAATATAATATATTATTTTTTATAAGAAAGTTGATATGCACTCATTTGGTGTTGACATGTGTTGTTTTTTCATTGGCTCCCTATTTTTTTGTAGGTTTTCACTTTATTATTAGTGCAAAACCTGCTTTTCAAGGGAAAATATAAAAAGTGCAAAAAGAAAAAAAAGTGTAATTTAATGAAAAAAAAACTAAGAAATTCAAAATGTGAAATATCAATATCAAAAAAGAAAAAATATTGTTGGTCATTTTAAATTTCAAAAAAAATAATCTTTATACACTACATTAGATATCGAAATATTATTTATATTGCAAATATCTATCGAATTCATATATGAGATTGAGAATTTATTATAGTAATATATATTTTTCAAATAGAAAAATATTTGTAATATATTTTATACCTTAATCCATTTATCAGATTAGTGGCACAATTTAATTATATAATAATGTATTGTGTGAATTTGTTTCTTTTATTGTGTTATTTAAAAAAATTGCGAAAGTCTATCATCTGTTTTGCTTTATAAATTGAGGCATTTAAAAAATGGTGATATGTAATCTTCTGATTTGTTTTATAATTACATTGTCGGAAATTTGATTTCTTTTTAAAAATATGTATTTAAGGAAATTGCAAAGTTTTTGAAATTGATAGTAATAATAATAATAATAATAATAATAATAAGTTTTTAGTGTTTTCAAATGTTAGATATGTACTGGGATTACGTTAATATCGTATATGATGCAACCAAAAAGATTGGGTCACCAAAAATATGGGGGTACTAACTTCAAAATGAAATCAACGACCTGAATAGCTCCCAATTACGCTGACCTGATTGATCTCCAAGAGCCTCCTGACGACCTGATCGATCCTGCAAAACAACGCTTCAGCCAAGGCGGTGGATGGCCCCGGCGAAAATCCTCTGACGGTTAAGTTAGAGAGTGCGAGAGATATTTCGAGAGTTCAAACGTAGGATTCAATCAACTTAAAGTAAAAGTGAGGCCTGAACTCCTTTTTATATATACAAGAGAAGTAATTCCCAAACTACAATTACCTTCTCCCACTATAATTTCATAAATACAATGACCGATTTAGAATTAAGATTTCTCATGTATGCTAAGTTCCCATAAATAATAGATCCCTCGCCTAAATTACCAGAATAGGTCTGGGCTTGTGATTCTTTTAATATAGTTCACCGGGACCCCAAAATACGATCCATGTTAGCCCGTTCGGGGCCAAAAATTATAAAGCCCAACACTCAGCGCCGAGTTGGTTAAAACATAAGAGGTCGCTACCCTATATGAGAGCTAGTCACTCCCATATCGCTACTCTATAAAATAACTCACCCACTTCTTAGAAGGAATGATCCTTCCAAGAAATGAGCTCGCTTACCATAAATACTGGCATATAACTTGCATGAATATTTAGTATCGTATCAGTATACTTTTGGTTAATATTTTACGCCTAACTCATAACGATAAATGCTTATGTTATGCTCGTTAGCACAATGCTTATAGTGAGAGTGAGTTTTTCTATCCGAAATTGATGTTCAATTCTATAAAAAGAATCGCGGCATAACAGTTTAAAGCTGAGCAAATTTAATAAAAGGGCAATTCATAAAAAATACCCAATTTTGAAAAGCAAAACTCTTTTATACCCATAGATGAACAAAATATGTTTTATACCCATTGTTGAGAAGAAAAAAGCTAAAATACCCTTACTTAAAAAATAAGAGAGAAAAATGTTTTAAAGACCCCATAAATTTGAAAATACTACTAGATACCCAAAAACTTTTACAAATTCACACTTTACCCCAAATCTATATGGAACAATTGCTCTGGACACACCAAAAATTCGGAAATGTTATTAGGACCCCATAAACTTTTACAAATTTACGCTTTACCCCAAAATTATATTTTAAAATAAACTAATTTTAAGTTATGTCCAAGTTTATCGGTTGGAAACCTGACATGACCTATCGTAATATGATAATGGCTCTGAATAGAGTCCAGTGTCTAAGTAGGTTTAACAATGCCACGAATGAAGTCATATCTTTAAAACTAATAATTAATTTTAATTTTTTCCAGAAGTTGTGTTATCGCACAAATGGTATCAGAGCTTAGGTTTATTAAGAATTTAAAAGAAAATTTATTATAATTGTGTAATTAACTTTTGGTGAGGAGATTTATCTCTAAAAATAGATTCGAACGAGTGTTCGAGATGTATTCATTTCAGGTAATATTTCCAAATATTGAAAATATACGAGTTAGACCACAAAGAGAAAGTAGCATATTGGGATAACCAATATGTTACACGAAGACTTGCAGGAGCCAACAAGGAAACCTTGCGACAATGCGAGAAACAAAAGACGTATCATCTGAGTTACCTTTGGATAAATCAGATATTGAAGACGGATCTCATGTACCATAGGGATACAGCTCATGAATCCCATAAATAGATCCAACTGCAGTGAGGTAGTTGATTCCTCTATGAACCTTAGAGAAATCCAAAGGACGATACAAGACATCGACCACTATATCCAGGTGCAGATGAAAGAGATGATTGAACATCAAAAGGAAACGCGGGAAATTCTAATTGATGTTCAAAGGCGAGTCAAGGCCCTTGAAGTTAAACCAAGTACATCCAGAGGGAGACGACGTATAACTTTCAGAACGGAACTCCTTCTACATCAAAAGGGGAAACCGACTGAGATTACACAACAACCGACGGAAGAAGAGAGGATGATGGCAATAATCAAGGGAGTTCCATTACAACCCAATAAGTAATGGAAAAAACCAACATGGAGGATCTACATGACCTTATCGAATCCTTCACGGGATTAAGTATTGTAGATCTAAAAATGAACTTAGGAGATTCTTCGGCCTTAGTACCAAGAAGTAGTCCTGTACCAACACCAACGAGTTTTCATCAAGGCGAAAGTTCTGCTTCACATGAGCCAGCGCCCGATGCACCAATACCACATGTCGGGGATTTCATCGTAAAAGGAGATCCTACAGATATAGTAGGCACCAGGCAACATTCCCGGAGGCCCAATATTCTTAACACACCATACGGGAAGTTTCAACTGGATCCCATACATCCATATGGGCTGATGTTGAATCTAGATGGCCCAGACTTCAAGAACCGAGAAATACTGATAGATGATTGGGCATCTGCAATGCGAATCGCAGCAGGAACTCTCGGTTTAGAGAAGGAAGGGTTCATTTTACTTCGAGAAATGAGCCTTTAAGGATCTGTAAAGATCGCATGGGACTTAATAAGAGCAGATATAAAACTAGAAGTTATATCTGGTGAATCACTAAAAGGAATCATCGATAATATGGCCAAGCTATTCAAAATCCATTTTATCGGCATAGGATATTTTGAGGGAATGGAAGAGGAAAAGCAGAAAAAATATCGAYAAGYCCTCTATTGCCTTGAGTTACGAGATATTTGTCATGTGGACGAATATATCCAACTATTCACCGAATACCGATGGAAATCCAAGGTGAATGATGGAGATGCGGCTCAACTTTTCTTTGCGAAAATACCAAGTCCATGGAGARAAATATTGATCYAAGAGTACAAGCCAGCAACTGACATGGATACGGTTGCTAGAAGGATGTCTTTCCTAAAAATCAAGTTAGCAGAGTGGTGCCACCAGGCAGCACTTCACAAAAATTACAAGAGACTAAGAGGAATTAATAAATCGGTTCCTCTATGTTGTGCCGAGAATGACATTCCAACAGTAGTGGGAGGTCAACCACAGAGATATAAGCGGAAGAAAGAAAAAAGTCACTCTTACACTCGAAGTAACAAGAAAAGGTTTCCATGGAAACCAAGAGGGTTCTGGTCAAAATAAAAGGCCAGAAACTATAAATCAGGACAAAGAACGGGGCCAAGCCGAGGCTCGTTCTCAAGCCAAGGAAGCACCAGAAAGACGCCAACAAAAAGAACTTTCAGACGAGCTCACACTAGAGCTAATGAAAGTTTTAAGGATTGCAACTGTTGGACGTGCGGAGTCAAGGGGCATATTTCTACTGATTGCCCTGAGAATCAAAGAAGAGGCGTTAGACAGTTTGAGACAACTGAAGAGTTCGAAGAAGCTGTCTATTACCAAAATCTGGTACATGTGTATCAATTTAAAGATATACCCTCAGATGAAAGCATCTATGAAGAAGAGATATACTCTAAGGATGGAAGTGAATCATGTTCAGAATCAGAGTGAAGAAGAATTTCTTCAACAAGTGGTTAGGGAGGATATGTCAGGATTCCTCTCACATACAACGGTTTCTCATAAGACGCTTATGAGGATAATGAAAGAAGATCCAAAACTCCAAATGTATGAAGGATTTACAATAGGAGCAATGGAAAAGGCGATGGATAAGTTGGATTTAAGAAATCGAAAACACCAAATTATCCATAGAGTTTCCACGGGAGAATTCGCGATACCAACTGAATACACGGGAAACCAAATCGAGATGCAACTAATCCCCTACCGAGATTCAGGAGATTAAAAGCACACTCAAGAGAGAAATGGCAAATACACTTTTGTGGATCCACATTGGAGCCATTCGAGTGATTATAAAATCAACTTTTAAAGAAGGAGTTGATTCGCCATTAAATCTCGCTCTCTTCGATAAAAGAATCTCAAAGATTCTTGTCTGGGAGCAATCACTGGAAATTTATACGCAGGAAAGCTGGCATTCAATGTCTACCCAAGGATCGCGTATAATTTGGCAGATCGAGATTTTAGTAGAGTTCTCACCCTTCATCAAGATTTCAAGAGACCAGATCTGATGACGGAGGGAAACAGACCCTACTCAATCACGTACAAGATTTCTTATGCACTCTCGAATACTCATCATTTGAAAGTATTACTGAGAAAAGAGTTCATAGAAATACCAAGGATCTTCGAAGACGTAGCAAAGGCGGTCCTACCAGAGATCATGCAATCTCCAACAATAAGAGAGATTGATATGAGAATTCAGGATCGACCGGTTCTTAATAAAAGTAAGAGCCTCATGATCGAACCAAGGAGAATGTCTTTCCAACAAGACTGAATGATCAGTGGACCTCAATGGGAAGGTCCGAGAACCAGCCAAAGCACTCGAGCTCCTGAAGTATTCAAAACTAATGGAGAGTTGAAGTGCCCAAAAGGATGGAGAGGTGTAGAAGTAATATTCGATATTACTCTAAAGGATAACATCTTTCCTTGTGATGTATTGTATCACTTGCAACAACCTTCCCTGTGAAGATATCAAGGAATCCTCAAGATTGGAGAAATTGAAAAAATTATTGAAGGAAGCGCGGGAAGAATCCCAGAGCAACTAACTCTAGGGATAGAGTTTCTCGAGGATCATAAACCTTGGGAAAGATTAAGAGATGGAATGGAATTGACGGTGGGTGACAAAAGATACAGAATAAAATGAGCACCAGCCCATTCTCCATATACATTCCCGTAGGAATGATATATTCAAAATATCGTGCGGAATATTTTGCAGCCTATATTGATTCGGGCGCAGGAATCTGCACGGCTAAACCAGAAGTCTTCCCCAAAGAGATGGAAGAAGAATTATCTCCAGTCGCGGGAAGAAATTTCTCTAAAAGGATCCTAGTCCTTAAAAGAGGGATCAAGCAAGCGGAAATGATGACGGGAGGAGCAAACGGTACTCCATGGTACAAAGTCAAAACTCCACCAATCCATTTCCATGATACGGGAGCGAATATTCTGTTAGGAAACAATTTCCTACAGACGTTCAAAAGATTTACACAAGAAAATGAGACTAGAAGACTTATTTTCACAACCCTTGTGATCATAAGATTATAGTCCAGCGATTAAGAGAGGCGTTTCACAGGAAAGTGCCAATCAATTTTCGCAGCAAGCGTGGTGATGAAGGAAAATTTCGACACCCGAAAATGAAGGATCAAAGAAGGTATGGAGAAGCCATCCTCCAACTACGAAACGAGAGTCTAGGAGGCATAAAGGACGAGAGGATTAAATCACAAACGATTCAACTCCTCAAAGCCAGCTTGGACACACAACCAGACACCACCGTGGAAGAACAAATTACACTGGAGGACATCAAAAGAAAAATTCAAAAGAATTTCAATGAACCCAAATGAATTTCAATGAAAATCCTCTAGTATGGTGGGACAGGAATGAACTCAAAGCATCTTTGAAGGTGAAAACCGGAAAAGAAAATGAGTTTGTCAGATATAAGCCTATCCTGATGAATCAAGAAGATCGAAAGGATATGCAACAAATACTTAAGGAACACATAGACCATAAGTTGATCGAGGCAGGAGTCTTTCCATACAGCAACCCAAGATTTCTGGTTCGCAACCATGGAGAAATAAAAAGAGGAAAACCAAGATTGGTGATTAATTACAAATGAATCAATAACATCTTGGAATTCGATGGATATTATATCCCAAGTAGAGAACATTTGGTGAATTTCATTAAGAATGCAAAAGTGTTCTCCAAGTTTGATTGCAAATCTGGATTTTACCAGATAAAGATGGAAGAAGGAAGAAAAAAACTCACGGCCTTCTCCACACTTCAAGGATATTATATCTGGAACGTTATGCCAATGGGTCTAGCGAATGCACCCCAGATATATCAAAGAAAGATGGATAATCTCTTTAAAGATTACTTCAACTTCATTTTCGTATACATTGATGATATACTTATCGCATCAAAGAACATGAAAGAACATCTAAAACATTTAGAAATCTTCTCAGATGTTTGCCACAAGGAAGGACTAGTACTTTCAGAAAAGAAGGCAGTAATTGCTACAAGAAATATCGAGTTCCTTGGGATAGAGATCGATGAGTCTGGAATCATTCTACAAAATCATATAGTAGAAAAGATACAAGGGTTTCCAGACACACTCAAAGATAAGAAACAACTCCAAAGTTTTCTAGGGGTTGTTAATTTCGCCGGGTTGTTCATAAATAACCTGGCGCATTACAGAAAGGTGTTTAGTTCCCTACTGAAAAAGGACGCCGATTTCAAATGGGAAAAGGAACACCAAGACGGAATTAAACAGCTTAAAGGAGTTTGCAAGCAACTTCCGAAGCTAGCAATCCCGAATGATGAAGACGGACTAGTTCTATATACGGATGCCAGTGATTACTGGTGGGCAGCAGTTCTTACAAAACTAACGCCCAAAGGAGAAATGCCATGTAGATATTGCAGTGGGCTATTTTCGAATAGCGAAGCGAGTCGATGGCATATAAACGAGAAGGAGTTTTTCGCAGTCAGAAAAGCGTTTAAGAAATGACCATTATTTCTGCTCTCAAAGAAATTCACCTTAAAAATTGATAACACGAGCGTAAAAACCTTTTTGAAAAATAAAATTGAATCTAAACCCGAAAAGGCTAGAATACTTAGATGGCAAGATGAATGTCAATATTATGATTTTGATATTGTCATTATAAAATATCATGAAAATGTTCTTGCAGATTTTTTAACTCGAGATGGAGGGACACGTTGCTGACGATACCCTCAAAAGACTAAGGCATCTCAGGGAAAACCTCGAGATCCTCGAACGAGAATTTGGGACGCTATGTCTCAATGCAGAGGTCGCAGGACGACTTCAACAGGCTGATCGGGAATCCATTTCTGATCAAATGCGAGCATGTCAGCTAGCACAGTGTCAACTATTCTCAGATTTGCGAAGGCCTCTCCTCCAGGCCGCATCTCCAACGGTGCAAAAAGGGGTACTTCGAGAACGGGTCTCTAACCCGGAGTTTATGGATTCAAATATCATAATCACGAGTGTTGTAGATGATGCGTTCCCCGAGGATGTACAAGCTGCAATGAATGTTGAGGCCCCGGTGTCACAGTCGGAGGCCTCAAGTCAACCCACCACCTCTGGGGTAAAAGAGGAAGAGTTGAGCCTTAGGCCACAGACAGGCACCTGGTTCAAACTGACGAAACAAAAATTTCTCCGATGCAGGTTTACCAAAGGCAATAGGAGAAGTTAACTACTAGAAGAGGTATCAATACTGACAAAACAATAGTTGATATCTTTGGAAAATATCCGAGTCTGGATGAAAATAGGAAGCCATCCAAACGATGTACAAGAGTGGTATAATTTTGGAGCTCTAGATTCAGTATATACCATTGCACCAGGTTTTCCCGAAATCTCCAAGTTACCAAAATGGATCGGGGAAGCAGTTCACGAGACTTGGGCCAATAATCCACATTTGGCCAGAGGAGACGTTTTAGAGCTGTATATTATCAGTGCAGCACCAGAGCCAGCAAAGAAGGGCTTCAATGAAGCTATTCATTTCATCAAGTTAAGGAGACCGGATGGGAACGCTTTGAGATATATCAAATCCGCCTCACCGGAGGACGCGCCAATGATAGTAGGGGCAATTTCAGAAGATGATGCCTCTACAAGACGAGCATGGGGACTATGAATTTGTCTAACGGAAATGGACAAAGTCAAATACCCATTCAAGTTCTTTCAGAATTCGGCGAATGGATCATTCCTCCTGAATTCTATGACGGGAGCTACTACGAGCTTTGCAGAAACTCTTTTCGAAACAAAGAGAAGAGTTATCTGGGAAAACAGGATTTCGGTAAGCAAAGAAACATACCGAGAATTTTGCAACATGGCGCATGTCGGACGATGGATTGACCGGATCTGTCAGGCTTGCCCGGAATAGAAAGAACCCAAGTTCGGAAAAGGCTTTCGGCCTAAACCAGACTGACAAGAGAATTCAGCTGGAAAGGACAAGAGACCAGCTGGTTTCAAAAAAGCGCGGGGTCCACGCACCATGTGAAGAACACACAATGTGAAAGGATTCCCGACACCACAAGCTGGCTGAGTCAGGAGGGACCAGCAATAAAGGAGGACGGTGGACACAAAATCCACTAGCCCACAATAATAGAAGAAAGATGTGAATAAAAGACACATTTTTTATCAACGGGCTTTGAAGTCCGGATTTGAAATTCGGAAATCCGATCTATAAATAAAGAGCATTTGAGAAAGTAGAGGACATCGAAAATTCTCTTCTATTTTCTCATAATCAAATAAAATTTAGAGAGAGAGAGAAATAATAAATATTGTAATTGTCTGTAATAATAAGTTTATGTATTCACGAGTGCAAGCCTTCTCCATGAGAGGCTAAACAGTTATCTCCTCTCAAAAGAAGGTTACTGATGTAATAATATTTTCTTTTTAGTTCTTAATAAAATAAAGGCTTTCACTTCCACTCATATTCAGTACTTTTAATTTATCTTTATAATCAAATTATCTCGTACGCCTGGAGTAGGAAACGAACCAAGGCTGTGCTGATCGGTTTCTGAAGGAGTTGAATAACTTGTAGCTCAACTTCCTCGAAAGGAAGTTAGGCGGTGAAGAACCGTCTGTAAAACGAGCTAGAGGCGGTGATTTTTCAGCTGGTGGCGTCGCAACCTATCTCACCCGGGATCGACTCGGTCAAAAAGAGGTACGAAGATCATTGAAACATTTTAATTTACGGAAGTATGATGGGCGTGATATGGTCGTAATGGACTATTTCCATTTTTAAGGATAACACAACTTCAAAAAAAAAAAAAAAAAAAAAAAGGTAATAAGCTTTCTAAAACAGAAAGTCTGACTTTCTAAAACAGATAAAAACAACCGTTCTAGAAAGTTTAGGACGAGCAGTTCAATAAAATTTAGGGCGAGTAGTTATGTTTCGGGCGAGTAGTTCAAAATTTGGGCCAGGATATTTTGGTCTTTCCATAATACAAAATGGGCATAAAAGAAGTTTTATTCATAAGTGGGTATAAAAGAGTTTGACATTGGTTGAATGGGTAAAAAAGAATCGGCCTCTTAATAAAAATCGTATGTGATACAAAAAAATCTCATAAACTATTCGGGATTTATGGGCTTAGCTAAGCCACAACTATTATTGCAGTCGACACTGAGAGCTCAGCAATTTTCTTTTCAAGCGATGACAAATCGCCATTGACTACCTTATCAATCGTTTCACCATCTTTCCACAAATAGAAATATTCCACTTGGCAGCCACCTGCATCGCCTCCTCGCAATGATTTAAAAATCGGACCGGACCGGACGGTTCAACCGGTTAAATCGGAAATCGGCCATTGATCCGATCCGATCACACATATAAAACCGTTTTAGCGGTTAAACCGATCAAGAACCGGTCAAAACCGGTTAAACCACTGAAAATCGATAAAAAAAACCGGTTGAACCGGTCCAACCGTTTTTTATGTGCAAAATAATGTGTATGATTCAACTAAATTGGCATAATTATATTAATGATTCATGAAACCTAATCAAGCGATATGAAAATAAATAAATTATATTCGGTCAATTTTATTTTTTTATTTTTATCTCTCTTAATAATCTAGAAAAATAATTAAGATAATATTTATAACTTATATATCACATAACAAAGAATTACATTAATATGTTTAATAGAGTATAAATAAATTAATATGTTTATATAATAAGTTAATTACTTTTTCAAAATACGAATGAAATTAATATTTATATTAATACATTACATAATATTTCATACTATATAATTAAGAATATTATATTTTTATTAATACGGTTGGACCGGCTGTTGAACCGGTCCGATCGGTTGAACCGTGAACCGGTGAGGAGACCGGTTCGTTCACCGGTCCGATTTTTAAAACATTGCCTCCTCGATATCGACTTCCAGAAAAACCAAAATTTGATTTTCTTCGGCCAATCTCTTTTACTTTCGACCATAGTGCCGACAGGCCCCAGACCATGGCGCGGTGAAATAAACGATCGCGAGCCGAGATGTTTTCGAAGCAGCATTCAGCTTGGTCGCCATCTCATCAGCGGATTCAATACTAATTACCTCTCCTGTAAATAAATAAAATTCAAACAAATTTAAATAATGGTTTAACCTAATTTCTATAATAGTGCAAATTACGTGCAAATTTCAGTAAACGTACCGTGGCTCAACATATTAGCGAACTCTTCTTGCTGAAACAAATTAAAATGAAACAATTGTTCAATTTAAAAAAATATAAACAATTTAAAATGCCAATCGGATTTACTATAATCAGTAAAATACCTTTGAACGCACCTCAATTTTTTCCAGCTCCAACTGTAACCATTTGACATTATATCAGTCACGATGCAATTGCATTTTGATAGCATTGAGTTTAACCTGATTTTTGTTTTATAAAAAAAAATTACATCAGTTAAAAATCTCAACTCTAGTAACAGCACCGAAATCCGATGAAAAACTTACCTTTTTTAGCATCACACTCGTCTCCTCGTCAAAATCTAACTTCGACACCAAATCCAAACATTGCCCTTGCCAAACCATCCGACAAAATAAAACTTTAATCTCTAAAAACAGAAACACAATCCAATCCAGTTTTAGTAGCATAACAAATATACCTGTAAAGCAGCATCAGCTTCTCGGATTGCAGCATTTGGTTTCTTTAGTTTGACAAAGAGACTTGCTGAAAAAAGAAATTATCGATGAATACCACATTGTAAATATATTAGTAAATTTGTACGATATTAATTCAAACAAGTTTGAGAATACCTCTACTAGCGTATAATATTGCCGACTTTGGATTCGATGCGATTGCTTCTGTCAGATGATTTATGGCTCTATCAAGCTTTCCTGGTTTTCAATATTTGAAATACCAAAAAATTTAAATAATATTAATAATAATAATAGTATTTATATATATTAAAGAAAGAGAGAGATCGAAAACCGACCCTTAAGGACGGCATCCATGGCTCTCGATTTTAATATTTGAGCACCTTCTTTATTTTCTTCAGTCACGTCAACAAAAAGGTTGCCGATCTAAATAAAACAAATTAAGAGAGGCAAATTTAATCATGAAAAAAAATTAAAATTAAAAAATAACGCATTCAACATTGGTTTATCGAATACTTGCCTCCAATGGAGGATCATTGTCAGGCTCCACAACTACAGAATTATCCAACTCAACATCGGACTCAACAATGTCCTCAAAATTAGAAACCTGCACATTATCATATCCCGACATTTTAGCTTGTTTCGGATGGATCACACTGTTTTTTTGCCCTGCATCAATGGTCATTGGTGAAAATATATAGTAATATTAGACATATGCAAGTAATATCAAATCAGATTACAAATCACAAATGAATTATGAGAATTCACTAAAGCATCATCATAAAGAGGTGCACTCAAACCCTAAACCTAACCCTAAACTCATGTATAATCCCCAATATACCCTGAGTCTCCATACGAACACTTGGCATGCAGGCTAATCCGAACGGAGATAAAAATACGCATAAGGTATCTCAATAGAATTCAAAATTAAATCTCAATTCAATTAAACATTTACTATCATTCTATTCAATCAAACTTTCAAGAACACAATGAAAGAAAAAAAAAAGTTCAAAATTGGTTGCAAATTATGCCTTGATCAATGAGGCAAGTCTATTACACCTTTGGTCTCACCTCTCTCAAATGAGCTGCTTTAATTATTAATTTCCTAATTTCACATAAACAATTGATAGCCGATAAAAGAAAGAAATATGTTTCAGGGGGGCTTACCAATTTTGTGGGCTGCTGCAAAATCAAGAGAAAGGATTTTCGAATTTTTATTGGTAATTTGCTTTGTATTGCTATGGAAATGGCAATTCTAGGGCTAAATTTGAGAGGGAAAGTCTTTTCTTTTAAATTGCAATAAGTAGCCGTTCTAGAACTGACTAACCGAACTTTTAAAATACCGCCAATACGACAGCGTTTCGTCTCTCTTGGCCAAGTGCGCCAAAATTGTGCTTTTATAAACATTTCAAATCAAATAGTTTATTTAGGTGTTGTGTATATTAGTGGAATTATTCTTTTTTTAATTGGAAGCGTACTTTAAATGTGCCCTTCCACGATTTTAAAAAATAATTGAAATTGCACGTTGAATGTGCGATTTCATAAGAGAAAGATTAAAATAAATGGAAGCGCACCTTGAACGTGAGCTTCAACAAATACGAAAAAAAATTTAATTGACATCGCACAGTGAAGGTGCAATTTCATAAAAAAAGAAAAGAAAAAAAGAGAGAAATAATTTGATCTTGTGAATAAGCGCGTTGATTTTATCTTGCGAATAAAAAACACTAGGTGAAATCAAATCAATCATTGTAAGATTTGTCCCAAACACTTTTGGAGTTAGGACAAAATAGAACTATAGTTCACATACATGAAAAATCTCCATTATTTGCCTGTAAAACACAACAACAACAACAACAAATAAAACACACAATGAAAAAAAACAAGCTACATAGCATGCTGTGCAACCTTCATTTCAAGTAAGTTTGTGGCGACCCCAACTAAATTATCGACCTCTCGGCCATTTTTGATAAAGAAGAAACTCGGCACACTGCTAACATTATATTCGAAAGCTGCACCCGGTTCCTCGTCGATGTCCACTTTTAAAAACACGACATTCGGGTACTTTTCGGCCAAGCCCGAGAATGCTGGAGCAACGTAATGACAGGGCCCGCACCAAGTTGCCGTGAAATATAATATTGCAAGATGTGACGTCTTTTCAGCGGCGTTTAGCTTTTCTTTTAACTCGGTGGTAGAATGAATCTCGATTAGTTGTCCTGTAATAATGCAAATGAGAACAAACAGAAAAAAACCCACTGCGAAGCGCAAAAGTGGAATTTGTGAAATATAAACACACATCAATTGCACATGTAATTCTGAAGGATATCAGTAAAATTAGACGGTAAAAATGAAGATTATGCAAATCAAGAAATTTTTTTTTAACAAGATTGCCCATTTCGCAATAAAAAGAAAAGAAAAAATAATAATAATCCACTCAAATTAACTATGTAGCTATGAAGCACCTATTCATTGATCAATAATTGAGACATAAATGTTTGCACTTTATTTATTAAAAAAAATCATATATCTACTATTGACTAAATTTGACAAAATGAATTAACATACCGCCTTTTAGAACAGAAGCAGCTTCAGATTCCTGCAACAAAATCAAAAGAAAGCAATTATTCATCTGGATAAAATGACTAAAAAATCGTCCAAATAAATGTAAAGAAACAATCGTAACCTATATAAATTTTATAATGTTTACTTGGAATACAACTTGATGAACAGAAAATAAAAGGTCAGGTTCTATTCTCTATAGACAGAAGGAAAACCTATTGACAATAAACTATTAAATGCTAAAATAATAAATATATATCCGACTTAACTTGATGCCTCTGACTTTCAAGCTCAATTTTTCTCAGCTCCTTCTCTTTTCTCAAACGTTTGTATTTTTGACGATGCTCGTCGATCATGTTTGCGTTGGATTCCACCTGAAATGTCCCAAGCATAATCTATCAAGGTATCTCACCTTTTAAAACCCAAAGATAAAAACGAAATCAGAAGTAAAATGGATAATTACAAAAACTACCCCCGAGGTTTGGAGTATTCATTAATTAAACAGCTAACTTTTGCTTCCGTTAACATTTTGGCCCAACCGTTAATTGACTTGAACAGAGTTTGATGACATTATCAAATTTTTACAATTACACCCCTCAACTTTTCAACAATTACAAGTAGCCTCAATTTATGTTTGGCTATTCATAATATTTAGGGAAATTTGGGGATAAAATGTAAAATTCAAAAAGAAAAGTTGGGGTCATTTGTAACATTTTAGAATAGTCGAGTGATGTAATTGTAAAAATATCTCAAGGGTGGTTTGTCTAATTTACAAAACTAGCTGGGCTTATTTGTAATTTAGCCAAACCTCGAGGGTAGTTTTGCAATTATCCCAAAGTAAAAAAATTGTTACCTTTTTGAGAACCGAGCCAATCTCCTCGTCGAAATCCAGCTTCGATGCCACATGCAAATCAGAAACGGCCTCTTCCCATAAGCCCAACATTGCTCTAGCCATTCCTCGCGATTTATACCCTTTCCCTGAGTCGGGGTTAATCTAACACGATAGTGCACATTTAATGATTGTTCCCAGATAATCAATTATTTTAAGCAATCACCAGTAATCAAGAAAATACCTGCAAAGCTGCATCAGCATCTCGGATCGCAGCATTTGGCTTCATTAGTTTGACAAAGACACTGGCTGCATTGAAACTATTAAAATAAACACCAGAGCGTCGACATATTAACGGTAGCAAATAAATTCACATATTTTACAATTAATTACCTCTATTTGCATATAATATCGCCGACTTTGGATTCGACGTGATTGCCTTCATTAGATGGTCTATCGCCTCATCAAACAAACCTAAAATTCATACATTGGCGGGTACACATTATTTTCTCAAGAAACAGAATCTCAATAAATTGGATAATTACAAAATTTCTCTTAAGGGCGCAATTTGCAAAAGATCGTATTAGTGATTTTGCAAGATATCTGGGCTTTTTTGTAATTAGGCTTAAACTCAAAGGTACCATGAGAAATTGCATCCATAGCTCCTGTTTTTAATAACTGAGCAACTTCTTGATTTTGTTCGGTTACTTCAACGGAAGGGTCACCCATATGAAATACAAAAGCAAAAATATATTAAAAAAAATTTAACATATAAGAAACATGTGAAAATATATTTTTAATCAAATTTTTTCAGCCACCCACCTTTTGGGGAGGGTCATTGTCAGGCTCGACAACATCGGAATTATCCAACTCGACATCGGATTCAACAATGTCCTCATCATCTTTACCCTGTACCAGATTTTCGCTATCAGATAACCCCTAGTAATTGGAATATTAAATTCTTTTTCCGAGATGAATGGATAAAAATAAGGAAAGTAAAATGGAAGTTTTCAAAAAGGTTTAATTTTTCTATACCGTAAAGACCGAATATCGACAAGGGTTTGAATGATATCAAAAGTATATTAGTTTCTAAAAGCAAATCACACACATCTTGAAATTCGGCACTTAATATTACTTTCGAGAAATTGAAAAACACCAAAAAAAGAAAAAACGGAAAAATGACTATGCTTAGTCACGTTAGAGTTTGCTTAATTTCCAAAATACACCAATTATCGAAAAAATTTACTCCTTACTAAACAAAATTTAAGGTAATTTTTTTTAAATTCGGCGTCTCTCTCAAGATTTTGTCGAACCTGAACATATAGATCGATTTCTTAATTAACACCAGCAACCAAAACCCCATGCTCAAAAATGTGGTAACCGTCACAACAACAACGAAATTCGAAACTCAACTTGGGAAACAACAACAACTTAGCCTAAGAACCAAACAAGTTTGAATTTTGAACTGTGCCAATCAATTACATAAGTAAAACAAGAATTTAATAACAACGATGTGGATTTATCGATTCATAGCCAATTGAAGAAATAAAAAAGGGCTGCTTTGTTTTATGATGGGACTCACCGATTTCTCAGTCTCTGGGATTTGAGCACCCACGCTAAAAAAATAAAAAAAAAAAGAACAACAAAACAAAACCGATCAAAAAAAAAATCATTTCAACAACAAAATCAGGATTAAACCAAGTCTAAACAATCAAATTAGAAGAAGATCGGGAAAAAAACAAAACAAAAGAAAAATGGAAAGAGAAAAAAAAGACCTTTGGAGAAAATTCTTGAAGAATGCAAGAGATGGGGTGTGTAAAACAGATGGGTTTTGTTTGCAACGCTCGACCAAGGTTTTAAGCTTTTCAATCTTTCCCGCCTCCATTGCTTTTCCACTGCGAGTCTCCCTCTTGTCCAATGTTGTATAAAAAAAAGTAATATTTGTAATAAAAACCAGAGAAGGTAGAGTGTTTATTAAGTGGATATAGTCTATATTTATATGTAAAATATTAGGGTTCAGGGTTAGTAAGGTTATTTATAAGATGTAATTCTAATATTTTTTATAAATATTTTTAAAATATTGTCTCGTTAAAATTTTATTAAAAAAATGAATGAGACAAAATTTAGTCGAATGAGAAGATAGTTTAATGTTACTTCCCATGAAAATCATAACTTTAGATTTCCTGATCGAAACATGTCAATTTTACGTACCAATCTTCTAAACAATGATGACAATGCCTTCGTGAATGAGTGCGTCAAATTATCACTTGAGCGAATTTGTTGGTTAACGACGTCGTCACTCTTTTGTAAAATTGTGTGAATTTATGAATTACTTGCTTCTACAAATTTAATTCTCGGAGATTTTCATGTACATTTCACTATCTAGTGAACCATATAGATATATGAAGTAATTACACCCATGTGGCACATATAAAGCCTTCGTGACACAACAAAACTAATCAAAATACTAAGAGTAAATGTGTTTATTACTGAGAATACATAATTGATTGTTGGTCTTTGAGAGAAACATTGTGCTACGAGTCGAGATTTATATCTCGTTATTTCATTCTTTTGATTTCTCTTTCTTAAAAGGACACGTTTGTATCCCTGCATGAATAATATCTTTCGGTGTTTGATTTATAGGTCCAAACACTTTCTATTTTCTAAAGAATGAAACTCAAGCTGTTTAGCTTCTTTCGATAGTGTAAGAAGAGCGAGAGTGAAGTGAAAAATACGTCGGACAATTTTGTTGGTGCCTTTGATAGTGTAAGAATCGAGGTCCTTTGCCCGGCTTTGTCTTTGCCATGTGTTATCTGTGTTATTTTAGCTTCGATCGAGAAGAAGTTGAGTAGATTTCTCTCCAATTTGATGCTTGAATTAATTTGAAGTAGGGAGAAATGAACAGAAACCCTAATTTGTGAAGGAGGAGATGGTGTCGGAACAATGGGATCTTGATGATGCAGCTGGTGGTGGCGATTAGAAGATGACGGCCGGTGTGGTGGTTGGGAATGGTGGGAGGGGTTGAATCGGCGAGCAGAGGAAAAAGGTAGATCTGTGGATTAGGGACAGTCGGGTTGCTCACGCAGCGGAGGTATTTTGTGTTTATTTTTTCTTCATCTCCTCCGCCTGAGCTCATTCGCGGTGTAATGCAACTCGTGCGCGGACGGTGGCACCCACCGTTTCCAAGCGCCATTCGCAGGTTTTTCGGCCGCCGTAGGAGCCTTCCTCGTTTTCCTCACCTCACTTCCATCTTTCTTCTCTTCGTGTGAGGACGACAGCGACAGAGCCACCGGCGATAGTGATGATTTTCTCTTCTCCTTCATTGGAGAGATCGAAAGCAGCGGAGTGCAGGAGTTGAGAGGGTTTTTACATTTTTAGGTTACCGGTGGTGGGGGTTGAATCGGAAGAGATTGAGGGAGAATTATACCTTCTGGTTTGGATTTCGGTTGATGATTGCAGCTGGTGGTGGCGATTGGAAGATGATTTTTGGCTGGTGGAAAGGGAATGGCAGAGACGAGATCGGCGGGGAGGGAAGGGCTAGGGTAGGATAAAGGTTTTTGTTTTGTTTTTTAATCGGAAAAATTGATTTTGTGGGTATATTTTAATCCAAAAATAATATGACATATGAGAACGTCTTTTTAAAGACGTTCTGAATAATACTTTCCAGAACGTCATTTTAAAGACGTTTTCGATATTTAAAATATCATAACGTCGTTTTTAAAGACGTTTTTGATATTTAAAATAGTAGAACGTCTTTTCTAACGACGTTCTGGATATCTAATATACCAGAACGTCTTTTTAACGACGTTCTAAATATCCAGTATACCAAAACGTCTTTAAAAAATACGTTCTGGTATGCGATACTTTTATTACAAAAATGCCACCGCCTGACATTTAAGAACACCGCTTCCTGAGGCGTTCTTAAATGTCTGTTCTTCAATCCTGTTTTTGTACCGGTGAAACCCGAATTACTTGTTACACAATAATTATGTTCGACCTCATGATCAATAGCAAAAAGGTAGGTGGGCCTTATCTAAATCTTTCCTTACCTTGGGATTTGTACATCTTTCTTCACTATGTTTTTCTTAATACAATCGGGCCCGAATACATCATTAATTAATCCTTCTTAGAAAACACACCATTGTGGTTTTTGGCATGGGTCATAAACCACACACAAATATCACTACCCTTTAACTTATTTTCCACTTCAAATACCTAGCACAAGAAATTCTACTTGCACCCCATGAAAAATAGTCCAGCCTTGACTTGATCTCTTCGAAAAAATATGTACCAGTCATCGCATCAATCAAGAGTACTTATTTAACCCCATCCTTTGGTATATCAAGCTCCACTTGAAAAATCACATCCACAACTTGCTTTTTCTTATCCTCTTATGTCGCTTCTTTCACACATTTCTCATCCTCGTCGTGGTTTTTAGAGGTTGCACGGGATTTTTTTGCCATCCAAGCTTCTCCCCCCTCTCCAAAGTTACAATCACTAAGTACAAAAAATACATTCTAGAACGGTTATCTTGGATACCTTCTAGAATGTATGTCTGGTGGCACTTTCGTAATTACAGTCGTGATCCTAGCACGGATATTAAAATGTACGTTCTGAAAAATTGGATTACTGACCACATTAGAAGGTATATTTTATAACCGTTCTAGAATATCTACTTTTCAGAACGTTTCTGATATATTCAATTATTTAGAACGTGTTTTGTAAAATACCTTCTGGTAAATTGAACTTTCAGAATGTATAATTATTTATACGTTCTAGATATATAAAATTTTAATTAAATTATTAAATTTCGTCCACATATCTCTTATCTCCTCCAAATCCATTCTCCCGTCGCCATCTCTAAAATCCCCCGAGACCACCGCCTGCGACGCCTCCTCATCTTCGAGGTTGTCTCCTTCAGCTTCTTCCTTTTCTCCTCTCTGGTGGCGCAGGGCCTCAAATGGGCCATCAATTTGCTGAATAGCAAAGACATGGACGAGATTTTCATATTCTCACATCAATCTGAAGGTGCTGAGGTTCGGGATGTTGGCTTCGGCTATTGGGTCGGTGGTGGGGTGCTTGTTCCTGATGCTGTCGATGGTGAATGTGATCCAGATTAGGCTTGGGATGCTGTCTTGTGGGAGCAAGTCGACGGTCCACACTGTGACGGCCTTGATTGTTCTGGTGACCTCTGCTCTTGTGGTTTATATTTCAATTGCTGTCTATGCTTTTCTGCATTGAGTTTGAGCTGTTGTGAAATGTGTAGCCTATGTGTTTGTTGAAATGTCGATTTGATAATTGTACTATGTTGAAGTTTAATGGAGAAAGTTTCAGCAAAAATGATCAAATTGAAGTATATATATATTTTTAAATTAATAAGTTGATTGTCGAATGGTATGAATCGTATCAATGATTAACTAGAAGCTGAGAATCACTTTGTTTTAGAGTTTTGTACGTCCGTTCTTGGTCGTGTGAATGTACAAGAGGTTATCGACAGTTTATACAAGCTAAAAGAGGATGTCTAGCCTTCTCTCCTGTGCATAATTATATCTATCAGATTCCAGTTTGATCGCATGCTTATTTAGTTCTGAATACTATTCTGTTAACAAATTCTAATTCATAAATTCTCATTTTTATTTTATTCTAAATTAGAAATTTATTTATTTATTCAGTAAAACTATATATGGATGTCATTCAGCTATACAAATAGTGCGAATGTCATTCAGCTTTGCCTTTAGAAGTCGACCCAACATTATTTTGTGTGCGACTAATATATTAATTTTTATCCTTCGTCATTCATCTTATGCTTTTCTTGTCCTAACTAACACTAGGAAAAGTTGTAGGAATCGTGATTGCTCCCCATGCAGCTGGCCACCTTTTGGGGGGCACAGTTTGGAAGGTAACAAAAGACGGCGAGGATGTTATATACGCTGTTGACTTCAATCATCAGAAAGAAAGGTTGTCTTATCACTGCATATAAGTTGTGTTCATCCGTTTATGGATGGGAAATAAACTAATTCTACTCTTGTTTCAATCAGGCATTTGAATGGAACAGTTTTAGAGTCTTTTGTGCGCCCTGCTGTTCTGATAACAGATGCATTCAATGCTTTACTGAGTAATCAGCCTCCAAGACAACAGAAAGACCAACAATTTTTAGGTAATAATTACATTTTATGAGTCGACTATTACTCTATTATTTTTTAAATTATTCTTCTTTTTATGTATATTTAATCATTCAGAACTTTTGATACTGGAACAGGTAAGTGGACCTTACTGACAATTTTTTATTCTTTTTAGTTTTGTTTTTTCTAGGTGATTGTTTATCCATTATTAATGTTCACTTGCAAATAAAACTTGCAGTACTGGGAGCAGCGACAATTGACGTATCCTATCTTCTTCCTGACATATGTTTCATCAAACACGATTGATTATGCCAAGAGCTTTCTTGAGTGGATGAGCGACTCAATAGCAAAATCCTTCGAGCACCCACGACAATACAATTTTTTCCTTTTTTTTTTTTTGGTGCTATGTATGTATCTCACAAGGTCGTGTGTTTAGGTTGACGAAGGAGCTGCCTGTCTGATACTTGATACAACACCGTCAAAAGTTGTATCTTCTGAGCAAACTGTATGTCTAACTGCCTTAATTTTTTATATGCAATTAATTATTTATTAGTCACAATGAAATATGACATATTAAATTTTTTTTTTTGCACCTAAAATTATAAATAACAAAGTTATTATAGTTCATTTAAGATCCTGTATATTTGGAAATATCATACGTTATTATAGATCAACGGAGAAAATGGGTGTTTGCTTATAACCCGACTATATTTTAGAAATAATTGATTATTCTGAAGAGATTTGACGAAAAGCGTGCGTCTCTTGAGTTTCTGGTTTATGGAGTGAGATGTGGTGGATGATTAATGCAGGGTGTTCATACCAAATGATGTTTATTCTTGAATTTACCAGACAATTATAAATGCCTAATATTTTCTTTAATCAAAATGGCCGGATTCTCCTTATATGCATAGACTTAATGCTCGTTTTTGAACTTTCGTTAGTCAAATTTTGATTTCTTGCTGGTGATGACTTATTACACATGATCCGCATTTTCGAAGTTGAAGTTATTGTATTGTGTAAATTATTTATTTTCTAAACAAAGGTTTATTCTGCCGTGAGTTTCGAATCCGTCTGACGATATATTATCTTACTATAGGCCCTAATATGTCTGGAAAGCAAATAATCCGAAATCACGACATTTAAAAACAATGTCAACAATCCGCAGCTCATTACATATTCTCCGCGTGGTTCGAAGCGCTCGAACGAAGTGTCAAATCTGAGCATTGTTCCATATGAAAATAAAGTGAAGGATACTCTGAAGCTGTTTCAGGATCTATACAACCAACTTTCAAACAAACAGAAAAAAGAGCTAAAACGAGAAGGCCAATGCACGACACGATTCGACATGGAGGCAGCTAATCGTCTAAAGAAGAAAGGGAAATTAATATCTCCGGAGAATCATTTCGGACTCATCCCAGGCATTAAAATCGGCGATAAATTCCATTTTTAGGCCGAACTTGCCGTTATTAGCCTACACCGTCAGTACGTGTTCGGTATCGATGCTAACGTCGTAAAATCCTTTATATTCATCGGCTTTCAGCTGATCATGGCTTTGTTTTGCAGTATTATTATATCTCGTTAATGCATACGTACGGCGTTAATTATACTGTGGAGTGAAAAGATCTACACTGCCTTGATAATGTCTACAAATAATAATAAAATGCCTTTCAATTTATTTATGTTCAATTTTTATTTTTCTGTGAAATGGAGGAATTAGCAAATAAGCAAAATTACATAAACCTTAACTTTTCGCTCATGATTCTGCGATAAGCTCGATTCTCTTTGGGCATGATGAGATGAGCATTTTTAGCTTGGGGACTGATGGAAATGCAAGTATTTTTAACGACTCTTTATTATCCTTTATGATTGTTAGCTTTTGCCATTTGACATCTGTATTATAATTATTAATAGTATTTCAATATTTATTATTATTAATAGTATTTTGAATATTTATTCGTAAAATTTGGGATATACGTTCTAGAATATGAGACATTCTAGAACGGTTAAACAAAATAGCCATTCTAGAAAGTATTACCAAGAACGGGACAGACCCAAAATATGACTTTTTAGAACGGGCATAAAACTTTAAAACGGATAAATATCCGTTCTGGAATGTCAGACATTCTAAACGCCAGAAGGCTGAAAACTCATTGCCATATCCAGATAAAATTGAAATATATTGACTATAAAACTGAATTACAACTATACAAAATAAGAAAATGAAATTGATTCCAATAAAATAACAAGCAGGCCACCTGAAGAAAGTGACACTAGCTGAGCCAGTGTTAAGACTGCAGCAACTTCCAGCGACTTAAAATTAATAAACCTATTATTTCTTTTTTAGAAAGACTTAAGGACACGAATAGAAATATAAATAAAATTAAAAGAAAAAAAAATCTAGACTCGATATTAATTAATTCAAAATATACGAATAATTATGCACCGCTCCCCGGTAACGGCACCAGATTAATACAAAATATACGAATAATTATGCACCGCTCCCCGGTAACGGCACCAGATTTTGGTGTGTTATCGTAGCACACAAAAGTAAATAACCTTTTATACCTCAAATATTTTTTAGAAATGGTAAATATGGGTCGATCTCACAAAGAGCGGATAAAACTATTTGCATGTAATTGATGTAATTAATTAAATATATAATGGGGGAGTTTGATTGAAAAGATTTAATCTACTACTAATAATAATAATAATTAAACTAAAGCAAAAATAGAATCTAGAATATAAGAAAGTAAACTGAGCAATTATAATAAAAATAAGTTTTTAAATTGAGAAGAATTCCAGTTCTTAGTTCGGTTTATCCACATTTTGATTTAATGGTAATCTAATATAAGGCTAAACTCGCATTTAATTCCTTGAATTCATATTGTGAAGCCAATAACAAATTCTGTTAACTCCTATCATTTCTTAATTTTATTCAACTAAAACAAGCATTTTAATTGAACCTATCTGGACGAGTGATTTAAAACAAGCCCTTTAAATCTATAACGCTAGATGCATTAAAAACTAAAACGATGGAATTGGTAAGACATTGAGTTCATAAGCTCGGCCTAAGAAAACTTGAATTTATTTTATCGAATTGACTAGTCTAAATTGTCGCTACTTGTGAAATTAAACTTGTAACAATTACGCATTACAAATCATATTCTAGCAAAAGTCGTACAAAACTCTAATCAAGTTGGCCGAACTAAAATCAAGAAATCATATAATAAAGAAATTAAATTTATTACATAAAAATATCCAAGAGAATCGAGTAGAGCAGAGAATGCGTAACAGAGTTTAAATCACATTCTCATCAAATAGTTTTCAACTCAATATTAGCTATGTCTAGCTAGTTATTTTATTTCAAAATAATTGATGTTTTTAAAATTTTAGGCCACAACTCAATTTTTAGAGGCCCAAATACTTGTTTTAAAAAGGCCCAAGAACAATGATGGCACCCCTAAAAATTTGTGGTTTAAAATTTAGGGGATATTTGTAAACCTCATCCAATACTGTAGTAGTAGTAATGCTTCATAATATTAGGGTTTAGCATAATTACAGAAAAGAAAAATATAGTCATGTTATAAAGCTACAAATCCCACCCAACATTTGCCTTTTCTTACTAAAATCTAAAATGCACCCTCCAGTGATAAATACAAACTTTGAGGGGGTGTTTTTATTAACTTTGAAAGATACCTGAATATTTTTGTAACTGTTATCTGGTGAGCACAACCAATTGGTCATGGGGTTTCTGTTTTACTTGTAACAGATAGTCATCAAAAAAAAAAAAAATTTGCTGAAAAAAATAATATTTATACATTGTATAATTCAGATTACAAGCCTAATACACATTCTTAGTGTAAGAATACATATCAGAACAAAAATGAGCTACAACCATGTCTAATACACAACTAAACATAGATGTCATATACCAGGTATAACGCAGATTGCG
>BMAC01000168.1:1111777-1138158 GCA_014905375.1 Phtheirospermum japonicum
AAAAGTGTATCTATTATTACATTTGCAACTTCGCTAAATCGACACCGTTAATTATTTGGCGGCGTAGGACAAGAGCCTGAAGAGTTCATAGACAAGCTTTTTTTATCAACTCCAGGATTACTAATGCAGTCTTGAGATTGCTTGTCACTATATGGATTTGCACTAATCGACCTGGGAAAAAAAATAAAAACAGAGAAAAAAATCAAACCTTTAGACATCAAAAGTTAGTTAGTGATGTTTGCAAACAAAAGCTACAAAATGAGTAAGTTTTTGGAGTGTTCAGTAAAATGAATTGTAAAAGTGGTTTATTTCTGTGTAATATCAAACCAGAACTTGAAGCATCATAAAATTATTTTTGCATGTATTTGAACATATTTTTCATTATTACTAATTAAATCCAGTCCCTGGAGCATTAAACATCAACAAAAATATAATGATAAAAAAAAAAAAACCTTTCTTTCCGCTTCTCCAAAAACCGAGCCAAAGATTTTTTCCGGTACTGAGGCACAGCGCCTGGGAAAAAAAAAGAAAGAACACAAATTATAGATATAAATGCACAAGCCCTGAAAACATGAAAAAAAAAAAAGGAATGAAACAAGAAAAAGAACCTGGAGAAGAAAAAACCACGACTGCGGGCTTTGCAACATTGGCGTCATTGTGGGCACCGGGCCGGCCAACAGACTGAGAAACACTAATCGAGTTTACAGGGGCTGGGCTTAAACGATGTGGTGTTGAGCTATTATAAGCCTGCGAAACACTAATCGGGTTTACAGGAGCTGGACTTAAACGGCGTGGCGTTGTGCTAAAAGACTGACTGACAACAAACCCGTCAAGAACATTAGGCCTAGAAATGGGAGCAGCTTGAACTGGAGCTGGAGACGGTGTTGCAATTGAAGTTACAGAAGGCCCGTTACCAGCCAACAACATAATAGCCTGAGCCTATTACAGCAGAGGATTAAAATTATTACAACGAACAACATAAATCAAGGTTCGTTACTACATTTAGTATGTAATCAACGTTTTATTCAATTATCTTGGAATTACACTACTCCATCATTTACCTTTTGGTTACGGGAAACGAGTGATCAACGCAGATTATTCGACACAAAGTGATTAAATAGTTCATCTTTCAACAATTTCATTGAACATAGGGGCATAAATGGAAAATGCAATACGCTAACTGTAAATATTTTCTTAATCTGGTTGTTCCTGGTTTGACTTTTACAAACAGAAAGTCACTTTTACAACTTATTTACCGAGCACTCTCAATTACTTGAATCCAGCTTTTAGCAACTTCTGATTGTCAACTACTCTAAAAGCATAAGTTTTTGCAAGTACACCCTAAACGGCATACCTTATCAGGAGCGACGTTTTCATAAACACACACGGATCCGTTATAAAAGATGGTCAACTGAGCAGGAGCTGCGGCAACATTCGAAGCATTCCTTAAAAAAAAAAAAGCATTTTTATTCAGTTTTATAATTAATATTTATTTTATAGGGAGGTTTTATTACAGCTTCTTTTATTACCATACCTTAGATCGGTTGTTCCAACGACGGGACTGTTAGAAGGCATAGCCGGAACAACGGTAGGAGGTTGTGGGCTGACAGAGCCAATCAGATTTGATCTGGAAGTAGCAATTACGGACTGATGCATAGAATTTGTCGCGGCAGGTGAAATTGTTAGATTCATTTGATTGACCACCGAACGATGAAATGCGTGTGTGTCATGGTGCTTTGTCGGATAGGTTGTCATTGTATAGCGAACTCCACATTGGTTTTCGCTAACAATGTTTTTCTGAAAACCCGAAAAAATAATTAAAATAAAAAATTGTCCATTAATTGCAAATGCTACATAGAACTTTAACTCCAAAATACATGTTAACCCCATAACTCACCTTCGGAGAATCAAAAGCTTCTGTAGTCTTTAAGGAAACCAATCCAGCCGATGCAAGAGAATCGAAGCCCGTCTTATTAGGCTTCTCTTCATGAACACCGTTGAAAGATAAGAGAGACGAAGAAGAAGAAGAACCCTTTTTCGAAAATGGCCACTGCATTGGTGAACTTCGAACTGGAGCTACAAAAATAAATAAATAAATTACGAATCGAAATGAAAAAGGACTTAATCACATCTATGGGCCAAGAAATATCCTAACTGAAAGTCTTTCTTTTTCTTTTTTTTCTTTTTTTGGTCTAAGCAGCTGATTTAAAGGCTAACTGCCTATTGATTAACAACTAAGCAGAAATCTGGTGAAGTGTAGTTTGCAAAAAGAGATCACAAAAATGGCAACTTGTACAATATTTTTCAATGCTAACCACAGTTTAGTATTAGGAGATATTTGTAATTAAATAATTCAAAAGGGCATCAAATGTGCAGCTGTATAAAGGGGGTGTGAACATGTTGATCAACTTAAAAAATTCAATGATGAGAATCTCATGTACAATTATATTATAAAATTATAGATTGTGATAATAGATGCAAAACGAGTAAAGAATATGGAAAAACACATCTAGTCAACACACTTTAGATATAGCACTAAACTGTTTGGAAAATTTGGAACATCCTTATTTAATTTATTCCTCTTTAAATATATATTCTTCTGCTCCATATAGTGTTTTTTTTCTTTCTATTTTAAGGGTGTCAATGCATGTGATGTTTTTTTTGTTTTTTTTTTTTTTTACACGCATCATTCACACGGCTCATAAGAGTGTGAGATAAAATATTGAATGGGACAGAGACTTTAAAATAAATGTATATGCTACTTTAACAATATAAAAATAATAATTAAAGATTTCTGTGATATATAAAATTCAACTAACACAAGAAACACCAATTGCACAATTCAACTAACACAAGAAACGCCAATTGGTATATAAAATTCCAGGGACTAGCAAAGCATGACGTATGAATAATCAACACAACAACCAATAAGAATACAATATTGCAATACCAATTTGAACATTTCTAACAAAACGTGAACAATCCAACTAACACGCCATTTACTTCAAGGAATGATAATAAACTGCAATATGATCATTTAAAAAGAGAAGCATATGCAGTTAAGCTCCAGTTGACAGCTGGTGGTATGCATATTAATTAATTAATTAAAATAAAATGCTTTATAATGGTTCTTTAAGCCTCCTCCAAAAACATAACAGAGAAAAACGAAAAAAAAAATGAAAGAAAAAGAAAATCTTGGAGCCCAATTTTTTCTTTTGGATTCTTTGAGCTGACAAATATAGATATAAAAAGAAAATCTGAAAGCCCATTTGTAAAATTTGCTACTTCAAGTTTCCATTTTTTCAAGTCTTCATCTATAAACACAATTAAATTTTTAAAAATTTCAGCCTTTAAAAACTAATCTTTCTCCCAGCTAAAAAGATGATTACTTTATTTATTTTTTTCCAAAGCTGATAATCACTTTTTCTTTCCAATTTGCAAAAACTCCCTAAGCACATAGTAAAATATTTTGCTCAAAAAAAGGGTAGGGAGAAAAAAAACAGGGCTTTATAGTTCATTTTAAAAGACTGGCAAATAACACGAAGCTTAAAAATAAAATTACCAGCATCAGTGGTTTCTTCAGAAGCCTCCTGTTTCACACCCAAGCCCAAAAAGTCTCTCTCCATCTTCAAATCTCCAGGAATTCAAGAAAAAAGGGGGAAAATCGAATCTTTATTCAGGAAGGCCCAAAACAACAATCTTTCCAGAACCAAAAAGGAAATCCTATGTTTCTTGGAGGTAAATAGAGGAAACAAGAGAATGGAAGGGGAAAAAAATCCCAGAATGGTAGTAAAAGTAAATACAGAGGAGAAAACCAGCTGCCTGATTGGGTGTTTGAATAGTTGCTGGTTTGCTCGTGAATGAGAGAGATAATGGGAATTTGAGGAGACAAAAAAGAGTCAAATGGGAAGAGAGAGAAAAATAAGGCTAGGATTTAGATGTAATGATAAAACTGTGCTATAAACAGTTTAATGGATGTGACTTGTCTTTTTTTTATTATTATTTAAAGACTTAATACTTTTCTCGTGGCAATATTGCAAGAACGGGCTATTCCTGTACCCGGTCATCTGGATTGAGACTTATTAATGTTTTTTAGCCACATGATTTTATCTTTTTTTGAGAATGGGTACGTTGTATCAATGATGATGATTGAGTGTAATTTTATTATGTATTTATTTATTTATATTATGAAAAATTAAATATTTATCATATTAAAATTAATATTTATCATTTTGGAAATGATCAAATTATATAAATATTTATAAAAATTAAGATTGATTTTTATTATATTGGAGATGAGCTTTTAGCACAATGAAAATGAATATTTATCTAACAAACATAAGTATCTCTATAATAATGAATATGGACATTTTTATGCATGTTACGTGTTTATAAATGTATATTTATCATAAGAAAGATGAAAACTTATTACAACATATATTTAAAAAAAAAATTGACGTAGATGTATATTTTTATCATACTGAACATTTTCTTTCACTAGGGTGTATGATACAACGTACACACGTGTGTACTTAATAATTTGCTAGTGGTGTCTGTGCTGCCCTTGTGCGTTTTCATAAATCTAAATGGACCGGACTTCCTAGCCTAGCCCATCGACTCAACGAGTCATGTCGACCTCAAAAATCAATGACATTTTGTACTATTTCTATGTCATATATTGAAATTGAAAGACTAAATATTTTTCGTTAATATTTGGTGCAAACGAGTATGGATGACAATAACAAAGACCCAATTATAACGGAAAATGACTAATAATTAAATTATAATACCCTTTATTTTTGCCCATTATATACATTTTCTCTTCTTTTTTTTACCTAAAATTAAAACAATTCACCCTGATCTCGCTATATTTTATTCAGTCTGTCTTCACATTCAACTCTTACATCTCCTCAATCTTCATCTCTCTACATCCCCACCAATTTTTCTCCCTCCAATCTCTCCCCTCACTCTCTCTTTATAATCTCGGGGCAAATAATTCAAGTGCCTTCGATTCAGTTTTTCCTAATAACTGAATATAACTTTAGAGTCTTTATTTATAATACTGGAGTTAATGATCAATTATTCTCGGGAGGGTGTGTGTGGCAGTGTTAAGAGTTAAAGTGAGGAAGGAGGAAAGTTGTGGAAAGCCATAATTATATGAAAGATTTTCTCATTAATTAATTTTAATGTACATTATGAGTATATATACATATGAGCACGCTTGGTAGCAAAGTAATTAGCTAACTAACTAACTCTTAACCTAACTAGGTTTAACATAAAAGAATTAGTTATGAACTAAATTATGACTAAGTGTGTGTGCATGTGTGTCTACATTACATACAAGTGTTTGCACGTGCTATATCTATATACAAACATAAAAACTAAGCTTCTTTCTAGATCATGCAGTGTAAAGTTGCTTGCTCAAGTTTCCAAAATGATTTACTGACAGTGGTTCGGCTAATTGACTTTCTGATGGTATAAAACGCACCTCAACCTCCTTTTGTTGGACTTTGCTGCGAATGTAGTGAACATCTATTGTTGTGTTTGGTTCTTTGATGAAAGACTGCATTGAGAACAAGAGTGAGCTCCTACATCATCACACCACATAATCTGAGAAAGAGACACAATCTGAACCAGTTCAGTTGTGGCCAGAGTTAAGGACATGTATTCTAACTCAGTACTACTACTAACTACAACACTTTGCTTCCTAGTGCTCTAAGATATTGGATATGGGCTAAGAAAAATGCAGTACCGAGAAGTCTAACTTCCTTTCATCAATGTTACTAACCCAATCAACATCTGATAATCTTTGAAGAGTCATTATGTGAATAGGTATGAACCGAATTCCTTGAGAGAGAGTTCATTTGAGAAATCTTAGCACCCTTTTGTTGGCTTCCCAATGATGAGTAGTAGGAGAGTGCATGAAGTGACTTAACTTGTTGACAATGAAAGATATACCATGACTGTTCATACTCACATATTTTAAGGCTCACACAATACTTCTATAAACTTATGGTTGATCAAAAGTTGGATTATCATGAAGAGAGAGTTTGATATTGGGAATGTAAGGTGTAAGCTAGGGTTTGTTGTTAAACATATTAGTTTTATGTAATATATATTTAATATATTTATTTTAAGTGAGTTGGTAACAAGTGGAGTCTCTCTTGACCTCTATGTCTAGGAAATAATGTACAACTCTCAAATCTTTTAGAGAAAAGTGTGCATCTAGTAGAGTAATTAGAGCAAAAATGGATGATAGATCATCACCAATGATGAGAATGTCATCCACATATATCAGTGTCATTAGTAGTTTTCCTTGATGATGAGAATGAAACAAGGAAGGATATGCAATAGAGGCAACAAGCCCTTTACTGACTAAGAAGGTTTTTAACTTGTCATACCGGGCCTTATGTGCCTATTTGAGGCCATAGAGAGACTTGATCAATCTACAAACATGTGTAGGCTTTGTAAAATTTACATATCCCTCTGGTTGAGCTATAAATACAGTCTCCTGAAGATCACCTTTGAGAAAGGCATTGTTCACGTCAACCTGATGAACATGCTACCCTCTAGTGGCGCAAGTGAGAGCATAATTCTGATTGTGAGGGGCTTAACCACTGGATTGAAAGTGTCAAAATAATCAACTCCAGCATGTTGATGAAAACCTTTAGCAACTAATCCAGACTTGAGCTTATCAACAAAACCATTAGATTTTTGTTTGACCCTAAAAATCTATTTATTTGTGATGAGATTCATAGACTCAAAATATGGAACCAAAACCTAACTATTATTGTTCACAAGAGCATTATGTTTTGCATCCATTGCTTGCTTCCATGCTGGAATAGAGAGAGCCTCAGTTACTGGGATCGGTTCACATAAAGATGCACAAAAGGCTTTATGTTTGAATATTCCTACTTTTGCTCTAGTAGTCATAGAGCTTGTTTGTGACAATAGTGAGTGGAAAAGAGGTATTGGAAATGTTAGGAGCTGGAGGTTGGGACTTGAGTGATGTGATGAAGATGATGATGTTGAAGGAGATGACTAAGTTGTAAATGAGTGATGAGGATATTGAGGAGAATCTGAAGGTACAGCTGGAAGAGGATTGGGTAGGATGGGAATAATGGATAATGTAGTGGTAGTAATATTATGATCTGAGTTGTCTGAGAAATAAGACACACAGGGAAAATCTTATTCATTGAAGGTAACAGATATTAAAATGAATACTCTTTATACAAGGTTGGGACATCTATATCCCATATGAGGAAGATTATATCTTAGGAAGACATATCTTTTGATTCTAAATTGCAGTTTAGAGTTTTGATAGGGTCTGAGGAAAGGGAAGCAGGCACAACCAAATACTTTTAAGAACTTATAATCAGGTGGTTTATGTGTGAGTTTGAAGTAAGGAGAGGTGTGATGTATAAGAGTGCTAGGTAGTCTATTTATGAGGTATATGGCAGTAGAAATGGCATCCCACTAGAATTTTGAGGGGAGTTTTGCTTGAGTTAGAAGTGTGAGACAAGTTTCTAGATTATGTTGATGTTTTCTCTCAGCTGATCCATTTTTTGGATGTGTGTAAGGGCAAGAATAACTGAAGATAATGCCTGAAGACTCAAACACTTTCTGTGTAGGCCTGAACTCACCCCCATAGTTTAATTGTAGATATTTTGTTTTTGTGTTAAATTGCCTTTCGACCATGGCATTGAACTTAACGAAACTAGATAGGACTTGAGACTTTTGAGTGAGAGGAAAGATCCGGGTAAGTTTGAAGTAATCATACAGATAATCCACAAAGTATTTGTATCATTTTATTGATAGAATAGTAGATGGGCCCCATGCATCAGTGTGTACCAATTTAAATGGAGCTTTAATAGTATGTAAAGTGGATAGATAATGACTTTGATGTTGTTTTCCAATCTTGCATGATTCACAAAAATGTAGTTTATTTGAAGACAAAGGAGTTTGCAAATATTTTAGTACATGATAAAATTTTGAATTATAAGGATGACTAACCTTTGATGCCACAAGTTTAGGTCACTATTATTATTAACAGCAGAATGAACATCAGCAGATGGACATTATAAGGAGAGGAAATAGTAGCTAAGAAAAGCTTTGGTCTGGAGGATAGAATCGGATGAGTGGTTGAAGATGATTGATTAGTGTAGAGATGAGATGTGGCAATATGGTAGAGGCCTTCTTTAAACAACCCCAAAGTCTGTTAAACGCGGAGGTTCTTCATAAGACAAAAATCATGATGAAATTAGATATAAGTCTTATTATTTGAAAGAAGTTTAGAAACATTATGCAGATTTTTTTGTGACTTCTGGAATAAAAAAAAATGTTTTAAGGAATATTTTGACAGCTGAATGTAAATATGGAATAAACATGCATCCTGTATATGAGGAGTTTAAACCATTTTCAATTGCTAATGAAGCATTACCATTATAAGGAGTGTGAATGAATAGATTTCAAGCCCATTGGTGACCTGGTGAGTAAATCCATTGTTTATACTCTAATCAGATTCGTGAAAATCATTTTGCGAGTATTGACGAGCTAGAGAGTTGTTGGTGGTGAAAGACAGAGTAATTTGTCGGAGGGGAAGAGTGAGTTGTGAAAGATCCTATAGCAGCTCCCATAATAAAAGGTAAATGGTTGTACGAAACTGTATGTGCTTGGTATTATGGATGACTGTACGTAGTAGAAGATGGTGACTATTGACTGTACGAGAAGGAGAAGATGATTGACCAATGTAATTGTTAGAAATAGATCCAGTGAAGTTAACATTAAAACTCTTGAAGCATTTTGAAGCGAGATGATTATTTTTGCTGCAGAGACGTAGAACCCTATTTCCTCTGCCATATCGATCACGATCTCATGATCTACCACCATGATTTCCTCTTGATGCATGAGAATCGGTGAGTTTATATTTTTTAATGAGATTTAGAGAAGTCTAGGGTGAGTTATTGGGGGAATATGAGATTTAAGGAGGATGAGACTGTTTAATCCTCACTTCATGTGTTTGGAGGAGAAATTGAGCTTCAAAGAGTGAAAAAGAACCACCATGCGCAGTTAAATTCAAACTTACAGATTCATAATAACAACCTAAGCCATTTAGAATATGCAGAACGCGATCATCATCATCCACAATATGACAACTAGTTGAATTTTATCCGCTACCGATCTCATTTTCAGAAAATATTTTTCAATACTAGAGTCACCTTTTTTTGCAGGTTTGAAGTTGAAATTTCAGATGCAGTACCTTAGCTTTTGAATATAAATGAAAATTGGTTTATAGAACTATCTAGATTTCAACTGAGCTAGTGCATCATTGAATGTGCCTAACATACTTTCAAATGTGGAGCTGAGGATCCAAATGTACAAGAACTATCATTGTGAAGCCAAATCAAATATTTTGGATTCGAAGTTGAATTTCCATTTGAATTTGAGATGAACTGCTCTAGAGCATTTGCATGACTTGGTAGAAATTCACCAAAACCATGTATAGTAACAATGGATAAGATTTGTGCATGCCAGAAAATTGTAATCATTCCGATCGAGGTGAATTGTGAGGGTTTGAAGAGGTATCTGAATCGGAGCCATGAGTTTGCTCTCAAATTTGGAAATTGTAGAGGAAATTTTGGGGAAGAAAAAAACCAGAAAAAAGTTTGAAGTAGCAGATTAATGGTGAAAAAATGGAGAACATGTGTAAATATGAAGATAAACGTACGAAGAGGATGATGCCTGCTCTTGATACCATGTTGAGAGATAAAGTGAGGAAGGAGGAAAGTTGTAAAAAGACATAATACAGAAAGATTTTCTCATTAATAAGAATGTATAGTATCAGTGTATATATACATGAGCAAGCTTGGTGGCTAAGTAATTAACTAACTAGGTAAATATTGACCTAACTAGAGTTAGTTTAACCTAACATAATTAGTTAGGAAACAACTGTAACTAAATATGTGTGCATATGTGCATGCACATGCTATATTTATATACATAACATGCGGGAAAATAAATTCGAGTTTTGAGATGAAATGAATAAATAGTGTCAAGCAAAATCACAATTATTTACAATTTAATTTCATCTTTGTTATTAGTTATAAAGTTTTGTGATGCGACTAAAAAGATTGGTTGGTTCACCAAGAAAAGAGAACAGTAACCTTTAAATCGTTCTTGCCGACCTGATCAACTTCCAGATGACTCCCGGTGACCTGATCAACCTACAAAATAAAGCCCAAGTTGGACAGCCCCAGCGTAGGTCATCCGATACTTAAACCAATTCCCTTTTTGGTAATGAATAAACGAGAGGTCAAAGTAGGATAAAAATCAATTTAGAATATAAATGAGGCATTTGTCCTCTTTATATAGACAAGAGACGTGTTACTAATCTAGGGTTCCCATCCCCTATTTGTACCACAATACCATAATTAACCACCGACTTAGAATTGAGATTCCTCATATATATTAAGTTACCTTAAATATCAGAACTCACGTATTTTTGTAAGTTACCATAACAACCATTTGCTTATAACAATACCATTCCCTTAGTTAGCCGGGACCCCATACTATGTTGTCCATATCAGTCCACCAAGGCCCAAGATCCCATTAACCATACAACCCAACTTCCATACTGAACTATTATCGTACCATTTCTCATAAGAGCTCGTCACTCCTATATAAAAGCTCGTCACCCCTATACACAACTCGCCCCTCCTAAAAAAGAGATCGTCTTATATATCTAAACCCCACATGCATACCAACCTGAATATTGAATGGCGTATCATGGTAGCTAAGTAATTAACTAACTAGCTAAATATTGACCTAACTAGGGTTAATTTAACTTAACAGAATTAGTTAGGAAACAACTGTAACTAAGTGTGTGTGCATGTATTATATACAAGTGCATGCACATGCTATATCTATATCCATAACATGCGGGAAGATAAATTCGGGTTTTGAAATGAAAATGAATAGTGTTAAGCAAAATCACAATTATTTACAATTTAAGTTAGTCTTTGTTATTAGTTGTAAAGTTATATAAATGAAATTGATTGATTCCTAAAAGAAATTCCAAATTATTAGTATGAAATGATCTTAGCTGCACTTTAATGAACTTTTGAAGCCGAATTCTTCTTTCTTCAAAGTGTGAGCTTAAAAGTTTATATTAATTCTCAACACAAATGACACTCCATTTTTTCACATCATTAATAGTCTGTAGTTCCACACAAATGACACTTTTAAAGTGCATGTCAATGATATAGTTGCTAATTCAAAGATCCTCGAAGATTTTATGTTCTTGTTTAATTCTCAACACCATCGTGGTCAAATTGCCATCAAATTACGATTTCCCTCGTTGTGTCTTTTTATTTTGACTTTTCCACCCTATTCCCAAATCTAGATATTTTTATATTAGTGGACAATTGTTCGACTTGTCATCGTCACTTTGATTATTAAACTTTTACTTTTGATTTTGTGATAAAGTGATCCAGCATCATGCTTTAATCTCACATACCACCGAACAACTCTATAATTCTCAATTGAGAAATACTAAACACATTTTGTATGGTCTGTCTAAATTATTGTGTTTATCACAGTTTACTATATAAATTATTATTTTGTGATAAATCGTCACATAAATTATGCGCAATTTTATACCAGAATTGTTATGATTTTATGCTCAAAATTGAATGATGTAGTGAAATTCGATTATACTACGTCATCCGACTTTAGATAAAAAAAATACAACAATTTTAGTACAGCGAGCAAACTGCAAGTCGCGTATAATTTGAGTTGCGAATTATTATAAATAATATTTTATATAATAAAGTGTGAAAACTACTAGATGGACAAAATGTTTTTCTCCCACGCATTTGCATTGGAAAATATTTATAGGTCTGAAACGAATCGCGGTATAATATGTTGTTGGGGGATTTTCAATAAATATTATTACCTAAATCTTTCTTTTTTAGGAGAGATTATGAGCGGATCACAGTGAAATATTTAATTCAAGAATATGAATTTGGAACAGGTAACCAGTTGAAGTACACCACGTGAACCATCAGATTCCCTTAATCTACGGCGATTTCTGCCACGTGGCAAAACACGTGACAATTCTCTTGCAAATTTTGAGGTCACGCGGTTAATGTCTGATTATATGCATGCGTCACCTCAAATAAGCGGAGGGCTGATAGAGTAACACCCACGTGCTACACGAAACGCCTAAGCTCTTACACGTGTCGAGTGACTATTGGACCGTCATGTGCGAGCCAACGTTTGTTTTAGGTTTTTAGCATTTGCCGTCAATCGTGAAGAATACTTTGGTAGTTGGTACGATAAGTACTAATTAACGAATGTGGTGTGGGACCGCGGGTGTATGTACCACGTAATAGTATCAATAATACGTGTCCAATGCTAAAATTGGATAATAGAGTTATACTAGAAGAAGTGATTTAAGCAATAATTGAATAAAAATTGTGTTATGTAAACTATTTTAATATTAATGTGATATTGAATAAATTATTATTTTAATGTTTTTAATAAAATAATAAATAAAATATTCAGGATATGGAAAGTAATTAAAAATTATATAATAAGTAAATAAATATTAATATTTAGGGTGTATGTACTCTCGGTTTATTCTTATTTTTAAGAATTAATATTAATAATATTCGGGGTTTATGTACCCTCGGTTTATTTTTATTTTTTAAATAAAAAAATTCGAGGGTGGCATATTTACCCTCGGAAAATCGAGATTTTTTTTTGCGACCCTCGGTTTATTTTTATTTTAATTTTAAAAAATAGAAAAATCGTAAAAATGAAACCAGTCCTATCATATTAGTCACGTGGTGTGATTTTGACCCGATTTCTATCAAAAAATACTAACGAGCACGTGCGTATCCACACGTGTCGTGGAATTCGACCAACAACAAGATACGATCGATCATTCAACTCATTTGGTTGGAAACGCGAAACGACGAACCATCGTGATTTTGCAAAGAGGGCGATGGGTGCGTCTCGGCGTCGTGGAACCACGAGGGTCGAGCGTCGATCGATTAGCACGCGTTTTCTATTTTTTTTCGATTTTAAATAAAAAAATAGAAAAAAAAAACTCGAGAGAATAGAAAAATTAGTAAAAAATATAAACGAAACACAAAAAATTAAGACCGGGGCGGGGAGGAGTGCATCTCGGCGTCGTGGAACCACGAGGGTCGGGCGTCAATCGTTTAGTACGCGTTTTCTATTTTTATTTTAGATGAAAAATGGAAAAAAACTCGAAAAAGATAGAAAAAATAGTAAAAAAATATAATCGAATCCCATCATTTCACGACCAGTGCGGGGAGGGGTGCGCCTAGGCATCCCGGAAACAAATCCTATTTTTTAATTATTTTTTTCTATTTTTTTCTATTTTTTTTAAAAATAATAATATAATATCTATTTGTTTAACTTTAATGTTAATTATTTGAAAATTCTATTTGAATACAGGAGCGGGAGATGGGTGAGCCGGCTAAGGTGTACGATCTTTTTGTACGTACGCACCAAAAAAAAAGATGGCGCGTGGATCGATACGAAATCTAGTATTATTAATGTGAGTCTTTTTCTTATTTTTAACTTCTTCTTTGATTTTAATGTAGAATTTTAATAAAGAGTTGTATTTCAGGAGGAGTACGAGCGATAGCTGACCCATGAAAAGGAACGTGCGTCATCTTCCCAGGAGGCGAGTAGCGAGGTTGACCATGACCGGGTTTTCTTAGGCGTCGTCGGGTCGAGCAAAGGACGACATTACGGCACCGGCGCGTATGGGAAGGTGGTGGCTGCTGCGAAAGATTTCTTCACAGGCCGCTATTCTTCCACCTCCTCCCAGGCTGATAGGACCCGAGAGCTCGAGGCGCAGCTCCAGGTTCAGAGGGTGGAGCTCGAGGCGATGCAGCAGCAATACGCCGAGTCTGAGCGACTACGTGCGGAGGAGCGGGAGGCATAACGTCAGGAGCTGCGCCGACAGCAGGAGGCATTTCAGGCGCAGATGGATGCCCACATGGCTGACATGTATGCTCGTTTCCAGTAGCAGTACCCCTCTTCCCATCCGTAGGACAGTTTGATTTTTATATAAATTTTGTTAATATGTCGAACGCATGTAATATTTCTTAAATTTCTAAATATTTTTATAATAATTGGTTTATTTATTTGTCTTTTCATTAATGATTTTTTTCAAAGCTCGGGGGAATTTTAATAACTCAACAGGAATTAAAATTAAAATTTAAAAATAAAAATTATTAAAAAAATTAAAATAAAAATCGAGGGGAAAATCCCTTGGAAACCCCTCGGAAAAATAAAAAAATATTAAAAAAATAAAAATCGAGGGTAAAATCCCTCAAAAATCCCTCGGAAGTATCAAAAACCGAGGGGATAATATGCCCTCAGTATTCTTGACAATACAGCCCTCGGTTTTCCAAGAGAACTTAACCCCTCGAATTTCCGAGGGGATAAGAGGCCCTCGGTTTTTCGAGGGAATATACGACCTTCGATTTTTCGATGGAAATTAACCCCTCGGTTTTCTGAGGAAAGTTTCCCTCGGCATTCCCTCGACTTTTCTGAGGGTTGTACGGTAGATTTTTCCGAGGGTTCAGACCCTTGGTTTTGCCTTCGGTTTAGTTTTCCGAGGTAAATTGAACCTTGGAAATTTTTTACCGAGGAGGGTTTTTGCGAGTGAATGGTTCCCTCGTTTTCGCCCAAAATCGAGGGATTTCACCTCAAAACCGAGGGAAAACTCCCTTGAAAATTCGCATTTTTTTTGTTGTGAATGGTATAACCATCTTTCTAAAGGTGTTCATTGTGAATACAATTTGAACCATACATCTATTAGTTTTGTTTTTTTCTCGTTGTGTTTATTTCATTCCTCTAGTCACCCCCTTAGATCACCAAATAGATTTGGAGGGTGTACGGTACGTTTATTTAAAATATTATAGTGGGTACTTTTTGAATTTTAAAAAATATATATTATTTTAAAAATAATTTGTCGAACCGTTTAGATGGAATAAAAATAAAATGGTAGGGCATATAAAATATTGATAATAACAATTTCGCAATAAAAATAAAATGAAAGAGATTGTTATGAAAACTGAATGATATTTCATTTAATAATAACTAATTATTTAATTACAATAAAATATTGACAAAGTATTTAATTTTTAATTTTATAACAAACAAGTGTCAAGTATTCATAATACTAATTTTATATTTAAAAACTATTTCAAATTGGAGACCTAAACCAATCAAACAGCAATATTGTATTGTTATTATAAACATTCAACCACCAACCAATTCACTATTGTGAATAGTGTTTATATTTATTATGTTTGTGTTGAATGACTATATTGCCCTTGATAAAATTATATAATTATGATTGCACCCTTGGAAGTTTTCCTATAAACAGGGCTTCAATTATAATAAAAAATATACCTGAGAATTTCTTTATATACTTTCTCTGTTTTTCTCTCTAATTTATAACATGTTATCAGCACGAGTCTCTAGCCATATGAGTAATATGAAGAAAGTATGCTCTATAGTTGCATCCTATGGATGATCCTCTGTATCAGAAATCGAATTATTACAATATATATATATATATATATATATATATATATATATATATATATATATATATATATGATTGGGTTCAAATGAGAAACCCCGTCATTATATGTGAACCTAAGGGACTAATCCTGGCCTTATCAGTCCCAGTTTTTTTAATTTAATTATATATTTTTTTTACATTTTAAAACATGCAATATGTATCTTAAATTGTAGATCTTGAGAATGTGATTAATTTGATATATATTTCATTCAAAACGAATAAAATTTGAAAAAGTTATGGTTTGTTGAAGATTTGAGTTTCATTTCAAATTTTTGAATTTGCAGTTTATAGATGAAATTTGCGATGATTTTTGTATACAATCGTAGTGTTTTTTTTTTCTTAATCTATTGTGTTTTCCAAAGAACAATGTAGTGCTCTTTGTAAACGTTGATATATGTCCAAAATACAAAATACCATTTTTAATTAATTAATGCATTTTTTTACATTATTACCATGCTGACATGTCATGATCTCAACCATCAAAATTATCCAATCTAATGGTAAAAATGAGTCCCTAGGTTCACATATAATGACGGGTCTCATTTGAACCCAACCCTATATATATACTATACTATATATATATATATATATATATATATATATATATATATATATATATATATATTCTCATTTTGATGCATCTTCACTCTCTTTGATTCAAATCATTCGTCAACTTTATATATATATACATATACATATATGTATGTTCACAGAGAAATATATATAATGCACATAAAAAAGATCTTACGTAGATCAACCTCAACTCATTTTTTTGGAAATGGAAACCTCTATTTTTTTCTTCTTCTATGAATTATTCTGCTTATAACCGTGGTAATCTCGGCGATAGCCCACAACCCTTAATCTTCCTTTAATCTTGAACAAAATACTTAGCTATGTCGTCATTGGTTGTTTCACCGTATGTAAATTAATATTGTGAGTCTATGAAGTATACAAATGGAGAAGAAAGCATCATAAGATAGAGAGAAATGGTATATTGATGGAAAGAGAGACAAGAAAGTTGCATACTCCATTCACAAATGAGGGAAGAAGGTAAGTAAATTAAATGAAGGAGCTTAATGCACTAATTGCATAAGTAGAAGTCATGTACGTAATAATGTAAAAAGAGAAAAGAGAGAGGGACATGCATTTAATGCCTTTTGACAAACAAAGAAATAAAGAATAAAGGTAAGAAAATATTAAATTACAAGTTATGTTCTTCTTAAATATAAAAGGCATAGATTATCAAAATTATTATTTTTTTCTTAAGACTATAACATTCAGTTTAATAAGAGTTTCATTTCAAGACTAATATTGGCATATAAATATTAACTCATTTAAACATATGATATTTTAAAATTTTAAACATTAAATTAAAAATTAGTACCCTAATTATGGAGAATTGAATGATGATATCTGAACTTGTAGATATTTAATTTTATACTATTGACACTCTATAAATATGTATATTTGGCATCCCGTGCTGGCTAGGCGGCTCGACCATCAGCAACGGGCAACAATTGATGGCAGCCGATATTTTCGACGTACAATCATCCAATAGATGATAATTTTATAAAGAGATATGAATGTCATCTCGCGGAGGTCAGACGGCACTGCCGCCGGCAACCGTTATCGACTTATGGCAGTTGATGGTTCAACTCACCTACTCGATGATGGTCATATATTGAGAAAAATAATTGGACATGAATCATGAAATCGAAGTGTCGTCGATATTTGAATCGAATTTCGAACGTCAATAGATAACTTGATCATTTAATAATTCTGATCATATATCAGCATAATGTATACGACCCTGCTCCTGAAGAATCAGTTAAATATTTGTAATTTAAATTCCTGCAATTATTTACTATAATAATGTCCAAGTGGTGGGTTATACCAATATTTGTTGATTTTAATTTCTATTATTTAAATATTGCAATACCTCCTATGTGATGAGTTCAATTATCACAAGATGGGTGGTTTTATATATTTCTGTATTTTATATACCAAGTGATGGATGATACCGTCTACTAAACAGATCCTACTTTCGAAGAAGTAGTTATTGATTACGCAATTTAATTATCACAATTTAATGCACTTTAAATATTGCAGTGTCGCCAATGTGGTGGGTTGTACCACATGATTGGCTAAATCCCACTCTAATGAAATAACTGAACAAACATATGAATCCTGCTCCCGAATTAGCAGTCAATAGAAATGAAATGCGTTCTCCACGTTTATTGGATATTAATGGAGAAAACTGAGCAAATGGGTACTAGAGGGTACCAATAAATAATTTATGAAATTGATTGCTCAATATATTTCATATTGATAAAAGAAATATACCACTTGAAAGAATCATACGAGATCACATTGACATGATAATAAAATGCTCTCGAAGAAGCATATATCACTGACATTATAGTCATGAAGCACTAAATCCTTATATTTTCATAAAGGCAAAATGATGCTATGATTACTCCAGAAGAAGTACAAGTCAGTCAAAGTGAAATTAGCTTACAAGCAATAAACACTCGACATTGAAATACAAAAATATATATTAAACTCATGAAAGTGGAAGGGTGCGTCTCGAGAGTATTTAACTCCGTAACTCTACCACCCCTTACTACTCATGAGAGTTTACAATGAGAGGTCTAAAGGATCTGAGATTCCTTTTCGCTTGACACAGATAGTCTGTGACAGACAAGTTTTAACTTCCACAGATTCTTGAACTAGAATATATGCTTGAAACTTTGTAAGTAGCTCAGAAATTGTGTTTGCAGATATAAGTATTTCCCTCGCTGAATGAGAGATAAACTTATAATCTACGCATTGATCTAGAAAATTGAACAAACCGTTAAAGAAATTATCAATATTTAACAAGCATATAGGTTTGGTATGGAAGTTACACTATGGCCATGACGTAATATTAAAAATTTCATTCAAAATCTCATAACCACCTGGAAGGACGATGAAAGCATCGCTGTTGTTTACCATGTACATCATATAATCATGAAAAGATTGTGTTTGAAGCTTCATTCCAGCTGGACCCATGCTGGTTTTAACTCTATGAAAAGGTATGATACTCACATCTATTCCCCAGTAATGTGCAGATGATATAAGACTATTATAAAGTCTGTAGTTGGCTCCTCCATATAGTATATCAATCTTTTGCTTGCCTAATTCCCTCACAAGTTGAATTGCCATATCTATATATGGAGTATGACCTATCAGTTTAGATCCACCAAGAATACATATAGTTTTGAGTGAATTAGAAAAGGATTTACCTCTTTGCGAGGATTCTGAAACTTCCATCTATCTTTTTCTATACTAGAACTTCTAATATTTGTGAAAGATACATCTTTATGATTCGTGACCCCTTATTTAAAGAGAAGTTTTTACAAGATTATAAATGAATTCACTATTTATTTTTGATAATTGTGGGATATATTCACGAGCTAATAAATGATATCACTATTTTCTTTTTAACTGTCGCAAAAGAAACATGACGGATAATAAATGATATCACTGTTTTCTTTTTGACTGTCGTAAAAGAAAAACGACAGATAAGATATTACTTATTTAAAAAATAATGCTTACTTGTCGGCAATTGAAAGATTTTTATCTTTACAAAATAATAAAATTCTACTACATGGTAGAAAGATTCTCACACTCCTTTCACTTTTCCCAACGGCTAGAAACGGCTAGTAATAGTAATTCTTCACTCTATAAATACACTCACATTTCATTCAACAATTACCTCATACTCCATCATAAATTCTCAACACTAAGTTTTTCAAAATGTTTGAACGAATGATAATGATAATCAGCATTATTGTGGTTATCGCACTTACCATGTTAACTTTTAGCATGGAATATGGTACAAGTGGTTTCTTGCTCCGTATTTTTGTTCTTTGTCTGATTTATTTTATGTTAGCATTTCTGATAGGAATCAAAATATATTAGTTGCTATGTATGTTCACACATCTTTACTCTCTAAATAAAATTCTCCTTAAATTCGTATTGATGGTGTGTGTACAATCTTTCGAATTCCCTATCACTTGGCAATTGAAAAATATTTATATTAATCGTTTTGATATTTTGATAAATCGGGTTTACAAACGGGATCTGTTGAAATAAATTTTTCGAGACTATATCGTTCTTGATCATCTTTAAACTGAACCCACAGAGCCATAAGCTCACGATGCAAGTATCCACTAGGATGTGTCTCAAGAATATGTTGGATATTATGATCCAAAGATTTCTTACTCAAACCATCCTTGATGAATGCTATTTTATCTTCTCGATTTTTGGAGACGAAACCCACAGATTTGCATCGTGTGTCACAGTTCCATCGAGTACATTTATAACATCCACCTAATCTTTTGGATCTGCATTTCTTTGCAAAATTACTTCTACACATACCTGACATATACTTGAATAAGTTTAGAAATTCACCAGATAATCGAACTTGTGCTTCGATTAAAAATCGAATATCTTGTGAAATGTCATAACTCATTAACACTCTCAACCTTTCGAGTCGAGATTTATAAATTCTTTTTAAGATATTTATTGGAAGAAATTGGTAATATTTACGAAGATTTAAGAGCATTAAATTCATTAAGAAATTTGGACCTTTGTTGGTGTGAATATTGTGATTATCTAGATATTTTATAGACTAGTATGAAGCATATGAAATACGCCACTGCATTTGAATAGTAAATAGTACTATCAAGAGTACGATCTACTCTACTATATTTGGAAGCTGTATTTGATCAGTAGTTTAATTAAAATATCACCGAAAGATGATGTAATATGTCGGTAAATTATCAACGTGTTAAAATATATACCCCATGCTGGAGATAACTATTTTTATAATAGATATAATTATCTTCCAGGTACAAATGTTCAATAATTTCAAGTAATAATTCATTTGAAGAAATAGATGAATTTTTCGTTAATTGTTCTCGATTAATGAAAATTTATTACTAGCAAAAGTTGGGAATGAATTCCTAATAATTTCGGAATATATGGGGATGAGATATATATGGGCCCACTCACCCTCCATTTGTGCTACTAGATTTTATGGATCCACTAGATAGTCACATGAGTATATGACTCGTAACTGGAAGTTTACGAGGTGATTTGCTCTCAATATGAGCACGGTTTTCAAAATAAAATGATAAAGCTAGTAAAATATCACAAGAATATGAATAAATCATGGAATGACCGGATATGCGCATACGAGTGGGATATCAATTGATAAACTTTTAAAAGTCCTCCAGTTCATATCGAGAACAGAGTACAAAATATAATATGAACTCCCTTATTGAAATTAAACATTTATTCCAGTTGTATGGGTTTGATTTCAGATTTTTCTCAGCATGAGGGTGAGTAATGATAGTTGAAAATGTTATATCATCACAATCGAAATAAGAACTTGAAAGATAAAAGATATAAGAAAGATTTATAATAATCTTATGTACCAACTACACATGCTTCGATAAATCAAAAGCATTGAGTATTTCCCCAAATACAAATATCAAATGGATGATATAGGAGGCATATACTTTCAAAGAGTCTATATACATAATTATTGTGTATAAATCCTTGAAGAGGATTGATTATGAGATATCTCAATAAATTTAATTGTTATGGGGAATGATATGAAATTGAAAAGTGTCGACACACAATAAAAGAACATCGTTAAGAATGATTAATGATAATGAGGATATTAAGACTTGTCGAGAAATATCGATGTTGATTTATAATGAAAATAGTAAATGTGGGTTTGATGAAAAATGAGACTGGCACTCCTAAAGAAGTTTCGATTATATTACTAATACATACAGTGACTTAAAACAATGGTATTGTTATGAAATAAATTCATAAGTTGTACTATTTTCCTTAGTTGTGGTTTTTATCCTAAAAGGGTTTTTCCAAACAAGGTTTTTAATGAGGCAGCCTGGTCACAACTAATATAAAAGAGATTTTCACATGTATTTCGATGAACTAAAGATAATGGGTTTGAATGGATCGATTGCATGTAAGCACTGAATATGATACATCATGCGATAAATACGAGATATCTTAAAATCTTTATGAAGAGTATCAACTGATTTATATGATATACTCCTACAAATCCCAAAAGGATTTTGAGATGCCCGAAGCATACTTATAAAATATGCATTACACTCTTTTCCCTTGGCTGAGATTTTGTCCCACTGGATTTTCCTAACAAGGTTTTTAACGAGGTAACTTAAAAGCGTATATTAACATGGATAATGTACTTTTTTCCTTCATTAGAATTTTTCCCACTGGGTTTTTTCTAATAAGATTTTAACGAGGCATATTCATGATATGATGAGGAATAAAAATGAAATTAGTACAGTTCCTCAAGATATGAAATAAGATGGAGTAGTTGTACTTTTTTTCCCTCGATCAAATTTTTCCCACAGAATTTTCTTGACAAGATTTTAATGAGACAACACATGATTACTCCTACAAGAATGATCAATATGGGGGGGGGGGAATTTACGCTTCAACATTGCTCAGGTTTTGTCCCACGGGATTTTCCTAGCAAAGTCATGGTACAAACTATTATCAACACAAGATCTACTACAAACAGTTTGGAAGTTTTTTGCCCATTGGGTTTTTCTTCAACTAGTTTATGAAATATTTATGTAATAGTCATTCAAGGGGGTGTGTTATAAACATTCAACCACCAACCAATTCACTATTGTGAATAGTGTTTATATTTATTATATTTATGTTGAGTGACTATTTTACCTTTGATAAAATTATGTAATTACAATTGTATCCTTAGAAGTTTCCCTATAAATAAGAATTCAACTATAATAAAAAATATACCTGAAAATTTCTTTATATACTTTCTCTGTTTCCTATCTAGTTTATAACAATTGCTGTATATTAGTAACACTCATGTGTTGTTTTATTTTATTTATTTTTCCTTTGTGTAAGGACTTTCTCTGATCAGATAAAAGAAATAATAAAAAATAAGTTTTATAAAATGGATGAATTGGACAAGTGACAAGTCACAAGGGGATAAGAAGAGTAGAAGACATGTGATTGCAGGATAAACAAAAAAGAAAGAAAGATAAAATGTGGAATTGGTCCCCCGGCTTTGTAGCCAGCGTGAATTGGCCCACATATTTGTCATTATTATATTATCTACCCAGAATGTAGACGTCATCCTATGCGTCATGTTTCGTCAATTGGCACCTCACGTGTAGCTGTTTGATTACTTTAATATTATAGTTTATCGTGGGCCATTTTCTTTAATATTAATGATACTCGCATAAAAAACTCAATATTCTAACTTAATTATTCATTATTTCTTTTTTTTTTTTTTTAATTTTTGCACTTTATTTTTTAAAATACTTTTGTTTCATTTCACCTTTAATGTTTAATTTTTTTTGATGGCACTCTAAAGTTCATTCTAGCATAATAAGAGGATAAAGTTAATTTTTTTTATAATTTGAAGGGTAAGTGAACAATCTTATAATTTGAGATGTAAATTAAAATAATATAAATATTCTATTTTTAAAAAAAAAAGTAGAATTCCATATATACATATAATCGTAACATGATTTTATATATATACAACGTACACTCGTTAATGGTTGCGATGGTAAATGTATATCCACCCCATGAGCCCACTCAACTAGCTTTAGGTTTGGAACTTAGCGTGGTCCAACATTTAATGAAATGTTTAATTTTATGATGAATGATTTTTAGTGTGAGATCTATATATTATAGATGATTAGTCGGTTTTTTGGTAGGCCATTTGACACAAATTTATTTATGTATTTTTTTTTCTATTTCTTATTCTTTATTTTCTTTTTCTATTTAATTTTATTTTTAAATATCAAATTAATTATATAATTCCAAATTATAACTATCTTTATATGTTGTACTAATTTATGGTCAAAGTTGTGATTGATTATTATTTAGTAAAAAAATTAATTTTTAGAAAATTTAATTTATTAGAATGATTTATATCTTCATTAAATTAAATTTTAAATTATAGTATTTTTATTCTTAGCATATTAAAAAATAATAATTATATTTATTTAAAGAATGTGTTTTTTTATTCTTTCTTTGTAATTTACTTTATATTTCTCTTCACAAACCGTTAAATCCCGTCATCACGAATTTTTGTTCTAAGAATGAAATTCATATTTCTTTCTTTTTTGTTTTTCCCTTTCATATTTTAAATTTTTATTTGAGATTTTTGTCCTTAGTTGGCGGCCATGAAACTTATCATTTAACTTTTTATTTAAATTTTATTTCTTTGGTGTTTTAATATTTAGTTCTTTTTACTATATTTTGGATCTAAATTTATTTTTCTAATGTATTTTTTTTAATTTGTAATATGATTCTCAAGTAAATGAATAAAACTCAAATCTTAAAATGAAATATTATTAATAAATATTTATATAGGTAAAAGAATATCATATTGTATAAAGAATTATTATTTCAGAACACCTAATCTAATAATTTCGAAATGTTTATAATATGAATGACTATTATTAATAAATGTATATTACGTAAAGGAAGATTATATTGTATAAAGAATAATTATTTAAAAATACATAATTTAATGCATTTAATCTACCTATATTATAATTTGAGAAAGTTTAGAGGTCAAGAAGGATAGCATTTTCTTTTCTTTTATTTTCACTAGATAGAACATACAATTGTTATATCACAAATCTGGTCACTGGCCATATGAATACATTAAATTAAAATTTCAGATATTACATATAAAATAAACATACATCAATATATAAATATATTAAATAATATTAAGTTGCCCAACTAAGTACATTTACGTTACAAATATGTTTGAACTAGAGCTCATATTCAAAGTGAATGCATTTTATATTTGTATATTGGGGCAAATTGACACCCTAATCGTTAACCCTTAGTCAGTCAGACTCCTCAAAAATAATTTTAAAAAAAAAATCTAGGAGACCTACAAAAAATTTTCGAAACCCAAAAAAACCTTAAAAATAAAACAAAACAAAACAAAACAAAAAATCCGAAAATTGAGAAAAGAAAAACTAAAGAAGAACCCTAAAATTAAAAGAAAACACTTAAACCTTTTGGAGTTGCATGTATTAGTTGATTCAATGTTACAATGCAATCTTATTTTTATATAATACAAATAATTAAAATCCAACATCTAAATTTTTGATTACGAGAGTGAATTAATGATATAGTATGGTTAACAGAAGTGATTATTAGTAAAAATATACAACTCTTTTATATTTTTTACTTTCATCTATCATCTTATAAATTAATTTAAAAATTATTGAATATAAATTTGCCCCGCAACGAAGTGCGGGTCAATTTTAGTTTTTAAATAAAAGTGATTTTGAACTTTGGTCGGTCGAAATTTCGATTTTTATCCTTTGCAAACCACTGACTATTGCATTTGAACATCCTGAGAGTAATTTTAGCTTGGATAAAGTACGATTAAACAAAAAGATCTTGATTTACATATTACAAATCACAATAAACCTTTAAAAATATAAATTAAAAATATTTTTAGCTATAATTGAAATTAATTTTAACTCTTTGATTCATTTATTATATTTATTGTAATGATTATAAACTTCTTGCAAATTATAATTTTGATCCAATCAAAATCCAAGTTAAAATCCCTAATACTATATCTTATTTGGAATCGGTGTAATTCATTTACAACCTCAAGCCGCCCGGAGCATCATCGCCACCTCCATCACAACCCGCTACCTTTCATACCTCGATTAGAAGTAGGGGTGTCAATTCAGCTCGAAACTCATAGGCTGACCTGAATAGCTCGATAAAAATGTAAGGTTAGGGTTACAAATTCTTAATCCGAAAAAAATGTAGTCCGTGACAACCCGAGTGGGTTGGCTCGATTAGCTCGATTGACGTTTCCTATCTCAAAATTCACACTTATTATTAGAGCTCATGTATTGACCAAATGCAGAATGAACTCATTCTTAAACGAGTGCGAGTTCTTATTGCATTTCGATATTTTGGTATTTAAGGACATTTTGAGAATAGTAAAATATAGGAGATGCACAGAATTGAAGACATTTAGAATTTAACAGAACCAAAATTGCATGGAATTGAAACTTATAAGATCAAAATTACTACTTTACATAATTACAGATCCAAAATTGCAAGACTGATATAGTTAATTTCAGGTCCCATTAAGCCAAAATAATTTATACACAATTTTATACCACAAACAACTCATTGGGCGTCACTATTGATTATGGGGGGCTTCATTAATTAATTAATTTAGTGCATAATAAATATTTAACTAACACTAGGCATAGTACCCACAACTTAGTGGTTTGTTCAAAAGTTAGTTAATATTACTTTTTGTGTTTTTCATAATTTAATGTATAAATTATCAAAAACAGATTGCGCCACGTCATCTGATCTTTGTGACAAAACCACGAAAATTCTAATTTATATAATAATTATGAAAAACATAATAGTATGGGGGATAAAATATAGTTAACCCTTTTATATATTATTTGTGTATATATAATGAACCAAAGAAAATCTTTTAATATCATGTCACCAGTTTTTTCAAGAAAGCATTAAAAATGATGGAAAAAGAGATAATAGTTCCAGAGATATTGTTGAATTCTGGGCATAAAATGCCAACTATAGGCTTAGGAACCGGTGACTATCCACCGCCACCACCGGACCAGCTCGCACCCAT
>BMAC01000168.1:1146069-1180908 GCA_014905375.1 Phtheirospermum japonicum
AAAAAAAGGAGAAAGAGAGAAAGAAAAAAAGAAAAGAAAAGAAAACCTTCCCATGGATATAAAAGCATTATCATAATTGCTTGATAAAAAAAAATTGTTATATTTTTTTTGCTTATGACTACCTAATTAATATTTTTCTTTTATTATATTTTGCCTATTTATATAATTTTTTATTATATTTTTCCCAATTTAACTTTTTTCTTTTTATTATAACAATGAGTACATTATCATCATCAAATTATGGCGAAATATAATAAAATTAAAATAAAAAATTATTAACAAATTTAATTTAACATTAAAATATAAAATTATTTAATAATAGATCAATTAATAAATAGTAATTGGACAAAAGACTGATTGAGAATCATTTGAATTTCTTGTTTTAAATTTAAAACTACTCCCTCCGTCGTACAAAGATTGTTCAGTATTCTATTTTTGTTCATCCGACAAAGATAGTTCAATTATTATATTTAATATATCATTAAATTTTCATTTCCACGCATACCCTTAATTAATATTCTTGAAATACTAATTTTTTATATGGTAAATTGAAAATTGACGATTAAAATGTAAAAATTTTCCAATAACAAATATTCTAATTCCAACACTGATTTTTATAAGAATTAATTGACATTAATAAATCCAAAAAAGGTATAATTGCAAAACACTAACTAAATTAATAACTTAACTATATAAACTACTCTTATATAATTATCATAAATATTTTTTATATTTACCTATTAACAAATCTCGTGTAATACATAGATTTAGTATTGAAACATTACATCATCTTTTATTTAAAAATACATAATACTAAGCATAAAAGCTTCAACCAACACATGATGATATCCGACCTCGGAAAATACCAAAGCACAACTCCAATCGACTCATCATCATCATCATCATCTTCATCATCTTCTTCTTCTTCTTCTTCTTCTTCTTAAGTGACAAAGACATGGGTGTCGAACTAGGTTTCTCAGAAAGGAGAGTCATCTTGAACAATCGAGTCCATAAGAATTCTTACACTAACAAGACACGGATTATCTAGACATAGTAGACTGACTTCATGGCAGATATGGGGAAAGAATATAAAGAATTAAAAATGAAATAATAGAAGTGAAAAGGATGGTATGTGGGGTCGCAAGAAATTACAAGCCGGCAGAGACCAACCCATGCAACGTGACAATACCAATGAGGACATTATCGTCATCAATGACGGGCAAGAACTGAACCGGCGATGGTGGAGATTCCATCTTTTGCATTGCTTCGGCTGCCATTGCATCCGGACTGATCGTCCTTGGGTTCCTGGAAATACAACATTATGTGGTTTTTTTCACTTTAGACGATCAATAACAGACACACATGATGTCGTGGCAAGAATTTATTATGCTTTTACGGAAAGTGATCTATGGTAGTGTTTGCAAATAGAAGCGAAAAAAGCAGGCATTGATTATAAAAGAGTGTTTGTTATGTTAAATCAAAAGTAGAATAAAAAAATCTAAAACAATTTTCACGTTCTTTTAGATTCTGATTGAATTGTTCATAATCAGAAACATAAGTTGGCATTTGATGATGTTTAGAGCAATTAATCCTTTCAAATGTTTGCAAACATTCGCCATGTAGGCTTATTTTGTCAGGTGATCAGGGCGTCGTATGTTTAGAACAACGTGATGGGGTTTAAATATACTCCAAATGAGTAAAAGTACAAATAAAGACAATCAGAAAACCAAACACGAACATTCAGACGAAGTTATCACCTATCTATCAGTTGATTAGACGGTTATCGATACAACGGCGAGTTTTTAATGTCAAAGGTACAAATATTAAATGCAGGTAGGTTTAAAAATAGCCTTCTATTGCTAATTATATCCTTAAGAGAAATAACATAAAAATTATAAAAACATAGAGGTTAGCAACATACTCAAGAGACAGATGACCATTTACAAATACAAGAAAAAACGAGTATATAAGATTTTGAGAAAAACATACAAACACAAAACACGAGTATCGAATCAGGGACAACAAACGAACAGAGTAGTATAATACCTGTTACACATCTCTCCAACCGAGAGCTTGAAAATCCCCTCACCACTAGCTTTCAGCGTTCGACGCAAATCACCATCAGTAAATGTACCTAGCAGATGATACTCGTCGTCTATGACAAGAAGGCAACCACAGCCTTTACTGGTCAGCTCGACCAACTGATCCATTATCAGATCTCGTTCCCTGCACACTGGAAGCTCTTCTTTCTTCTTCATCAAATCCTTCACCTACAACCCATAAAAGTTGAACATTCTTGAATCAGACAAACCCAGTTTTAAAGATTTGAAAAAAAAAAAAGAAAGAAAATCTGAAGATCAAAATAGATTACAACTCAAACTGAATATATATCTGCCAAATATCATCAAAATCATGTAGAGATTTTGTTTACCTACTGTGAGCTTAAATAGTTATATCTAAACTGCACAATTTGCTCCAGCAATATCTAACATTATCATGTTTCTAGACCTAAATCCCACCACCGACAATATTTCTTCACAAAATTTCCCAGAAAACCACAGTATAAATTCACACAAAAATCACAAACACCAAGAAAGGAAATAAATAAATCTAAATCCCTAAATTCACCTTGAAAATTAAGCTTTTCCCAATCCTCCCCGCAGGATGGTTCGCCGCATACTCTTCCTTACTCAAATTCCTCGCCCCCATCAGCGCGATCGCCACCGTATCCCCGAAAACCATCTGGATCGCCGTCGACGTCACCGGCGCCAGATCGAACGGGCACAGCTCGCGCTCCAGCGGCAAATGCACGTTCAGATCGCACGATCGCGTCAGCGCATTAGGTTTCACCGACGTCACGGATATCAGATACGCCCCCTTCGCCTTCGCGCACGGCACGAGCTTAATCAATTCCTCCGAATTGCCGCTCTTGCTGAACAGAACCAGCAGATCGTCGGACGACAAAATGCCGATATCGCCGTGGAGCGCGTCGACGGGGGACAGGAATCCGGATTTAATCCCCAACGAGACCAGAGTTTGCGAGATCTTTTGCGCCACGAAGCCCGATTTCCCGACGCCGGTGAAGAAGATGGTGCCCTTAGCGTCCAGGAGGGTTTGCGTGAAGGTTAGGGTTTGTGTGAGGTCGAGGTTTTGGAAGAAATGGTTGAGGTACTTTTGTTGGCATTGGAAGAGATTGAGCAGATGGGTGCGATCCAATTTGGCTTTTGATAAATCCTTTTGTTCTTCTTCATCTGGGAATGAGAGTGGTGAAGGTAGAGACCCCATTATCGTTTTTTCGTTTGTTTTTTTTTTTTTTTTTTTTTTTGGAGCTTGTTGTTCAGATATGGTGATTTTATGGGAAGAAGAAAGGATGGGAAAGCGAGTGCGGAGATGGAGTACGAAGCTATTGTACAATGCGTTACTTTGGTTGTACCCTACTAATCAACCGTCGGTCGAGTGTGTGCGAGTGTGACTGCGTGTGGGCATATCGTGACGTGGGTGTGCCCATTTGTTACTGAGATGTGATCGGCGCGTGGACATACAACCAATTTAATAATGATTATTCAGTTTTTTGCTATATTATATAAAATAATAAAATAATATGTTAATTATTTCTTAATGAAGTCTAGAAATAAAAACATGAATAAAGAAAGAATATCAAATTATACAATTATGATTATTTACATTTTTCTCCCGTAATTAAATTATATATATATTCATTATTGACATTTAATGTTGAATTTGTTCCCCTTTCATTACAAAAGAAAATGGCATCTACACATATATTGATTTATTACAGCCTTGAATAATTTTAAGTCACGTACAATCCATCCCTACCGATTCAATTTCTTGATTTAGACTTGTGCTGGGTCTAAAGATCTACATCTATATCTATCTATATGTATATAAAATGCCTAGTGTTTCTAAATATATATATAGGGTTGGGTTCAAATGGAACCATGTCAATATATGCGAACCTATGGACCAATCCTAACCATTAGATTAGATAATCTCAATGGTTGAGAACATGACACGTCAGGAGGGTAATTATGGAAAATATTGAATTAATTTAATTAAAAGGGTATTTTGGACAAATATCAGCATTTCGAAAAAAAAACACTGCATTGCTCTCTAGAAAGCACACGGGTAAAAAAAGCACTACGACTATGTACAAAAAAGCATCACAAATTTTATTTTTATAAATAAATGTAATTAAATTCAAAAACTGGATATTAAAAGCATCGCATATGATTAATTTTAGCACTACATTACTTTGTAAAAAACACTGTTAAAAATACGATTAATAAAAAGTAGCAATACTTTTCTTAATATTATTACAGCGCTTTTTTATTACATTATCGCTGCTTTTTTACTACATTATCGGCAGCCCCGAACTAACAAATCTCCGTCGAAAGTCACACAACCTGACCGCCACCCAATTCCAGTCACCAAACATCCATCAACCACCGGAACCCAACATCATCACCATCTCCATCGCCCATCAACACACCATCAACACCATGGATAATCAAAACTCTCGGCAGCCTCGTAATCGGATCGACAGCCAATTTCCAACCATCCCTGCTGCCGATTCCAACCACATCACAAAGCCATCAACTCCAAACGAAATCCAGGTCGAAACCCACGTCAAACCCCGTTTCCAGGCCCGAACTATACCAGCCGAATTTCACACCATCCATCATCGTCAACCACCAGATCGCCACCATCCCCACGCCTGACGCCAAGCCCAAACTCCAGGACGAAGCCCGAACAAGACTCGACTGCCGATTTCTCTAAGCACGACAATCATCATCACCAGTCGCGAGGCCGGAGAGAGAGGGCCGCAAGGCGGCTGGCTTGGTGGAGGGATGGCCGCGCGGCGGCTGGTTTGGTGGAGAAAGGATGGGTCGTTGGCCGAATTTTGGAGAAGAAGGGTTTGGGTGAGAAGTAATAGGCAAACACGGGCTGGAATTTGGGAATTAAATTGATTGATTGGATTTATGTAAAATGAACTAAAAGTCATTTTCCTTCCATATATATAATTTAATAAATTTAAAAAATAGAAAAAATCTGGTCCACACATTTTATTAGATCTACGGCCTGTATTGGTCCCTAGGTTCGCATATATTGACGTGGGTTCTATTTGAACCTAATCCCCTCTCTCTCTCTCTCTCTCTCTCTCTCTCTCTCTCTCTATATATATATATATATATATATATATAATTTTAATTTATTTATCGGGTTCATCAACTGACTTGATGACTTGATATTTAACTCGATTACTCAGTGGCTATCTCAAACAATTAACGGGATGATTTCAAATATATTATTTATAATAAAATACAAAGGCCCTTAATTAAATTTGTAATACTATGCCTCATTTATTTGGTATTTATTTGTTCATTTTTGTAGTGTTTTATATATTTTTATAATATTTATATATTTTTTACTTTCTAGATTTTGGAATTTTTTATCTTATAACTTAATTAAGTATATTACTTTTTGTTTAAAATATTTTAAGATTTATTTTATTATTTATACTTCTTGATATTTTTTATTATTTTATTATCAACTTTCAATAGATAAAAAAAACTACTTAGAAATAATTTTTATATATTTATTTAATTTACTTTATAACTATCGCAAATTTACTCTTTCAATGTCTTTAAAATAAGTATTTAGAAATTAATTATAAACTTATTATATTTATATCTTATTTCAAAATATTATCATATTTATTATATTATATTTTATTGTAATATTTCTATTTTTTATTTTATTTTATTTTAGAAATTATTCAGAATCATTTCGTATTGAAACATATATGTCGTGTTTTTTTTAACTGAATTCATAATTTTCTCCGATTTATTTTATTATTTATAGAATTTTAAATATATTTTTATTAATTTTAGGATTTAGTAAATGATTATTCAAGGTTTAAATTATTTTTAATTTATACTACAAAATCATTGTGAAATAAGATATATTTTATATTATTTATTCGTAATTTCTTTACTTTTAAATTATTTGATAAATATTTATATAAATAAAATATATTTCTTATTTATATTTATCTTATTTCATATTTTTTGTGATTTATTTTATTATTTTATAACATTTCTATATTTTTTTATTATTAAATAATTATTTAGAATTCATAATATCTTAATCCAATTTTAAAATATTTTAGGACTTATTTTGTGTTATTTTATTATATATATGGTTTTTGTAATTTTTTTTAATTTTAATTGAATTAATATATATATATTTATAATTCAAATACAAGTTTTTGTATTTATTTAGTTGATTTTATAATATTTTTCAAATTATGTTACAAGTATTATATTTTTATTGGTTAAAAGTTGATTTGATAATTGTATAATTATATTGATATAAATTATTTATAAAATAAAAAATACAACGAATTGCGACTAATGTACAAGATTACTCAGTTGTACACAAACAAATTGATGTGATTAAATTATGACTATTGGTAAAACTTTGGGGTACCTGTTGACAAACAAGTACATATGTACCGATAATTAGAAGAACCTAAAGTTATTTATAATATCTTCTCTTTGTCTTTGAATAAAAAAACTAAACAAGGGGATGCACGTAGTGATTTGTAATAACGTGAGTAATATGATTGTTCGCGACTAACTAAAGGGAGAGCTTGAAATTATTAGCATGTGATGATAACAAGTTAAATTGTAATTAGACTAATAATGTAGTCTACAAAATGTTGTTTCATAATATATAAATATGGAGTTATCTTCATTTGATTTGTTTTAGGGCGCGGACGCACACCATCTATTTATGAGTTCACCCTAAATCATTTTCTCCAACCCTTTACCACCACTCCAACTTTGCCATTAGTGTCGCCCATCACATCGACGCCGCCACCGTCGAACAGGAAGAAGAAAAAAATGATGATGGGTGGTGAAAGGCAAGTGACGGATCTGGGCGGCATAGGGTAAGAAACAAATGCAAAATAAGGGTGTTCGTCTCTAGTTTCTTGAATAGAACTCATGTGTTCGAACTTTTTGATCAAACAATACAACGTTGTTCGAAAAAGAAAATTGAACAACCTTTTTTAGCCTAAAAGGGGCGTTCATATCAATTTTTTGAACATATATTTTGTGTACATATTAATTCTTTAAATATGTGTTTTGTATTCGAATCGATTTTTTGATATATTTTGTATTCGAAAATCTCATTCAAACGATATTTTTTAAGGTGCTTTTTGGCGTCTTGCTCATACCCTATACTCTATTACCATAGAATGGGATTAGCAATGCATGGGACTCTTATAAGAGTAGATGCATCATTGATATTTGGTAACCCAACTTTTTGGACTTATCAAATTGGCGCCGTCTGTGAGAAAGAGAGATATCGAGTCCTTGAGCGAAAGGCGTGAACAATCTCGACAACCAAACATGAAGGATACCATAATACCCAGAACCCTCTAATATGGTTCCGAATTAAACAAACCAAGAAAGAAGATCGGGACGGCAGACGTTGATAAAAGAGAGGTGCAAACACCTCCACAGGTGGATCCGGCTGCCCAGGGCTTGAACGATACACCGCCGTCTTCCCCGAAATATCGTGATGGGAAGAAACTAGCTGAGAACTTGAGAACGCCAGAGGTGGTAGCGCAAAAGGCGATCCATATTGGAATGAAGGAATGGAGGGATTTACCCAGGGACAGGCCATGTCAAATTAACAAGGGATTCTTAGAGACGCTTATGGATTTTGTGCCATGGGAGAAAAAGGAGGAGTTGAATAGATATTTGGCAGGTGAGGTGGATGTGTGAAAAGAGAGAGGGGATGAACCTAATATCTCATAATGTATGTGCATGTTGTCCATACACCACTTGATATTAATAGATACATCAAATTCCAGTTAGATGCACATTATTTACAAATTATTTGCATTGTTATCCATTTTTGCATTAATATAAATCACTCATAGGTGTAAGAGTACATCATATTAGCTTCTTACATTAGTTGAAGAAATCATGTACACTACTTAGAAGATAAGAGGGATTTCATATTGTACTACAAGTGAATCAGATATAAGTAAATCATATAAAATCGCTATGCACATCACATATATGTTAAATGTACATTGCTTTTATGATTATTCTGCATCATATAAATTTCACTGGAGATATATACTACTTACATGATAAAAAATTATAGTATGTGCATTACTTAAAACTATAATGTAAATCACATGCACAGTAAATATACACAAGACAAAGCCACTATATACATACTAAAATATCTTTAGTTCACTTGTACGATTAGATACATTACTTTTAACACTCATGAACTTCAACAATATGATAAATATACATTGCATAAATCTCACTAAAATACATTTAAAAAAATTAATCATGTAAAATAGGTACATTTGTTAGAAACGCCATACTTCAATAACGCGACAGTTTTATATACATCATATAAACCAATCACAAACTCTTAATAGGTTGTGTCTATAAAATGAAATAGACATTCAAATTTTTTATGATGTCCAGTACAATTGATCAACTCAAAACTTTTAGCGGTTGAGTGAACAAGATAGTCATCTAAGCAATTTCAAAAACAATATCCTAAAAATGATAATACAAAAACCAACATAATGTATACCAGTCCATATAATTAAATACATCATATAAACCGTACAGATGTATATATATAAAAAAATATACATGAACTAAAGTATGAACTGTTTTTTTTTTCTTTTCACAATTCCAGCACATTAGCATAACTCCTATTTTAAAAATTACTATGTTGTATATCTAACATCAAAGTGATGTTTCTTAACACATGGAACAATGTATCAACTCTCCAAATGCACTAATATATAAAAAAAACACAACATAAAGTGATGTATATTGCTCATTAGAATTATGTATCATAAAGACAAATACAATGTACATATTCAACTGCAACTGCACCAAATAAGCACAAAACGAGCTATCATAAATATGCAGAAAAAGATGATTTGAGAATGATGACAAAAGTCATAACTTCATTCGAAACCAAAATAGTAGTAGATGATGAAGGGAAAGCGAGATCCATTAATCCTTTTAAATCTAAAGCCTAAATGACATGGGAACGGTGGTTGAATCATTTCTAATTTAAACAAATCTTAAAATATAGTTGCTCAAATTTTCATTGTTGTTGTGCAAAAAAATCAAGGATCCAAATATCGAGGATGAAAGAGGTACTGGAAAAAAAAAGTCTATTAAAATCGAGAGAAGTTAGAATTCAGAGAGAAATTTGCGAAAGAATCGAAGAAGAAAAGGACGAAATTGAAGGGGAGATCTGTAAATATTATCGAGAGATAATGCATAAGTCTGATTTAAACGCCATTATTTTTCACCCTAGTGCACATTGTATGGTGAATCCGAGTGCACTATATAATTTGTGCACATTTCTCATTCCATCAAAAAAAAGAAAAGTTGGTTAATATAGTTAAAATAATAAGTTTACATGCTTTTTTCCAAACATACACTGTGTTAAAAGAGAGAAAAATCATGGTTTTTAAACTAGGAATATGGAGTGAAATCAAGTAGGGACAGGTTTGAGCATCTGAACATTCAAGATGGAAGTGGGCCGGGTACTGAGAGTGAGTTTGGCTTGAGAGATAATTATACTTTAGGAAATTTCTACGGTGTTGTGAATATATCATCCTCACTTAATCAAAATCATTAGATTAAAAGCTGATTATAAATAATGGTAAATCAATGGATGTAATGCAGGGGTGGGAGGTATAGTACATTTATGGCACCGTAGTCATTTCTTATACTTTATTTTACTTTGTTAATTTTATAGAGAAAAGTCTCACCTTGTCTTGGGTCCTTCTAGAAGAAGGGTAAGAAGGGTATGTTAGTAAGTTCAATTAATTGGTCCCAACCACATTTATTAAGAGGAAGTGAACTAGAAATAAAGGCATCCAGTTGCAAAATCTATCTCCTCCTCCGTTTCTCTCTATCTATCTCCCCCCTCAAGCATGTGCTTCTATCTTGCTAAATTCTTTCAAATTAATTACAAGAAAATAGAAAAAGAAAATTACAAAAATAAGATTGTCATAAAAATCTTATATATATGGATACAATAGTTCCATTTCGTATAATGAATACGTATGGTCAAATCACAACCATCCATTATATTAGATCCAATTGATATAAATTAGTTTGGGTGACAAATACACTTATGTCTTTCTAAATGTGCATCAATAGATTTTTAAATATGCATCAATTAACATTTAAATGAACATTAATATTAATAACTAGTATAAATTAAGTCATTTATATTTCTCTCTCTCCTCAATTAATAATTTTCCTCTATTAAAATCTCTTTATAAGTCTCAAAAAATATAAATAATGGCAAAATAAATTACACCATATTATTCCTTAAGATCTAAGGAACAACACCCATACCATTTTTCCCAACAAATTTGTATTTTAAAAAATTCTAATTAAAATTATTACCAAAAACTAAATAATAAAAAATAGAAATTCAATGCACATTTAGATGCATGTTATTGCACATTTATAAGTACATTGATGCATTATTAGAATAACAACGATGTTGCTTTATATGTCATGTTTTTCCAAGCCAATTTCCAAACAGTTTTACTGCACATTTGAGTCTTTGCCTTAATAGTTTGTTAATACACATTTACATGTCCGATAATACACAGTTATTAATACAAGTGTGTGTGTGTGTATATATATATATATATATATATAAAACTAATATTTTTGTATTTTCTCACCAAAAGAGCCATGGAGTGGATAGATTGTCATTTCTTAAAAATCTACAACCAAATGATATGTTTTGCCTAAAATTCGTTGATATTTTGAATCTTAATATTTAAGATTTTGGGTATTAAAATTAAGTGAATAGTAAAAAGAGATTCTAAATACTAATATTCTAAATCTCGGAGTATTGTGAATAATGTGAACAATAAGAACTTTGGTTTGTTGTAAGATTGAGAATTCATTTACTTTCTGTTATAAATGTTAAATCATGTTTAAAAAGTAAATAATGTTGTGTTAGATTGTATTTATTCAAATTTAAAATGAAAAAATATTATAAATACTAAATTATATTTGAAAAGTAGATGATATGGTATTATTATATTATGTTTATTGAAATTTAAAAATGCGAAAAATAAGGCTTGATACGACAGAAGAGATAGTAAATATAATAGAAATAAGGTCCAAAAGGTCCAAGAGAAAAAGATAAGATTTGATGAGAATTTGCTTCGGGTACTACTTTCTATAAAATAAAATTAAGAAATGTAGATAAATTTGAAGACGCGTGCATTTTTGAAACAACAATTAAAAGCTAATTCCACTGTTCCTAAAACTCTTACTCTAATTCTTGCACCGAAATAACAGCACTATGTACATCTATCAAACATTACAAGTAAATATAACTTAACATCAATGGGCAGTTCTCCTGAAGGTACTTGAAACCGTCCGATTCCACAAGAACTGCGATACAATGAGGATGATTCGTAACATTAATCCTCCGATGAAGATCCATTTTCTTAATTTTTTTATTTAAAAAAAGGCTTACCGGCATAGTTATCAGCAGCGTACTTAAAGCATAGACGTTTCAACGCAGATGCATTACATCTCTCTGCTAGACGTCCAAGAGAGATGCTTTTCCATATATGAGCTTCGCATATACTCTTAAGACGCTTAAGATCATAATCAACTGCAGCTACGAGCAATTTGGCTCCGAGTTAGCTCAATAAAGATTCGCCAAATGCAAATCCAGACATCTCGTCTTCTAGGAGCATATCGGTATATATTTAGTGCAATAAAGCCTGTAAAGAGACAGATACCAAGGGATCAAATACAAGTTAATGTAAACTTGTTTGTTTTTTTTTTGCTTCTTTTATTTATTTTCAACATAAATCATAAGGTTAACTAGAAAACCACTTAATTTTTAACACTAAATCAAATTATATATCCCATAAAATCGTAAAAAGGGTAGTAAGTTACTTTGAACACCCGAGGTTCCATGCCTATGAAGAACGTTTCCTGCTGCTTATCATCAGAAACTGCAAAAAACATGGATCGAAAGACAGATGACCGGGCCAACAGTATGCTTTATGTGCTCGGAATTTCTGACCCCTCACGCTGAAAACAACATCAGAAAAATAGTCGGTATCCAGCAAGAAAAGAAAACCAGCCATCAATTGAATTTTGGGGGAGTTAGCAGCATCTTGGACTCAGGAGTCGACACAACGCTAATCGCACATTCGATTTTCAAACAATCATCCTTTAGATAGTTAGATTTCTCGAGGCGCTTTTGTCCTATAAAGTAACGATAGCCCACATACTCACTAGGATTAATTACCATGGGGATGATTCCCCTTCCCGCTCTGATCGAGTAGTGTCATTTGGTAAAAGAAACGGACTCCACCATCAGCCTTTTCACTCACAAGACCGATACACAGACCAAGGTACACATTTTCTTCAGCATTTTCATCTCCGGCTGACAGTACCTCAGGAATGACAGCGACAACCCATTGATGGCCCCCCACGGTAAAAGAATCGCTGTCAATTTTTCTTCATGGCCAAGCCACTTGCACAATGAGTATTGCTCCAACGTGTATCGGTGGAGCCCTTTATCATCCCCACCCAAAAATCTGTTATACATCAACCAGCACAGGATTTAACTTAAGGATGGGTTATCAGTTAAAATATGGGCTAGTTGCATATAAAATGATCGCCTTTATTTGCTGCAAATAAAACACAACCTTTTGAAAATGGCAAGACACGGAATTTACCATGCATGCATTGCAGAACAAACTTGGTGACCGAAAAAAGATCGAAACTCTCAACACCGTTGCTACCGCCACCAATCGAATCGTCTTGTTCCAACCATATCATCCGTACGCCGCCCCGTTTGTCCGCGGGTCGACAAAAATTGAAAACAACTTTTTACACGTCAACTCTTCCGGCTAACCAGTGCACCAAATGCTATATAAACTACACATCATGAATGCAAAATAGCCTCCCACACCTCCATCAACGCCAAGAACCACCAGTAAAATCACCAAAAAGATTCTCACATTTTAACCGAAGACAATCAATATGTTGCCGGAGATTCTAGAATCTGATGGAGGCGTACGATGTGACATTGGATTCGTCTCATGACGAACTTCAAAATGGTGTGCAGTTTGTAGCATTTGGTGTGGTGATTCATCAGAAAATTTAACGTGTAAAAAGTTAGTTATTTTTTATTTTAATCAACGATTGACTGACGTACAGAGAAATGAATTATATAGTTGGAACGAGATTGAAAAGCGGATTCAATTTGTGGTCGTAGCACTGTTGTTTGATAGCGTGGAGATTTTCTGGCCAATTCCCGATCACCCAAGTTTGTTTCTGTAATGCAATGCATGGTAAACAGGGCCAACTTCATTTTTTTTGAAGTACTTTATCTTTTGTATATATAATTGTTAAATCTATGAAATCTTTATATAAAATTGTTTAAATTTTTGTCCACCTAAAAAAATTAAAAAAACACATCTTTATCCCACATTTTAAAGAAAAAATAATCACGCCCCTGTATTAAGTTTTTTTTTTTTTTTAGCAATTTTCAAATGGATGGATTTTATCTACAACACCAATAAAGGTGGTGGTTTGATATGCAATTAGCCCTTAAATATACAAATTCACCTTCTTTTTTCCCGCAAGCTACTGCAGCATAAATTAAAATTATGAATCTAGTTTTTGCAATCACAGATCATAGAATCTAAATCAAGCTACGAGGATATATGTACGCCAAGTTTCTCCATGGGTGTAAAATAGGGACCTGTGTACATGAGAAACTAAGCCTCTTTTTATAAAAAGACTAATCGTTATTGTAGTGAGTTTCACAGTTGAAGACATCAAATAGATTAAATTTATAGTTTAGTAACACTTGATTCCCATAAATCAAAAGCCCACCCAACCTAGAAATTGTTCAGGCATACAATTTCAGTTTTCCAGCTGGATACGGCAGCCCAACCGTCGTCATTCGATGCGGCAGAGCAGCTGCTTCGTCTTCTGGCTGTTCCTTTTTTTTTTCTGTCGGCTTCTTCTTTTGTTTATTTATGTCCCCTTTACCATTTCATCACGAGTTTTATAGAAACAGAACCTAATTAAGCCCATCTCTCTCCCCAAAAGGCCGTTTTCTAGAATTTGGGCTTTCACCATAACACCGAGATGAATTGGGGTTATAAGAAGGAAAATTAGAGAGGGCGAAGAGACAAGGCTCAAATACCGCAATTTCTTTCCCGATCTATGGTGGCCGGACGTTGGAACCAGTGGGCGCCATATATGTTGGGCCTTCTTGCGATTTTGTTTGTAGCCCTATTATTACCAATATCAAAAACTGATAAGGAGGTGTCGATCATGAGTTTCGGTGGTTTTTTGGGGTTCATGTGTGCACAATGAGGGTTGGGCATAGTAATGTTAGATCTGGGAATATACTGCTGGAAGAGGATGGTGCCATGGCGGCGTTGTATTTAAAATTCTACCTTCATTGAAAATGGTTATTGCAAACTTCATTTATTTCATTTTTTAATTTTATTTATTTGTATGAATATTATTGTCAAGAAAATTATATTTATTATTAAAAAAAATGGATCATATAATGTTCATACATCATCATCATCATAGAATATAATTTGTCTATTTTAAATTTGTGGATAGATCCAATAAAAAGTAGAGAAGCCCATAGTAGCAACCGAGTCGACTCAAATATATAATGTGTTGGGTCCATCAAGTTTTGTTTGTGAAAGGCGAAATCGAAATCAGGGTTTTCATAAAAAGAGATTTTTTTTGACAAGCTCGCAATGGCGGCGGTAGGACGTTTGAACCAGTGGGCACTAGAAATGTTGGGTTTTCATAAAAAGAGATTTTTTTTGACAAGCTCGCAATGGGGGCGGTAGGACGTTTGAACCACTGGGCACTAGAAATGTTGGGTTTTCTCGCGATATTGTGTGTAGCCCCTATTATCTGCTGAAATCAAAAACTGATGAGAGGTTTCGATCATGAGCTTCGGTGCGTAGGGTTTATGTGTGCAAAGTGAGGGTTAGGCACAGGGTTTCTTAGCGTATTGGGAAGGGGAAAGGTGGTGGTGGTGGCGATATACTAGGAATATACTGCTGGAAGTGGATGGTGGGTGTTGTATTTAAAATTCTATTACAACTCAAAAATCCTTAAAAGACCATGGAGTGATGCATTTCTTTTCAAAATTGTCATTGAAAACAGTGATTGAGCTCATGGTGTGTTAGCAGGTGGTCGAACGGGTTACTCTGTTAGGATTATTTATTTGGGGTGAATCCTTGCAACCTTATGGGTGTGTGCCATCACATTTGTCATTATTATACCATAACATCGTTTAAGGAGTTTGGATGGCGATCGTTAGAAAATATCATTGGATCGTAAATAATGTATGCTCATTGGTTAGGGGTACATCACCATAATTATCTCATTTATTTCTCACCCACGCCGGGAGATGTTGCTAGGCAAACTTTCCCATCGTTCACGGTTTTTGTTGTCCTTACGATAACTTTGGTCTTTCCTATGCTTTGCCATTACACACCACTCTTTCTTGCATCTTGCATCGGGTTTCAACTTTCAGCGTTGTATAATGATTAAACTTTGGTCTTTCCTATGCTTTGCCATTACACACCACTCTTTCTTGCATCTTGCATCGGGTTTCAACTTTCAGCGTTGTATAATGATTTTTTCCGAGCAATTTCTACGGATGATCTCGAATCGTCAGATGATGTTGAATCTGAATATGAGCGAGCTAAGATAGTTTGAATATTAAAAGTTGCAAGTATAAAGTGAATTCTCGATCATATGCTAATATTTTAATTCTCTGCTGATTTTGTTAAGTAGAGTTTTCTTTAAGATGATGAGGATGGAGTGCCAAGTGTCCATATACAGATGAACACTTGGGACTCGTTCGTCATGCTTATCATCTTAAAGAATTCAAAAACCTACGTGAACTAAAATATTAGCATAGCATATGATCGAGAATTCACAAGGATCGATTTGGAAACTAGCCGACTATTTTATACTTGCAACGTTTAATATTCAAACTACCTTACCTCGCTCATGATTAGATTCAACATCATATCACGATTGGAGATCATTTGTAGAGACTCTTCGGAAGAAATCATAATACAACGCCGAGAGTTGAAACTCAAGAAAGATTAGTGTGTAATGGCAGAGTCTAGGAAAGACCGAAGTCACGTAAGAACTATATGAACAAAAACCGAGACCGACGGGAAAGATTAATGTGTAATGGCAACATTTCTTAGCGTGGGACTGTGGGAAATAGACGAGACAATTATGGTGATTTACCCTAACCAAAATGAGCATACATTATTTACAATCCAATGATGTTTTCTAACAATCGCCATTCGAACCCTTAAACCCCCTTAAATGTTATGGTATAATAATAACAGAGTTAGACCCGTTCGACCACCTGCTCTCAGTCTCAACAACACACCGCCAGAAACAGATCGTGTAGAATACTATCTACGATCACTGTTTTCAATGGCAATTTTGAAAAAAAAACATTCCGGTGAGACAGATGAATGGAAAGACGATTATTCAAGCTTATCACGAGGACTTGCATCACTCCATGTTCTTTTAAGGATTCTTGAGTTATAATTATAGCAAACACAACCATGGTATTTTAAGGAATTTTGAGTTGTAACTATAGCAAACACAACCAATGAAAGTAGAATTTTAAATACAACACCCACCATCCTGCAGTATATCCCCGCCATCACCACAACCTTTCTCCTTCCCATACGCTAAGAAACCCTCCGCCTAACCCTCACTGTGCACACATAAACCCTACGCACCATCGAAACCTCCTCATCATCAATTTTTAATTTCAGCAAATAATAATAGGGGCTACACGCCTAACCTCACTGTGCACACATAAACCATACGCATCGAAGATCATGATCGAGAAAATCTCTGTTTATGAAAACCCTGATTTCGATTTCGCCTTTCACAAACAAAATAAAACAAAACGTGATGGACCTAACTCATTATGTATTTGGGCCGATCCGGGGTGCTACTATGGGCTTCTCTACTTTTTATTGAATCTATCTACAAATTTAAAATAGACAATTATATTCTATGATGATGATATATTAACATATAAATAATGATCCATTTTTTAATAATAAATACAATTTTCTTGACAATAATATTCATAAAAATAAATAAAATTAAAAAATGATAAATAAAGTATGAAAAATAAATGAAGTTTGTTCCCTCTATGTCTAAGCATAATATTTTCATAAAACTTAACATAAAATATTATGTGGGATCATAGGATAAATATTTTTTCTTTACTAAATATAACAAAATAAAAAAACTTGTTTTTTTCTATTAACTCCTACCGACAATTTCTTGCGTGAACCCGAATGTACCTATTAATATGAGCTCAGTCCCACAAGCAGCCTTCCAACACTCACACGCGCCTTTTCCTCCACTCACACGCAACTAGAATTAGAATCCATTCGTTCCCAAAATTATCAGTGTGCCCTAATTTCTACCTGAAGAAAATTCTATAAGCACTGCATAAATTCGCACAAAAGTACGGCGATTGGAGCGTTGGAGTGTTCGAACATCCTTGAGTGGCGGCGAGCACCAAGAGTTTCGCCGAATTTCCTCTCTCAGTTGATAAATCGAACGCGGCAACAAATTTTCCTCCACCTTTCTCTCTCAAGCAATTCTCCGATGATTGCAACACGGCAAGCCCCGTCGATTGCTCGTATCCAAGATCAGCCTCTCCGGGGATCGTTGTGGCGCCGAGCTCTCCTTCGATTGCGATGGACCCTACAAATATTCTAGCTTCTAGCGGAGATTGTTCAGTGAATTCAAACATTTTAGACCTTTCTTTAATTCCAATGGACCCTGCAAATATTCCAGTTTTTGGTGAAGATTGTTTTGTGAGTTCAAACATTCATGAGCTTAGTTCTAGCGGTTGTTCTATTACAGGTTTGTGGTTTCTGGGTTTTTTTTTTCAATTAAGTTATGTATTGTGTTGAAGGAGCCGTGTGAGATGAAATCTCATGCACGATTTTGAATGAGAGAAAGAAGTGAGGAATCCTATAATAAAAATGACATATGACAGTCATATGTGATGTTGAATATGGTCTGTGCATTTCTAAATATTATTCGTTTTTGCTGATGAATGTGGTAGTTTCATGTGATTGACATAGGGCGGTAGTATATTTGATGATATATGAGATTTATATGTGAAGATATATGACATATGTAATGATGTATGAGCAGTTGGTTAAATGTGATGATTGCATTGGTAAGTGGGAGGTGCTTTCTAATTAATTATATACTACCTATAATTACTGGATCGCATGAAGAAAGTATTTGCATTGATGTCTATTGTTTCTTTTGAATGTAAAAACATGGAATTAATGTATACGATTGATAGGACAGGATATATGCCAGACCTGGTTAGGGGTAGCTCTGTCCTAAAATAAGGGAAAAGAATAAGATGGCTCCGTCTCTATGAAAGAGGTATAGCTCTTCCTCATCATCGGCAAGAGCTGACCTGTTAAATTACAGAATGAAAGAAAGAGCAGAGATGGTAAGAACTGGTAAGAACTGAGTTGGAAGAGGGAAAGAAAATGGGGAAGGCCCGAAAAAGGAGGACCATTTTCTAGACTCCTAGCAAAAGAGACAAGTAGGGACTACTTGTCAGAATTTGTTGTATAACGGCCCAGGATTCGCGGCACGTGTCCCTGGGATCCCGGCTGGGGTCCCCACCTGGGGAAGCTATAAATATCTCCGCCTTGGGGCAAAGAGAGGTATGTTTTTCTTGGGCGCTCTCAATTGTTTTCCCAGGAATACACCATCAAAAGCTTACTAACTTAAGCATCGGAGAGGTTTCCACCGGAAAACCACCGGTGGTCCTTTCTAATCCTTGTTTGTGGTGCAGGTTAGGGTGATATCAATTGCTCTTGGGGCCGTGTGAAGTTGGGATTATTTTTCGGGCTGAAACAACGATGAATATGATAGTATATGTGATGTCTATGCCAGAAATATGTGATGATATATAGTTGCTATATGTGATGATATATAGTTGCTATATGTGATGATATGTAGCAATAATATGTGATGATATATGTATTTGTATATGATGATATATGAGCAGTTAGGTATATATGATGAATATCGGGTGATTTTTTCCTAGGTTGCACTAGTGTAAAAAAGCTCATTAGTGGCGTTTTAGAACTACCACTAATCCCGGCAATACTTAAAACTCAAATCATACGGGTGGCGGTTCGAACAACTATTTATAAGATATTCGGGTAGCGCTTGTTATTTTATAAGTGCTTGGAACCGAAAATGGCAACTTATTTATTATTATTTTTTAAAAACCATATTACCCAAGGAACTATTTTCTCTCGGTTCCATTTGATTCATTATATTGTATAAAATAAGTTATTCTAAACTTTGATCATCAATAATCGCAAGAGATGCGACTTGCTTATAGCCTCGCCTCGAGGCGAGAGACGCCGGCATGGCAGATGGTATTTGGCGGAGGAGCTGAGATGCTCTTGAGATGCAAAGCAAAAATACACCTCACAACCAAGAGGGTTCTAAGCTAGGGCAGGGGGTTTCTGAGGTACAAAACAAAAAGACCTATTATTTTTAACACAAGAATACCATTTAGATAAAGCAGAAAATATTCCAAAAACAAATAAAAGAAAGTCAGCAATCATCTCGATTGCAACCAGAAATGTAACAACTATAGATTAAAGGCATCTCAAAACTCTCTCATACGATTCTTAAGCACATAACAAAACGACAATAAAACATCCAAATCACAACAGGCAGTATCCATGCTAACCTTCACGTATAGGCCGTTTTTCTGACGTCTCCATCTTTGGGTAAATTGGTTGATACTGTGTTCTTTCGGAGAGATCAAATTGGTGGCCATCCAACTACTTGTGCCCTCTAAGAATAAATAAATAAACCAGTAAAATAACAGCAACAAAAATGTAAGACACAAATATAGCATTTTATGATTTATTGCATAGATCTGTGAATATAAAACGGATATTCAAATAATTTAACACTGAAAAATGTTGTGTTTACAAGCAAATTAAGATTTTCACTCTGATTCAAAAGGCTAACCAAGGATCAAGTAGAGTGAAGTGTGTACTAACTCAAGTAAAGAAAAGAAAAGCATAACAATTGAAGTTATTGTTACGAGCAGCTTATATACAAAACAGAGTATGCTCAATGATTTTTAAGACATCTGAATACCAAAAAAAAAAAAATACTTATCAGGTCCAAAATACTTGGTGCAAAAAAAACGGACGAAAGTGAAAACAGGCAAAAAAAAAAGGACTAAATCTCAAAGTAGGCCAGACGAAAAAGTTCATTTTCCTCATAATTAACAACACAATCGGCCATTTTTCATAATATTCAACAGAAACTCATGAACATCCATTTTCGGATAATGTTTACCCCATATATATATATATATATATATATTACAAGTTCACCCCCTTCCTTCAAGATAAAAATAAAAATGATGATCACCCTAATAGCAAAGGAAAATCAGACAACGCATACATGGAAATTTCTTCTAGTCACTAAAAGTAAAACCAACCCTAGAAATTTGTTGTGATGTTTTAATGATTTAGAGAAACCAAATTGATAACGGTTAAAATCCATAACATTAAGTTGAAACTCACTTAGCTGCTTAAATTTTAAACCAATATCTTTCCTGGATATACCAAACACCATCTTTAAGCTGCACTATTCTCATTTTCAAACTATCGCCGCAAGTGACGAGATATAACTTGAATAATATAAAAAGAGGACGCCAACAAAATGACATAAATAACGGAATTAAAGAATGAGCAAAGGTGTGAAAACAAATTGATGTGAAACATAAGTTATAAAATACTAGAAACATAGATAGGTTAACTTGTCAACACACAAACTGCATTTACTCGGYTCAGTCTTTATGTCATTCATGTCATAAAAAAAATAAAAAATTATAATGGATCTAAGAGGYTCCTATATAATTTTATGTATCATCTCACTGTCCTCTGCATATCTTATGATCTTTATGTTCAATTTGACACGGAATCCTCACCTCTAAAGTTGCGGTACAGGACAAATTAGCATAGTTGATCGACAGGTTTCATTTAAGCGATATGTCTAGTTTAATATAATTGAAATGTCTAAACTGTGTCCTATTCGACTAATATCTTTTCCTTTTCCATGGATCATGAATGAAAGGTCATCCTTATCAGGCCTAATAAATACATATTAACGGTCAAACTTGGAATGCCAAAATTAAAATTCAGAGCAAATGCAATCCGAAATGCTACTTTAGAAGAATAAACCTTGAATGCCTCAAGTTTCCTTTGTTCTGTGCTACATATCACTTGTTGTCGGGTCAAGCCTTAACCCTCATCCGCTGCAAGATGGTTTTTTGTATGCCAACTCTAGAAACAATGACGGGCAAGATTGTCTAAGGTATTCACATCCTTCAGATTTCAAGACAGCTGAAAAGAAATAGACAACAAAATATATATTGCTTTTTAATTAGTCCCTCTACCAAAATCAAATAATATATATTTATATATATATGTGTGTGTGTGTGTGTCGATCGAGAGTTGTCTGTAGTATACATACCCTCCAGATTTTCAGCTGCAAATCTAAGACATGCAGCTTTCAGTTTGGTAGCATGTTAAAGGTCCGCGAGATGCAACACGAATGCAACTGATTCTGCTGAAAGTTCCCCCGAAATGCGTGATTCACACACCCTCTTAAGTTTTGTCAGTTCAAATTGATGAGCTGCTGCAAGAACCTTTCCCATGAAAGAATTCAAGACGGACGAACCAGAATAATTGACAACCTTTTGATCTTCATCCTCAAGAGTTCCTGTGTATATAAACCAGAGCATTGCCTGGCAAAATGAAATAGAATATTAAATTAGTGTTTTACCCAACCCAATGAAATGGAATCGCAATAGAGGCAAAGAAATTAGAAAATAACAAAATAAACCATCAATCGACCACAAGCTTTTTCACAGACTCGAGGGTCATTTACAATGCTCTGAAGTTAAATAAATTGATTGATATAACTGAAATAAACATACATTCCAACTCAGAAATATGCAAGAGGTCAAGCGATTTCCAAGCCAACAGAATACATTAATAAAATGCATAGGCAAGCCGAAGCGACTTGCTTACAACCTCGCCTTGAGGCAAGAGGCGCCGCCTCGTGAACATGAGGCAACAAATAAAAGAATATCAAATAATTAATCGAGTATATATTTAAGTTTAAACTGAAAACTTCTCTAAATATCCCAAACACACAAGTGTAGAGTCAATTTGGAGTGGGTGGAGGTGATTTTGGAATGATTTTGTGTGATGGATTTTTTGCTCTACAAATGTAAAATAAGACAAAGATGTTTCCTTTGACCTCCTAAAAGCGCTTTAAGTAAACTGGCTTTCAAAAAGTATTGGAAAAGTATAATAAAAAATGACATGTAGGCTGAAACGCCCTGAGGCGGTGGCAAGGCATTTACCAGGTTGCCTCTCACCATGGCGGAGCCATTGATAACACTGATAAAATGGATCACGTGTAATGTATTATGCAAGACAAACTAACAAAATAAGTACACAGATGATTAGACTATTTTCGAAACAAGTAGATTTCCCCTGCAAGTGTAAGGGGTTCAAAACTGAAGTTCACCACTACATTGATTTCTACAATGGTCGCCCAATGGCAAACATTAAAGAAAATAGCTTCCAACGTTCAGGCAATACAAAGCTAAGTTCTAAAAATGGGGGCTCATCCAACCACACGCCAATTGACAGATAATGTTCTAAAGCAAGCATTAACTAGTTCAGACACAAATCAGACAATCAAATAAACAATTGAAAAACAAATAGATTTCAAATATAGCAAAAAAAAGGCAAATACTAATGAAAACATATATAGGCAGCAAGAGTTTTCTTTGTCAAAATTAATTATATGTAATGTAAAAAAAAAAGAACAAAAAAGACCTTGAATATTCTAGGCTCCATATCTGAAATAACAATCTCCTCCTCATGAGATTGATGGCAATCCAAAAGCCGTGATTRGAACACAGGAGAAGAGGAAACTAAAACCCACTTATGCCCCCAAAATATCTCATCTCCGACTCTAAACAACACGTCAGCACTCTCCCTGCTATCCAGAAGCTTCCCAAAGTCCGCCCCGATGTTAGACTCTAGAACCCTAATAAGAGGCAGGCTTTGAATCTCAAAAGTGAAGACTCTAATTTTGCAACGTTAGAGGGGTAAGTAATATTATTATTAAAATTAAGATTTCGATTTCAACTTGCATTTATACATTATTATATTTGTAATATTATTTTTAAAATTAATGCAAATTCCAATTACCAAAAAGAAGGAACTCATATGTTCATATGTACAAGAAACAATAATCAACTCATTGTACATATTTTCAAGAAGGCAATGGAAGAAAAAAATAATTTAACGCTCATAACTAAGACCCAAATCAATCAACTTATTATATCCAGAAATCATAAATTGTTTTCTAAGCATCTCACGCCAGATGCATTTCCAAACGGGCTAAAATAGCTGAAACTCTTGATTAAGGGCTGCATTGATGAGATTTACCTACAAAATACTTTTTATCATCTTATTCTCACGCCTTCGATCACCAGGCACCATCAGCCATTGCCTTCACCAGAAAACATGCTACTTTGAATCATAGCGCAAGGCAAAAACCGGAGTTTTGGGACTTTTGAAATCTTCTAAATCATGGCGCACCCAATCCTGAGAACTCATCAAAGCCTGCAAAGTATCCACCTTCATCGAGCTCCAACACTGATCAACGGCTCGCCAGGATCAAACAATGTCTCCTGAGCCACCTTCGATAACGGGATCCCCAATATATTCCGGGCCATCATCGAGAGCACAGGATACCTAGGCCCGTGAACTTTCCACCAATTCAATATATTAAACTCCACGGCTCCTCGTGAACTTTAAAGAAGCTGATTAGTGTATAAGTAGAAAAATATCAGTAATAGAAGGTTCAAACAAAAACAAAAGTATAATGTAGACAAAACAGGGCACTGGAACTTCATAATATAATTTAATTAACATTTTGACTAGATCAAAATATAAAACGACAGCAATATTTTATGGTTACCAACTGTATAAACAATAATGAATTACCAAAAGTATCTCAATAAAAAAGGACTCCAGCAAGTTTGACAGTCGCCAATTCGTAAAATTCAGAAACAACAATTAATCAAAAATAAACCTAATCAAGCAGTGAGAATGATGGCGCCACCGGCCTCCTTGATCTTCTTCTCAGCATTCTTCGACACGAGCTTCGCCTTCACAACCACAGGCTTATCATCCGGCAACAACCCTTTCCGAGCACCTTGAAGTAACCAAACTGCGTCACATCGATCAACGGCGCTTGCGTGGCCACGCTTCTTGGAAGGATATTATGGTTACTTTTGGGGTTACTTCTACCTGATTGAGAAACATCACTTGGAAGGATATGAAGATGCCCCGTATTAAACAAATCCAAATTGATAATCCACAAAGAAGCAGAAAGCTACCAAGAAAAAATCTGTTTTCAGAAATTGAAATTCACAGCGCTAAAATGATGTGTGTGTTTTTTCAACAAAACAATAATCAGTCTCAAAATTTCCCAAATCGAATCAGCGTAAAAGTAATATAAGACCTAATTTTAAGCCAAAGCTAAACAATTATCCAATTTCAAAATGGATCATACTAACAGAAAGGAGAAACAAAACCTCATCCGTCTTCATAACTCCTGCCACCACCACGGCGGCTATAGTTCATTGGCGGCGCAACACCGATCGATCCCTGGTCCTCTGTGAGCACAACACCTCGCAACTCCTTCATACGGAGCGACTCCAGCAAATTCACAGTCTCTTGGTCAACCTTGATGCGGTCTCGGGCACGAAATCCATGCGGCGCTCACGCTCCTATTCCTGCTGCTTGAGCGAGGTTCCATGATCTGAAAATCGGGAAATTATGGAAAGAGAGCTCTGCACTAGGGTTTGTTGGAAATATGTATTTAAAATGGTCTCCTCGTAATTAAACTAAGCCGTCAGGGTAAATTGGTAAGAAATTGTTACTGTTTAGGGATAGAAATGTCATTTCACGTATCAAAATAAGTGGGATAATTCTATCTGGACCCCTCCCCCCGGATTATTTATCAGGTGAAATATGGATTCTATCACGGGCTTTCCCTTTATCACAAGCCTGAATCATGTTTACCAAACGTGGGACTAAGCAGGATATCCGGCTCTCTCCTGCCCTGACCGTCCAACCAAACGGACCCAATAGTATAATGTGTATACAACAGATTGGCCTTTGTACACCCTTCACATATTGTATATTATTAACTTGGTGAATTTTTTTTATTTTTTTTTTATCTACGAATTGAAGTTTTTGCTGCTTCTCTTCTTTTTTTAATCTGCGAATTTGAATTTATCATGCTGAATTTGCCTAATGGTCTCACATGAGAGCTCATCTCACATAACAGGCTATTGCATATTCCAATCGGGCTGTATGACAATTTTGAGAGTTCAATGTGCAAATCGGTTATCTGCGCAAGACTCTTCTCCTTCGTGGCCCGTAATACATAAGGTCAAGGGGAAACACGTTTGTAATAACAATATGTGATAATTGCTAAACTACCCTCGAGATTTAGTCTAATTACACAAATACTCCATTTATTTGTAATAATAATATGGGATAATTACAAAACTATCCTTGAGATTTAGTCTAATTACACAAATACTCCATTTATCTTTGGTGGCGGTATTTGTAATTTTGAAAGATAACTTTCTTCTTCTTTTTCTTTCGTGATTATGCTAAACATGTGTAGTTATTGTGATATCGATACCCAATTTTCGTATAAGAAACAAAGAACAAAACAATTATGGTCAATTAATATCAAGATTGAGTATCTTTCAAAATGATATTTTAAGAACACTTGCGTGCTGCCCCATTAAATGGCGGACGAGGTCCGACCCCACATTTCTTGCACAAACATAACACACCTGCACGGTATAGGCCCCGACGGGCTGGTATGATTGGTATAGTATGGGCCCCAAGGGCTGAGATGGTTATTGGCCCATGGTTATCATGGTAATTTAACAAAATATAATAATTCTAACAACTATGATAATTTAACATAAATGAGAAATCCTTATTCTAAGTGGTGGCGGCAACAAATGGAGCAGGTGACAGAAGATGGGTACAACGGCGAGAGAAACATGGTGCGCGAGTGTGTGATATGGGGAAAATTGTTAGTTTGAATATATATATTAATTTTTCTAGTTATTGCAGGGTATCGTAAACAATTTAAGCAATAATTTTTGATTTTAATAACATGTGTTTGACGTAATTAGGAATGAATAGAAATTATGTAAATACCAGTGTTCTAAAATCTCTTATTTACAAAATTATATCCAACCATTTATTAGTTCAACATAATACATGCTACACAATAAAGTCAATGACAATAAAAAACTAAAAGTAATGATCACAAGTTACGATTCACAAGTTTAAAACTATTGTTTAATTTAAAGTTTAAAACAACTAGTACTTTGTACCCGTGCAATGCACAGATCTCATGGTGCGTAATATATATAAGTTGAATATTAGTGTTATTATTGATTCTAATCAATCAAATCACTAAGTATGTATTATTTGACATTTTTTAGTATATAATATATTTTTTATTATATTCGTAGAGTTGTCGTTCCCACCAACTTTCGATTGGTGACTCGTAAAATAGTATGTCTATTTGTAGTTTTGCATACACTATTATAAATCATAAATTTGATGTATTAATTATTTTGGCTATTGGTAATCTCAATTTGTATTGTTTATGCTATTATAAATTAAAAATATAATATGAAGTACAATTTGTAATAATAATAATAATAATAGATTACCAAGCATTTTTGCCCTCACTAATATCGAGATATTTTTACCAATGGGTTAAACCTTCATTAACGACACTCTCGGTAAAACCTTCAGTAAATCGGCGCCAACATTTACCGTCACTGTTATCGAAAGTAATATCGAAGGATTTTCGAGGGAAAATATACCGAGCGAAAAACCCCTCGGTAATACGGAGGGGAATATAAAACCCTCGAAAGTACATAGAGGAATCAAATGCCCTCGGTATTACGCCCTCATTAATACCGAGGGTATTTGACGCCTCAACAAATTATGAAAAATAAAAAATAAGAAATAAATATTATTGAGGGTAAAAAATGCACTCGGCATTACTGAGGATAATTTTTTCCCCTCGATATTTTTGAAAATTAAAAAATATAATTTTATTCAAAATAAACACTATAATTTCATACTATACATTTAAAATGTAATTTACACGATTTTAATATATAATTATCATCGAACTTATGTTTATTGGCATGTATCATGTAATATTAATAGTATGATACGATCGATCTTTTGTTATACTATACAGATCGATCGAGTTATTCAATTATATACGTAATTAATGAAGTCTCATTATTTCTTTCTAAGATATCACGTGGTTGCTTTCCTTATTTTAGAATCATAAAAATTACCAATTGATTCATAATTATGTGTGTGTGTGTGTGTGTGTGTGTGTGTGTGTTTAATTTCAAAATACCAAGAGGAGATGATTCCCTCGGTGAAGTACTGAAGGAAAATAATTTCACTCAGTGATATTGAGGGAACTCAGTGACCTCGATATTTTATCGAGGGGAATTCCATCCCCTCGTATTTTGAAAATAAAAAATAATAAAAAATATAATAATAAATATAATAATAATATTAAAATAAACCTTATAAAGTCATTTTACATATTTAAAATGTAATTCAGTTTGTTTTAATATATAATTATCATCAAATATATTTTTATTCACATGTATCGTGTAATATTAACAGTATGTATGATAAGATCGATATTTTGTTATACTATATAAATTAATTGAATTATTTAATTGCATACGTAATTAATGAAGTCTCATTTTTTTTTAAGATAACACATAGTTGATTTCCTTATTAAAACCACTAAAAATATTAATTGATCGGTAATTACATAATTTTTGATTCTTTTTATTTATCAAAATATTATCATTAAGAATCATATTAAATATAAAAATAATTTTCAATTAGTTGTTCTGAATCACTCACCATCTCATACGTCATACATGAATGGTTTGATCATCTTAGATTATACATAGAAGTCATTTTCTAGCATTAGCCTATGTTTCTAATAATTAAAGCTTACAAAACTAAGTAATATCCATATGTGGAACATGAAATATTAGAATTAAAACACTAAGTAGAAAAAAAAAAACAATCATGCTAAAATATTAAATAACATCAATATTCAACAAACATTAAAATGAATTTCTGTTAAACTCATTCAAGCTATTCTCATATTAAAGTAGCAGGGAGGAAAAAAAAACACACCTAAAATACATTCAATGTCAAACTAATAAAAATGATTTAAAACCCAAAATAATTATCTCAAAGGACAATCCCATAAAACTACTTCTACGTAATGTTAAAGTTATTTGATGGTTTAACTTGAAGATTATATATTTTTTAAATATTATTTAAATCCCATAATAATTATTCTTAAAAATAATCACATAAAATTACATTTCCATACCAGTAAGTTATTTTATAATTTTAACTGAAGATTTTCCTTTTCGAGATTGTTGAGTTAAGTTCATGTAGGTGATCCGATAACATTACTAATTGTAAGGAGACAATATCCACATCGTCAAGTCCGTATCAAATGAACAACCAATTTATACACAACATGATCAATTTTATAAAAAATAAAATCTTACCTATTTATTATTTTTCATCATATATTGTAATTATCAATTAAATAAATATTAAGCAAAAGACCAATTTATTTGCTCATTAGATAACATCTCTATTAATAGAATGTCACACCTATAAGAAAAGCGTGTATACAAAGTACTAAAACTTTCATTGTTATATATATAAAGATTCTAATTTTAATGGTTATTTGCGGCAATACATAACTTTTGGTCCTTTATATTTTTTCATAAAAAAATAGTTGAACATTAGAAACAAATTGATTACGGTAATATTTATTTACTTTATTTTTTGGGTGTGGAGCTTTAAATTATAGTTGACCAGGGATTATGTAGGAAACCTTTTAATTTAATTCAATTATAATTAATAGAGATTATTATATTTTTAGTGGAATATTTATATATTTTAAATTTCTCAATTTTTACCATTTAGATAACAAATATGACTAATCTAATTGGATTTACCATATTCAAAATAATTAATTATTTATGAAGGTTATTTTATATTATTTAATTTTAAATAAATAATATTTGATGGAGGGTATAATTCGTAGCTTACCATTTTGATGTTTATGATGAATATATTGTATATAATGATAATTTAAATTATTATTTTTTATTTAAAATATGATTAAACACACATACACTTAACCAAATACTTATTTACGAATAACCAAATAATTATTTACGAAGGCTAAATCATATATTAGGTCACTTAATAGAAAGGAAATAATTATTTGTAAAAGCTCTTAATAATAATTATTTATTTTAGTTATATTGAAACTTTGGGATATTACAACATTTTAAATTAGATATTATATAAAGTTTTTCGTACTGATCTTCTATTTTGAGATTATCCAATTATATTGTCATATGCAATATATGATTTAAAAACTAATTTTAAGACCTAATATAAATCAATTATAAACTAATATGAATCAATTTGGATATGTTAAGACTTTTATAAAAAAAACTTGGTCATGTGTTTAACGTTAAGTACATTATTCATGCATAAATATAAACTAGAACATAGTTCTATAGGTATTCTTAGCAATGTAAATAAATGTTTGCCAGTAGTATATAAATATCATTGGAAGAAATTTTGCTATATATATATAAAATGGTAAAGATGCATTTAATAATGATAATAATATTGAAAATGATTTTTTTATACTGCTCGCTTAATATATAGTTATAAATATTTGTAAGATTTATTAATTGTAATTTAATTTTGTCAAATTTGACTTAAAATTTTACTTATCATATATAAAAATATAATTGTATTAGAAACATTTATATGCAAGTCATAAATAAATTAATGCGATAGATAATAATAATAGATATTAATTTTAATTTACAGTATCAACTCTATAATTAATTAGACATGTATACATTTGGTAATAATTGTCTTAATGATAGGTTTTAATTGAATAATTATATATGAAAATTCATATACTATATATAAGTAATATCTAAGATTTAGATATGATCCAAAAATATATATATCTAAGATTCAATAAATATGTTACTAATAACTTAAATATAGACATTAATACATAACTGTATAATTAGAAAAACACAATTAGTGTGTCTTCGTCAATAAGTTACGTATGAGGGTAATTTAGGTTTTTATTATCATTATATAATTAGAAACTCTATAATTGGTACCCTATATAAAGGGACCCTTGATTAATGAGAACCTTAATCGCCTCTTTTTTGCTTTACTCTTACATTTTTTTACTTCTACTTTTACAATTATGACATATATCCATGTAAACAAATATTTATTAGTTGTATTTAATAAATAATAGGGTAATTCGAGTTACCTTGAAGGAAAGTCACGATTCTTTTCTAATTTTATTTTTCAATAGGTTTGTCCGCTTTCTGATGACATAGACCTTCAAACCCGATCTCCACCGTTCACATTTAACCACTATTTCTTTTGAATATCATAACCAAAATCCACCTTCATCCAATGGTTAGATTGTGCGTAATTGATTTTTTAAAATAAGTTGGGTAGGTAGTTTCGAGAAACAGGATCAGCTCTTTTCAAAATTTATTATCGGATTTTTCAGACTGCAAATTCAAATCTCCACCGTTTATATTGAACGTGTATATATTTGGAATAATATATAGTATAAAACTTGGCTTGATTCAACGGTTCGATTGTGAGAATATTAATTTGAAAAAAGTTGTACATAAAATTTTGAAAACAAAATCTATTTTGTTCGAAATTATATATATATATTCTGAAATCTCCAAATACAATATCCACCTTTCAAAACGTAAATCAAAAGGTCTTGAAGATACTACGAGAAATTGAGTTCGATCCAACGGTTGAAACTCGAAAAATCGATTTTTCAAATATACAACGCAGTTAGATTTCTGGCGTATAAAAATTGTATAATTATTGCTTTATTATCGATCACTCGAGAAATTTTCGTCTTATTTATTTATGTTTAATTTCATCTATTTTTCCGTTTCCACTATTTTTCTGTGAATCCATTTAGAAATATTTTACTAAACAATTTTATATCAAATTACCTACCAAAAATCATGCCAATTATATCAAATCGAAACTAACGAAAGGAATATTTATTTTTTTAGATTTATGCCTATAAAATGTTATTTATTAATTAGTGTCTCATTTCGAAAATAAACCCCTTGTTTCCGCCAAACCATTTGCCGCGAAATTCCTCTGTACAAATAAAACTCCGCCAAAAGCCACCTCTGCCCGCGCCGAAACCCATAGCCACCCAGCTCTTTGTTTCTCTGTCAAGGTGATTCTTATGGCTTCTGAATAAGGTGAGCTTCAGATGCGCCTTCCACGAATAGATCTGCTTATTCTCATATGTTTCTTTGTGTAATTTGAAACTTTTTCTTTTTTTAAATTATTTGTTTGCGAAATTTTAGGGTTTTAGTCAACGGTTGCTTGAATTAGCCTTTTCTTATTGGGTAGTACACATCTGAACTGGGAATATCTTGATTTAACATAGAAGATGGGTGTATTTTGTCCAATCGTGTTTTGAGATGCTTAATTTGGCCGACACTGAATCTGATGGGCTGTTCGCCATTTCCAAGCTTGATTGTGTCGTGGCACTTAATTTGGTTGAACTTTTAGCCCCCCAAAAAAAGAAAATCAATGAGTTTGACACTAAATTATTGCTGCATAAGGTCTGGAGAAATCTATTGTTGATCCAATTGATTGTACCAGAGATGCACCGAGCTATCATGACATCACATATATCTCATAAAAGCTCCCCACCTCACATCAAAGCTCGCCACTCTTATACGAGAGGTCGCTGTCCCCCAAAAAAACTCGCCCACCTCACGAAAAGATTTTACCTTCAGAGGATAAGATCACTTCCTAAATCCACACAATTACCTACATGTGCCGACGTGAATATTTGATGTCGTATTAATATTTTCCATATGTTGTTCAGTATTAATATCATTAGCACTCACTAAATAATAATAAAAGTTGATCTTTCAAAATTTCGGGGAAAAAAAAAACAAAAAACAAAAAACAAAAACAGCGTGACATTTGTTTCTCATTCACATATAATTATACTAAATCTTAAGAACCGAGAATGTCCTGGAGGTCGACCCAATAGTTAATCGACATGTAGCGCCCAGAACAGGACAAGGCAACAACGCAGTTGTACTCCTATCATCCAAGTCGTAGACATACATAGCCCTACCATTTCCATTTGTATAGTATATGGAATTAGGCTTGCTTCTTCCAGAGGACGACGAGCAACAAAACCCATTACCGTAGTAGCCGATGAAAATTGTCAGCCCGTCAATGTTCTGGAGCTCCACACACTCCAGCCCATCGACATTCACCCGAAAAACCCTAAACTCCACACGGTCAATGAGATAACATCGAGAGAACATTTTAGTAACCAAAAGGAGCTCGTTGACGCCACATGGGGACTCGATCAAGTAGTTGCTGTTCATTGTGACCCAACTTCGTTTTGGTTGGGGATCTTGCCAAGGATGCTTTCCATCGATTAACAACGGCCTGAACTCCACGGTTTCTCCAACCAAATGAATTGTCACAAACTCATAACGACAAAAGGCATTGATGATGCCATAAATCTCTCCTTGCATGGATGACATTGCCATCAATAATCGAAGGTCTTTTTGATCGAAAGATTTCCTTTTGACAAACTTGTCGTCTCCAATCCTGCAGACGGATTGCGCCAAGAGACAAGAATAGTTGAACACGACGATGCAATCTGGCTCGGTTGGCGGTTTGGAGAGGACGCATCTGTTGTAGAGACTTGACCGGTGCAATCGTGGGAGTAGGATCTTCTCCGATGATTTTGGATTCCAAAGGCAACAATCGTCGGTCGAAGGGTCTGCTAAAACCAACCATCCGTAGGCCGAACCGAGTATGCGCTTGCCACATAATATAGGAAGGCATGTGGTTTGGTACCGATTTTCTAATAGGCTATAAAAGGATTGTTTCTCGCCTGCTTGTCCGTGCGATGTCAAAAGCTGGGGAAGCTGTTTATTCCTCATCTCCTAATTATATTATCAACTATTGATCAATAAATATATAAATAAATAAATAAATAATGGAAGTGCAACACAACCACACATTAACTCAAGCTACTTAAACTAATCATGCGATTGAAACAACAACAACAACAAAACCCTATTAATGAAACAACGATCCAACAAAATCCATGCGAAAAGTTTGAAAAGACGTACTATACCGCTAAGTTGTGGTGACTGAGGGTTCTTCTTCTTCTTATTTCGATTTGAAGAAGAAGAAGAAGAAGAAAGAACTGGGTGCTATTATTTCGAGGTAGGTGATACAGTTGAGCGAATTCGACTTTATTATTCGAGTAGGCAATGCGTGTTTTAATAAATATATAGCATAGCACAGCATAGCATAGCATAGCATATTTATATATATGAAAGACCTAAATAATATCTGATTCTTAGAAAATACAATCTCATATGGATTCTGATACTAAAAACTAGTATTACTATTTCTAAGTAAAATAAATTTGTATTTTTTAATAGAAAAAATATATTTGTTACTAAAAACAATCTAAACCGGATTCTGTTACTAAAAAAATAATTACTTCTAAATAAAATAAAATTGTAAAAAAAAATAAAGGAAGGAACCTCAATTAATTATGAACTAAATAAACCCTTATTGTAGAGTCGGTCGGTCATTATCCGGCCCATTGGTGTTGTATTATATATACGCAATTCTATATCGTATGTATGTCTCGTTTCTCACAAATTTACAAAAGACCACCAAGCCCTGCTTTTGCCGGCCGAGTATTTCATCTAGATAATCGTCAAAGGTATTTTATTTTATTTTATTTTTTTAATAATTATTTGCTCTATTATTCTGGTTCTCTAATTGCTTTCATGTTTGATGCGGATCAAAATGTCCATACGTAATATTATTTGATTTATGAGGTTATTTGTGGTAAGCGACCTCATTTATGGGAGAGGGTCGAACGGGTAGGAGTCCCACCCCCCAACCCGTTAAGACTCTTCGATGCTTAAGTCAATATTAACTCATGAAAATAATGAGAGGTATGCACCTCCTTTTATAGATACAAGAGAAGTCCTTGGTTACCTTCTCCTACCACAATTCCATAAATACAACAACTGTCTTATAATTAGGATTCCTCTCATATAGTAAATTCCCATAAACAATAAATCTCTCAATAAAGTACCAAAATAAGCCGGAGCTTACGGCCCACCAGGCCCATAACAATCCACGTACATCAAACCCACAAACAGGCTCAAGTACTCAGCACCAAATTACAAGAGATCGCGACCCTATATGAAAAGTCATCCCCATACTACAGGTCGCTACTCTTCACAAATAGCTCGCTAATA
>BMAC01000168.1:1193070-1253990 GCA_014905375.1 Phtheirospermum japonicum
TTGTAGATCTTGAGAATGTGATTAATTTGATGTATATTTCATTCAAAACGAATAAAATTTGAAAAAGTTATGGTTTGTTGAACATTTGAGTTTCATTTCAAAATTTTGAATTTGCAGTTTATAAACGAAATTTGCAATGCTTTTTGTATACAATCGTAATGTTTTTTTTTCTTAATCTATTGTGCTTTCTAAAAAACAATGTAGTGCTCTTTGTAAACGTTGATATATGTCCAACATACCTTTTTTAATTAATTAATGCATTTTTTAGATTATTACCATGCTGACATGTCATGATCTCAACCATCAAGATTATTCAATCTAATGGTCAAGATGAGTCCCTAGGTTCACATATAATGACGGGTTCTTATTTGAACCCAACCCTATATATATATATATATATATATATATATATATATATATGAAACATGTAATACTTTGACTATGGTTTGTGATACTTAACAACCTTTTGTGATATATTAACAACATATTAAAAGTAAATATATATGCATAATAAGAAATCTAATATTGAAAATAAGTGAAACTTAAACTTTATTTTGTGAGATTTTGACAACTTTTTTGATACTTTTACTAGAACTTGTGATATTTAGGTTGATACTGTGATACTTTTAATAGAAAAAGAAAATGTTGATCTGAAACCTTGTAGTTATTAATATAGAAAAGTTTGTTAATCTCAATGAAATTTACACTCATCACAATTGTATTTGAAATCGTGACATATTATTTATACTAAAAGAAACTAAAACAAAAGGTACGGAATTAAAGAATCACACAATATAGTTAAAGTATCTAATTTATTTTTTACATTTATATCTGTGTTTTAAAATAGGTTATTAATATATCACAAAATAATATTAGAGTATCACATATCATATATTTCTATATCTATTTAAAAAATAAAATCAAAGCATCATCAAAATATTGTTAAAATATTACAAAATAGTTAAACTATCACGTTATCTATAATTTATTTATTTTCCTTATATATATACCTATTATACTTAGATAATTAAAAAGTATCATAAAAATTGATCACGTATCACAAAATATAGTAAAATTATCACACGTTTTCTAATACTTCTACTACATTTTATAATACTCGATAAAGATTAATAATATACTATAAATGCACCTAACTACTGTGATACTTTTACATAAACTAAACTATGTAATGATATTAACTAAAAAATTGTGGTACTTTTAAATAGATTTGTGATACTTTTATAGTAATTTTTGATACTATACGTAAGGTATAATATATAGTACTTTTGACTCAATAAAATTTTGAAAAATGAAAAAATGCAGAAAAAACTCTGTTCTCTCTCTTGATTTTTTCCTTCGGCCAAGTCGACCCGTCGGGATCACGGCGTCTCTAAGCCATCGGCCGGCCGCTGCACCTTCGCTGGCGATCATTTAACACGTCACGACCTCTTCTTCTCCCTTAATGGCGACGCAACCTTCTATTGTTACGGTGACGTCGTCTGTTGTTGTGCCTGAATATGTTACTTCCTCTCGGATTCAGCCACCGTTTTGGTCCCCTCCCCCTTGCTTGTGACACAAGTTTCCTTGCCTCTTGGAGTTTTTCAATATTACGTACGACCACCCCCGTCGGAAGTTTCTCAAGGTTCAGTGGGGCAGCTGGATTTGGTCTTCTCACATTCACGCTCGGCGTTCTATTAATATTTGGAAGGTGATCTTTAATCAGCTCAGGGTCTTAATGTGATCCGCAGTCGAGGGTTTATTGGTCCTTCCTTTTGATATTTTTGCTTCGCGAGTTCTGAGATGGTCGATCATATTCTCACGAACTGCCAATTTGCGCGTCACATTTGGAGCTAGATTGAGGACACTTTCGACATCCAGCTCCCATTCTCAGGTGGTTTTACATATATTTGTATTTTTTGCTATTTACTGTCATTTTAATGCGCAAGTTCTCTTCTTATGGAAAGCGGTATTCATCGACGATTTGGACGATCTGGCATCTCCAGTGCAATTTTATCCATAATGGAGGTAGACCTTTTTCTACGGAGGCTCTTATTCTCATTCGTTCGCACATTATAGAGTCTTCCGCTCTTGATCACGGCACGATGGCGAACACTGTCTATGATCTGATTTGTTTGCGTAAATTGGGTGTGCGTGGTAGGCCCGCACCTCCACCTACCCTCTCCCCTGTGACCTGGTTGTCCTCCTCACGTAGTTGGATTAAGGTGAATACTGATGGCAGTGCTCTGGGCTGTCCTGAAGAGTGCATCTCGGCGGACATTTTTTGCACGTGTCGGGGCTTTGTTAAAGGCGGTTTCTCGAGATCACTTGGTCACGGTTTTGCCTTCAAGGCAGAGTTGGAGGCCGCGATTATTGCGGTTGAGGAGGCTGATCAAAGAAGCTAAAGACGGATTTGGCTAGAATCCTACTCTACTTATGTGGTGGAGCTTTTTGTGAAGCACAACCTCGATGTCCCTTGGCGCTTCTTGGCTCGTTGGCGTCAAGATTTTTTCCTCAATACCTCAATCGAGTTCATGGTTTCGCATGTTTATTGATAAGGCAATCGCGCTGCTGATGTACTTTCCAAATCTGATCACCCTCGTTGCGACTGGTTTACGTCGCCTCCGGCGTTCCTCTTAAATCTGGTGAACGATAATATTTTGAGTAAAATAGTATTTCGTTCATCACGACATTGATCTCAGCCCCTCAGATGACAGTTTAATCTCGATTCGGCAGAGGACCTTTATATTGCAGCTTTATAGATCACGACTTGCTTGTTGTATCCTAATTTTATTTTCAGTCGGATTTTGGCTTTTAGCATTTTTTATCGCTTTGATCCGTTTCTCCAACTACTGGTTTGGGGAGGGTACTTTTTCCTCTACGAGAGTAAAATTTACCCACTAACTTATAAGAAGATAGCAATTTAACCCTTAATTCGCCAGAAAATAAAAGCTCGTCGGATTCTTTCAATTTTCGGCAAAAAATGTTGATTTTGACCAGTTTTGACAAAGTGAATGTTGATGTGGAAAAAAAATTAAAAAATTATTTAAAATTATAAATTTATTTATAAGAATCTTTTAAATTATAATATTTAAAAGGATAGAGATTATATTATTAAATCAGTGATTTTTTAAATATGTCAAAAAAATATTATTTAAATACAAATTAAAACAAAACTTGAAAAATATTTTTAAAATTTATTTTTATGAAATATGTAAAAAGAAGGTAATTAAAATATAAAAATAAAATAAGATTTGAAAAATAATTTTATAAAGTTTTTGAAATTATATTGACTATGCAATGAAATATTTAAAATATAAAATCAAAATAGAATATGGGTAAATATCTATAAAAAAATCTAAAAATATTTTTATATTTAAAAATACTTTTAATATTTATAATAATTTCAGGTATTGTAAAATAACTTTCTAGATTTATCTTAAAACATTCTATTTTCATATGCAAAATATTTCTTCTATAAAATATTTTCTGAATGTTTTTAATTAGGTATTTTAATATAATATTTTACATATTTAAAAAAATTAATTATTAATAAATATTTTTCCATGTTTAGTATTGATTTCATATTTTTTTACATACTTTAAATAATTCTAAACTTTATAATATATTTTTTCTTTTTTTTTAATTTTATTTTTGAATAATCTTTTTTATATTTAAAATTGTTTCAGATTTTAAAATATTTCCCTATATTTTGTTTTAAATTTATATTTTAATAGTGTTTTTTAGAAATTTAAAATAATCCCAAATCTTATATTTTTCATCTTTTTGTTTAGTTTTTTAATTTAAATATTTTCTTAAAAATTATTTTAAAATTTTAAAACAAATTTTTGATTTGTAATATATTTTTAAATTTTTGTTATTATTTTTTGCCATACCAGTGTTGACTTGGTCAAAGTCAACAATTTTTCGCCGAAAAATGAAAGAATCCGCCAAACTTTTTTTTTTTCCGGCAAATTTTGGTTAAATTGTTAATTTTTTGTAAGTTAATGGGTAAATTTGATACCAAGTATATATAATTGTATTGAATTGCCTCCACCCCTAAGTTATTGGGGCTATTTTGTGATTTTGCCTAGTAAACAACTCGAATATATAGTAATAAATATTTATTTGTGATCAAATTTTTTTTAAAAAATTAAGTAAAAAAACTCTTACATATAGTAACTTGAGATAAAAATTTCATAATATAAAAGGGTGTTTTTAAATTTAAATTGAAAATGAGAGATAAAAATTTCATAATATAAAAGGGTGTTTTTAAATTTAAATTGAAAATGAGAGGTGCACTTATTAATTGGGGAGATTCAAATATCGAGAGCCTAACAAGCTATGATGCACGGACACTTCGTTTTTGACCTCCGGGCCGAGTCGAACACTTCGGGAACGCGGACACGCGTCCGACACGTGTCGGACGCGTGTCCTATTTTTTTATTTTTATTTTTTGGAATTTTTGACAGGGAACACGGCGCGGACATGGCTCGGACACGGCGGGGCATAGGGGATACGGCCAGAACACGGCCCCGACACGTTTTTTTTTTTTTTTCAAAAATTTTATTTTTTTTTAATTTTTTATTTAATATCATTTTTTATTTTATTTGAGATTTTATAAATTATTGTGAATGAGTTTGTAATTATTTTAGATGACTTATTAGAAATAAAAATTATTATAATTTAATATTTATAGGAAATAAATATATTAATAATTATTTATATTATAAACGTGTCTGAGCCGTGTCGTCTCCTATATTTTTAAAAATAAGCGTGTCCTCGTGTTCGAGTCGTGTCGTCTCCCGTGTCCGTGTTCGTGTCGGTGCAACTTAGCTGACAAGACTGGTCTGATTATCCCACCAAGATAGAGGACTTTGATAAAAAAAAACAAAAATTCTCAACATTTTTATTATAAAAGATATTAGTAAATTCTTTATACATGCGCATTTATTGAGATTTTATGAATATTTTTTAAGATGTTTTTGTTTATTATTTAAAATTTATTTATTATTATTTTCATATTTTTATTAATTTTTATGTATATTATAATTTGTGCTCTTTCAATCATACTTATATTAATAAATTAATTTTTAATTAATTAATAAATAATTATTAATTATCAGATATCTCTAATCAACTCAACTAAAAAGACCTTGAAGATAAATAAATAAAAAAATCAAGCTTACAAGGAATAGGCACTTTATTAGTTACGCTTACATTTCCCCTTAAAATGCTAAATGTTATTGGAACACACTCACCAAAAAGGAAGAAAAAAGACAAAAATGGCACAAGATGGAGACACACCGTTGGCGTGGGCTTTTTGATAAGTTCAGCTTCTATCTTATCATTAAAGCTTTGTCTTTGGAATTTTAATTTTCTTTTTTTGTTTTGTTTTCTTTTAAAGTTCGGTAAAAAAGCATTTCTTTTCCCAACAATTCCCTTAAATGAGCGGATGCTTAAGTTAGTGAGAAATATCAGCGGTCCGGATCTCGAGAAAGACTATATAAAATTCTTAAAACTAAAAATAAAATTTCAAATGTTACAATTGCAAAAATAATCCATAAGGTGATGGGACATATAGGTATCATTCTTACATCCTAACAACAAATGTAATATTGAAACATATTATATATATATATTTTTTAATTTTACTATTTTTCTTAGATATAAGTTGGGTTTGCTGGTGATGGACAATACTAGAAACACTAACTTTCTTTGTTGGGATAAAGATAGTTGTGATTTGATTGGTAAGAAAGCATGTGATATAAAGAAAGAAAAGGTATGCACTTTCATCAATTGATATTAGTTAATTTTCTAATTAATTTTAAACTTATTTTATATTTTTATGAATAATTACTCATTTTTGCAGGATGCCAATCCTGATGTTGTCCCTCACAACATTGGTGATTTAGTTGATAAAAAAGTTCTATTCAAAGTCCAGTGCAAGATGAATGGAAGCAAAGCATGAAAACCTACTTTTATCGTAACCAAACTTTCTCTCGATTTAGAGTTGATTGCAACATTCGAAAAAACTATCATCGACAGTGACAGTCAGGTATGATTAAAGTTTTGGTCAAATGCTATTTAACTCATTTATAAGTTGGTATCCATATATAACAAATACATTTTTGTAAGAACTCTTATCAGATTTCGAAGACGCATCTAAGTGAATCAGTTTGTGATAAGGTAATATATATTTTACTACTCAAGCAAGTTCAATAAACTTTTTTCTTTATTATTATTAATATACACTGTTAGATTATTTATAATACCATATGAGTTTTGATGACGATGAAGCATCTTCTTAGTTACATTATTAACTAATCAACTTTTTTTGGTTTTTTATTAATATACCAATTTCAATTAATTATTCTTAGGACTATGTGAGTTTGGATGATGATGAAGCATGTTCTCCTGAAAAGACTAATCTGAAGGATGATTCTTATTCCATCATTGATGTTGATGATTCGAACCCGACCAAACACAGTCTTGAAGAAGCATTTTCCATTAACGCATCCTTGAAGAAGTTGAAGAAAGTGATTAAGTAAGAAAATAATTAGACATTATTCATAAACATTATCGTTTTTGTTAGCATTTTGCTTATTTTCATTTGTCGCTTAAATAAATGTTTGTCGGATGTTGGCGGGATTTTGTGATTGGTTTCAAAACTATTTAATCAATAATTATAATTGTTTATAAATTTCATATAACACTACAAATTCAAACTATCAAGAATTATCATTTTTGATAAATAACAAGCTAAAATCAAAAAAGTAATTTTTAATTAAAATTATCAAATTTCAGAATATATTTATATATCAATCAATTATTTTAACTAATAACACTTATTATTGTTTGAATTAAGTAAATATTAATTAGAATTGATTATTTTATAATACAAATAATTCATATACATTCTCTTATAATTTATGTAGTAACCATAACTTTAGCTATAAATAAGTATATCTAATAGGTGGTACCTTTAATAATATATAAATATTAAAAGTGTAGACATTAAAACACCTTTTAATGAAATAAATTTATTGTATTATAATGCATAAATATATTAATATATTATTTATTATATAGAGTTTTTGTTTACGGTAAGGAAACATTCCTTAGTATACAAAAAACCACCTTTAAATAAATAATAATTATATAGTCGGTTATTAGAATAAGCCGAAAATTACATCTAATATTTTAATAACTTAGTATTTTATCAATTGATAGATAATATATATTTGAGCAAAAGAGATTGTTTTTTCTTTTTAAATGACCAACTATACCTTAAAGATTAACACAATTTTTACTTCCATGTTTATTATTTAATTTATATAGGTTTTTTTTAAAGTGATATGGTCAAATCTCTTTATGCATATAATACTAATCATATCATATTTGATATTAATATTAAGTATATGATACTTTCCGATTAATCTTAACATTAAGTATAATTTATCTATATCTATCTAAATATAGATATTTATATATACATAAATTATTCAAATGTATAATTATGTCAAATAATTCGAATTATATGTTTTCTAATATTAATTGATTGATTCATAAAATCAATCAATGCAAGATTTTATACTTATCTTTAAATATATACAATTATTAGATTAATTTTTTAAATCTCCCGTAATTATTATACAATTAGATTAATTAGAATCATTTTCCTAATTATAACATCCCAGAGGATTTATTATTGTTAGATGATGGTGACCTTATTGCATCAATTGTGGCTAGCACATATCCACAATTTCGAACGAATGCTAAATGTTCTGTTTATTTGGAGGGCCGAGCTATTCTTGCACCAACACTTGATGTAGTCAATTTAATCAATGAGTATATGACTTCATTGAATGAAGGGGATTGTAAGGTATATTTGAGCTCAGATAGTGCGTGCAAATCCGATTCAAATGTTGATATTTTGCAAGACGTCCATTCAACCGAGTTTTTGACACAATCAAGTGTTCTGGGCTACGATTGAAGGTTGCTAATCCAATCATGTTGTTGAAATTTTTTGATCATTCACTTGGTTTGTGCGATGGAACTAGATTGGTAGTTACGAAACAGGGTGATCATGTTTTGGAGGCAACGATTATCCAAGGAAGTAATGCGGGTGAATTAGTACTCATCCCACGAATGACCGTAACACCATCGGACCCTAGGTTGCCGTTTAAGTTTCAATGAAGGCAATTTTCGGTTATTTTGTCGTATGCAATGACAATTAATAAAAGTCAATGTCAATCCTTATCCCACGTTAGACTTTTCTTGAAAAAACCTGTTTTCAGTCATGGCAACTTTATGTTGCGATATCAAGGGTCACCAACCGAAAAGGTTTAAAAATCTTGATTTGCGATGATAAAAATAAACGTAGAAAAAAAACTACGAATGTTGTTTACAAGAAAGTATTTCATAATTTGTAAATTATAAGATTCTGATTAATAATAGTTTTGCGAAGCATGTTATGTATAATGTTTAATTCTTCAATTTCTTACATTTATTATTTTATTCTTTATTTTATTATGCTTTTGTTTAAATTATTATAATCATTAATTATTATATTATCAATATTAAAATAATATTAAATATTTAACAAATTAATTCTTAAAATTATTCCCCCGTGCAACGCACGAGTGTAATACTAATTCCCTTAAATGAGCGGTTGCTTAAGTTAGTGAGAAATATCAGCGGCCCGGATCTCGAGAAAGACTATATAAAATTCTTAAAACTAAAAATAAAATTTCAAGTTCTATTTTATCGTGTTAAATACATTAACAGAAAAATACGCATTTCATTCGTATTCATTGTTAATCACTATAACTATTGATATTTACTATGTAGAATTACTATATTTGCTTGTTGCTATCACGTATAAATAACTAATGTTATTTGGTTATTTACTTCGTATCAATATTTTAAAAGTTATTATGTCATTTCTCATTGATTAATTTAAACATATTAAAAGATGAATAGATGTAAATATACGTGGGATATGATTATTTTTTGTGGTATATATAATAATGTCAACAACTGATCAATTTTCCTAATAAAATTTGTATAATTTATTTTTTCTTAAATTTTGTACTCAATAATTATTATCGGTCCACCCTACTATACTAATTTAACGTACGCTTTAAATTTTACATTTTCACGTGGTGCTCTATTTTCTTTTTCTCTGCAAGGATTATTATTTTTATTTTTTTTTTATCCACATGTTATGCTAATTGTTTTATTTCTTAATTTTTTTTTCTATCCACCACTTATCTGTTGTGTGTTTTGTCTCTATTTGTTCGTCTGCATACCCAAATTAATGATACGCCCGTCATGTTTTCTCTCTAAAAATTTAACTAAAATAATTTTTTGATAATTTTTTTATTTATATTATGTAATTACCCAAATTAATGATACGCCCGTCATGTTTTCTCTCTAAAAATTTAACAAAAATAATTTTTTGATAATTTTTTTATTTATATTATGTAATTAACCGGTGTTTTCATATTAAATAATAAAAAAATCTATTAACAAATATCATTTCTTACTAATTTTTATACTAATTTTTTTAATTTATATTACGTGATCTACATGATAGACGATCAATTTGATATTTTTACAAATTTTTTTGATTATATTATGTAATTGACAGGTGTTTTCATATCAATTTAACTACATGTTTCTACATATTTTTACAAAACTCTAAAATTTTATTATACACACCTCTATTTTATTAGTTGTTTTCTATTTTATTTTATGAATTGTAATTTTTCTATTGTATTTTATAAATCATAATTTTTTTTTGGTGCTGATCAATTTAACTACATGTTATGGTGCTAATCAATTTCCTAGATATTTTTACAAAATTTTGAGATTTTATTATACATTAGCATAGATTTCTATTTTATTTGTAATTTCTAATTATATTTTATGAATTGTAATTGGTTGGGTATTGATTAATTTAACTATATATTCCTGGATATTCTTATAAAACTTTAAGATATACGGTCACCGTGTTTTATCTAAAAATTTAATTGAAATAACTTTTTGACAATTTTTTTTATTTATATTATATAATTGACTGGTGTTTTCATATTAAATATATATATATATATAAAATTTATTAACAAACATTGTTTTTTACTAGTTTTTTATTCCAATTTTTTTAATTTATATTACTTAATCTATATGATAGACAATGCTGATCAATTTAACTACATGTCGTTCCTGGGTATTTTTACAAAACTTTAAGATGTTATTATACACTATTATAGATTTCTAATTTATTTGTTTTTTTTTATTGTATTTTATGAATTGTGGTTTTTCTATTGTATTTTATGAATCGGGTGTTGATCAATTTAACAACATGTTCAATCAATTTAACTATATGTTCCTATGTATTTTTATAAAACTTCAAGATTTTATTATCATAGATTCCTATTTTATTTGTGTTTTCTATTGTATTTTATGAATTGTCATTTTTTAGGAATTGATTAATTTAACTACATGTTCCTGAATTTTCTTATAATTTTTAAGATTTTATTATACACTATCGTAGATTTCTATTTTATTTGTTGTTTTTTATTGTATTTTATGAATTGTAATTTTTTGTTTGATATTGTTGGACCTTATACTTTGTTTGTTGATATTATATATTAAGTTATATTTTTTGAAAAAAAATATTTATATTTATATTAAAAATAACTCACAAAAATATGTAATTATTTTAAATATTAAAATAACGTGTTCAAATGACTCGCGTAATATACAACGCTATTTACGCTACACGATGTTGAGATCAAAACGCAACACATTTCTCCAAATTGTAATTTAAAACACTTGTTTTTACCCATAATAACCTCTTTCTTTATATTTTATGTCATTATTCTTCTTAAAATATTTCCAATAATCCATCCTATTTGTTAATGCTGTTGACACCCTAACCTATGTGCCAATCAGCCGTTGCTCTGGATGACATATGTCATTTCTTTGTTGGTTCGGATTCTGAGTTGGCAGACTCTCATGGTTTGTGTTAAAATCTTACCAATTTTAAATTTCTTGTTTGGGTATAAATAAGCACTTTTTTTCTTAATTCACTATTCATTACAATTGCACTATTTTCTCCTCTAATACTCTCTATTCTGGCAGTCTCCGTCTGAACTTTTTTTTTTCTTTTTTTTTGTATATTCAATAATTTTATTAAATGGTTGTTTTATTTTTCGATTGTAATTTTTTTTAGATCTGTAAATTTATAATATAAATTACTATTGAACAATTGTGTTGATTATTATCTTTTTATTTTCTGTAATTTGTTTATGAATCGGAATAAAATGCAGAATTCTGTTTTGATGAATATCTTTTTTTATTTTAGGCCCTTTGTTCATGAGTTGGTTACATAACTCATCCGAATAAAACAGATATACATCCGAATAAAATGCAGAATTCATCCGAATAAAATCTGCATTTTCATTACATATCAATAACTAGGATCTATATTATGATACGATTTGTTTATTATTTGTCTTTTTATTCTTATTTATGACAAATTATGTAACAAATATTTGTTTCGATTGCTATATTTTCCAAATCTAGAAATTTATATTGTTTACATCCGAAACAAATTTGCATTCTCATTGCATATCAATACTAGGATCTATATTAGGATACGATTTGTATTGATTGTCTTTTTATTCTTATTTATAGCAAATTTGTAACATATATTGTTTTTTTTTTTCATCAATTCATAGTTTATTAACTACAAATAAATGTATAGAAATAAAATCTGTTTTGATTGAACAGATTTGTTCTGAACAGATTTTTTCATCAATTCACGTTTTTTTCATCATCTGTTTTATGCAGATTCTGTAAGATCAATATAGATATTTCCTTTTTTTTTTCTTATATTACTATACGATTTGTATCGATATTAGTATGATCATGTCCATAAATACAGATGATTCTTTTATATATATTGTATCCAAAATTAGTACACTTATCCATAATTAGATTCTATGTCTCTTTTGTGACACCTCTTCGGTTAACTCTACATAATAAGTTGTCATATTCAATTAAACTGAAATAAATATTTTATAATTAAAAACTACATATATTACCGATTGTAATTGACCTTCATGTCTACAAGTTTATGATAACATAATTTGCTTAATTATACACATAAATATTGTCAAATCATTTAATATCAATTACGTAGTAATTTCGTTGCTACTTGATTTCTCTAATTTCTTGGTAATGTATTATTTCAAGTCGTTTATGATTTTAAAATAATTATTTTGTAATTAAATTTTTCTGTAAATATTCTTTCGAATCGTTGATTGAGAATTCCCTACATAACAAGTTGTCATATTCAACTAAATTGAAATAAATATTTTATAATTAAAAATTACATATATTACTCATTGTAATTGATCTTCATATCCAAAATCTATGATAACATAGTTTGCTTAATTATACACGTAAATATTGACAAATTACCAAATATCAATTATGCAGTAATTTCGTGAATTACATGATTTAACTTATTTGTTGGTAATGTATTCTTTCAACTCGTTTATGCTTTTAAAATAAATATTTTGTAATTAGCTGGTACTAATTAAATTCTAAACAATTTGTTAAATATAAATGTTATTTTGTAATAATATTTCTACAACCACAAACACATTATTTCACGAACTTAACAGCGATGATGACGTGGAACGTGTGGCGAGGCGGCTTGTCTGGTTCAGCGTCTCCGTGCGGCGGCTGTGCTGCGACAGAACGACGGCGCGGTGCTGGGCTAATTGGATGACGGCAGCGGTTCCGGGAGTGGATGACGATGGTGGAGTAGTTGAGATAGGTGGGCGATCTCAGACATGCGTAACATCCCCTTTTCTGCCTCTCTCTAGGGTTTTGTTTTTCTTTGATTGTATGAGAAATCCCAGGCTCCCGATTCCATCATAATGGTGAGCAATTGTGCCTTCCCAATTTTAGATTAACTATATTTTCATTTTTTTCTTCATGCAGTTTGGATCTCCTGGTTCTAATTTTTCGGTTGAATATTGGGGGTTTGGGGGCAAAAAAAAAATCAAAGATGACGGCGAGGGACTCGGCCGTCATGTAGTATCAGTTCGGCTAATGTGACTGCAAATTATTACATTGGTGGGGTCGTTAAGAGGGTTTCCACTTCAGGAAAGACACGTACGGTGTATTTTCTGATCTTGTCGATATCAACGAGGTGCTGACACAATTCATTGGTAGATTACGATTAATTTTTTATATTATCAGCAGCTGATATTGGAGTTAATTTCTTTTGCAGCTGCCTAATTATTTTGAGGTAATAAAGCAACCTATGGATTTCAGGACCGCGAGGAAGAAACTTAAAATTGGAGCTTATAAAAGCTTGCAAGAATTGGAGGTTTGTTAAAAATTACACGACCCGTATTTTTCAGAATTGATGGACAGTGCCCTTTTTTTTCCTCCATCTTAAATTGAATTCTGTATTGGTGGTTAATGGTTTGGTGTATTTATAGACTTCACTAAGAACCTGAACTCTGTTTTCTGTGATATGGATCTCTTAAAGTCTGTGTTTGCTTCACCAGTGAGGATTAATTCTTAATACAGCTTGTATGGATACTGAAATTGAGTTGAGCGATGAAAATGTGTTGATATTAACTCTCTCGAAAGTGTTAATGCATGGTGATGACATGAAGTTACTGCGAATGAAAATGATATTTTACCAGCTTGTGTACTGTTTAATCTGTGGTTACACTTTTTACTGTGTTATGTCGGGGTTAAAGAATTTATGCACCCTCTTGAGATTCTACTGTGCTAATGATTTCTTATCTGTCATTTGGGTAGAATTTGGTTAATGTATGAAAATGCTAATTTTCTATTTTCTGTATCTTTTTGTACTCAACAGAGCAAAGTCTTAAGCATGTGATTGTGTGATATTTGTATATTTAATCTATCTCGATTCCATCAGATTTTGACGTAATCGTGTCAGTAAATAGTGGAAAATGAATGCTGATGTGTTCCCCTTCATTTTGGTTCCAGGCTGATGTGTTTTTGATATGTTCAAATGCCATGCAATACAATGCTCCAGATACCCTCTGCTATTGGCAGGTTTGCCTGATTTTTTTTTACCAATTTTTTGAGGTAATTACAATAGCTACCACTAAGGTTTAAGTTTAATTATAAATAACCCCAATCATTTATTTTTGTGATAAAAAAATGCACTCTCATGTTACCATATTTGTTAACTAAATTCAAACCTCAAGGAGCTAATTGAAATTTGAAAAGCTCAGTGGATTTTTTTTGGTAATTATACTAAACCTCGAAAATAGTTTTTGAAATTAAACTTTAAAAAAATATAAAATACAAAATCTCTCATCATTATAATTTATATCATCCTACTTTGTGTCTGAATAAATGGGTTATTACATTAGGCACGATCCATCCAAGATTTCGCAAAGCGAGGCTTTGAAAATCTTAGGCACGAAGGCGTAGACGGTGAGCCACAACCTAAGGTTGTCCGTAGAGGCAGGCCCCCAAACAGCAAGAACCAAAAGAAGCTTCTAGAAACACCATCCCCAATAAACCATGGTATGGGTCTTGGACTTTCATTGCCTGCAGCCGAAGACAAGGCGAATGGTTCTAGCTCTTACAATCTAAGAAAGGCACCCCCTTTGAACAGATTTCGGTCCTCCGATATATTTGTGCCATCTTACAAGTCGAGAAATGGCGCAAACTACTCCAAATGGTTGGCTAACTGGAACGATGAATTTCCGGGTTCATATTTGTGCATCGCATGATTTCCATTTATTCAGTTGCTTGCCGTATTAGCTAAATATATTTTTTTTTAATTTGCAGCAAATATTTTAAGGGCTGACACGAAATATGGGAAGAAACAGTTTACGGTGGATGAGACCAGGCATGATACATACAGACAATTTCGTCCCTTGTGCATGATACATACAGACAATTTCATCCCTTGTCGACTGCTAACAATTCGTCTAAGTCTATTGGAGATATGAAACGATTGGTACCTGTATGTTTATCTTAAAACCTTAGTTTGATTATTTATGGATTTCCTTAATGTTCTCAACATGGATTTCCTTAATGTTCCCCTCTTGAAGTCGTTAAGCACTTTATAAGAGTTTGCAAATAAGGTTGTTTTGGGATGCAAGGTGAGTTGATTTTTTATTTTTATTTTGTAGTCATTTTAATGACGTGGGATGTTTTGGGATTCTCTATTTGGAACTTGTTTTGTTTTCTTTGAATTGGAGTCTGGAAAGAAGATTTTTTTTTGTTGTCAACCTTTTGACTAAAAAATGGATAATTGTAGAACCATTTTCAGATAAGCGTCAAAAATGAGTCACCTTATTGATGTCGCTTTCCTTTTCGGATCATTGAATATATATGTGTGTGTGTATATATATATATATATTTGTATGTATGTATGTTACTATTTTCTTTCTTTTCTGAATGTCTTTGTTGTTCAGGTTTTGACATACCGGGAAAAAGCCCCAAGGCTAAGGAAATGGCTGACGATGAAACTGACTTCTTTTCGTGGAGTGAAGTTGCGCAAAAATGATGTAGGGATTTGAGTATATTTAAAAATATAGATACTCTTATATATTTTTCTAACTTGGTGGTTTTACAAAAGTTCTTGGCTTTAATGACTATACTGGTATAGAGCTTTTTATGTAAATTTTTTGTATGTGTTAATATATGTTTTATTGTTTGACAATCCATTGATGATCTGGTTGTTTCCTAGTATATATGTATATATTTGTTTTTGTACGTTTATAAATCTCTGTTGCTCCTTCAGCCCAGAAGTCCTCTTTCCCGAGCAATGAAGCGCCTACTTTTGGATCCTTCAAATAATAATTACAATGAAGCTGGCACACCAAGGGACAGTGTTCTGATTTTGGTGAGTTATTCTATATTACTTGAAACATTGCAAACAAACCATATTCTCAATATTAAAATTTTAACAATATGTTAAATGCTTCAGCAAATGCCCTAAGCCCATACTTGCCTTCATATTACTTGAAACATATTGCAAACAAACCATATTCTCAATATTCAATTTTTAACAAATATTATTAGTCCTTATTTTATTCAAGCCATTTAAGATGATTAGATGGTGTTAAAAAGTCTGATAATTTAAAATTGCTTTGTTGCAGGTTGTGACAATGAAGGCCCAAGGTTTTTGCTGGATATTTTGGTCACTGTGTCCGTGTTTCGCAGGTATTATTCTCCCGGCACATTCAGTATTTGAAAGCTTACATTAGGGTTTTATTTCTTTCATTCCTAGGCTGTAAATAATTTTTAGAATTTTTAACAACTCTTGCTTGTTTTCGTAAATGGATATGAGTAGATGGGTTATATGCAACTTGGACCTTGTATTTATGAAAAAATGTGGTGTCATTTTGTAATAGGTATAATAATAATAATAATAATAATAATAATAATAATAATAATCATTATGAAAATCCCCTCCTTGAATGCGGTTATATGCAATCTATGAAGTATGAAATTAACCTGTACGTGCTAATTATTACACATGAAGATACGAAAGAGTGAGTGAAATTGTTTTGAGTAACACTCATGTACCTGCTAATTATTACATATTCTAAAGATATGAAAGCATGTAATCTCTATCCGTAGTTTTTATCGAAAGTGCAACAAGAATCGTCTTTTTTACATCTAGTTGAAATTCCCATTTTCATTCCTTAATAGCCATCCTATTTATCAATCTTTTACTCCTCAGCAGCTGACCATTGTCCCTTTTAATATTAAACTTGTTATTTCTTATATTTTCAACTAGAGTAAATTACAATTGACACCAAAAAAACTTTGAATCATTCTCAAAAAAAAGCTGAAAAAATTCTGGGAAGTACCACATAAAAGCTTTGAATCATTCCTTGAAAAAAAAGCTTTGAATCAAAACACCACATAAATTACAAAGCTTTGAAACATCCTCAAAAGAGAAACTGCAAACCTTTCTTTACATGTCTTGTTCATATGTTGTATTAAAATCTGGGAAGTACCATGAGTTGATTATGAAAAATGACTGAATGTGTTTATGCACTTACAATATCTTTTTTCTTTGCTTGTTTAGCTTCTACAATAGCAATATTTCATCCACTCTAGTTTCAAAAATTATTAGGAATATCTTATCAAATTTCTGTTTATGCACTTTTTATTTTAAAAAAAAAGGGACAACTATTCTGTTTATGCACTTTTTATGTGTTTATTATGAATATCTTATCAAATTTCTAAACGAGGACATACCTTTTTTTAAAGAACTCATCGCCCGTCGTTTCATCAATCTTCACTGGTGGCAAAAGCTCTCCCGTTGCAGGGTTTAAAAGACACCTAACTCAGGTTAATGCTTAACCTGCTTCTTGATAGCAACACCTTCAGCAGTCTGAACATGTTTTTTCTCCTCAGCCTCCTCAACATTTAATTGTTTTTTATTTTATAATTTAAAAACTCTAGACAAACAATGTACTAGGAATAAATGTTGAGGAATGTAACAGACCTTCCTTAGTAGTCTGAACATGCATCTTCTCCTCCTCTCCTCATACTCCTCCTCAGACTCCTCAGGGCTTTTCAATCTTTCCATCCTCGGTCTCCAGTCTCCAAATCTTTACTAAATGTTGAGAAGATTTTGGGGACCGAGGCTGGAAAGATTGAGAAGTTAATTTGCAGTAAATTTTGAGAAGATTTTGGAGACCGAGGCTGGAAAGATTGAGAAGCCTGAGGAGTCTGAGGAGAAGATGCATGTTCAGACTGCTAAGGAAGGTCTGTTACATGTTACATTCCTCAACTGCTAAGGAAGGTCTGTTACATTCCTCAACATTTATTCCTAGTACATTGTTTGTCTAGAGTTTTTAAATTATAAAATAAAACACAACAGTAACAATACAAAGTTAATTTGCAGTAAATGTTGAGGAGTCTGAGGAGAAAAAGCATGTTCAAACTGCTGTGTCTTTTATCCCCAAACAAACCATTCAACGGGAGAGCTTTTGCCACCAGTGAAAATTGATGAAACGACGATATTCATAATAAACACATAAAAAGTGCATAAACAGTATAGTTGTCCCCATTTTTTAAAATAAAAAGTGCATAAACAGAAATTTGATAAGATATTCCTAATAATTTTTGAACATAGAGTGGATGAAATATTGCCATTGTAGAAGCTAAACAAGCAAACAAAAAAGATATTGTAAGTGCATAAACACATTCAGTCATTTTTCATAATCAACTCATATGGTACTTCCCAGATTTTAATACAACATATGAACAAGACATGTAAAGAAAGGTCTGCAGTTTCTCTTTTGAGAATGTTTCAAAGCTTTGTAATTTATGTGGTGTTTTGATTCAAAGCTTTTTTTTCAAGGAATGATTCAAAGCTTTTATGTGGTACTTCCCAGAATTTTTTCAGCTTTTTTTAGAATGATTCAAAGTTTTTTTGGTGTCAATTGTAATTTACTCTAGTTGAAAATATAAGAAATAACAAGTTTAATATTAAAAGGGACAATGGTCAGCTGCTGAGGAGTAAAAGATTGATAAATAGGATGGCTATTAAGGAATGAAAATGGGAATTTCAACCGGATGTAAAAAAGACGATTCTTGTTGCACTTTCGATAAAAACTACGGATAGAGGCTTCTAATCATGAAGTTCCTAGCCCTATTAGTGTTGCTCACCAAGCACAACAATTTTTAATTCAAAATTTTAATGATTACGATCAATCTTCATCTTCTATTAATGTTAATGTGTCCCCGTCACTTCTACTACAAGACTCAACGACCCTCGAGGAGCTCTAGCCCCATATATGAGATTGCTTGAAGATACTAAACGAAAACGGCAAAGGGTTAGTGCTAGTCGGTCAATAGAATTAGATAGTTATTTAGGGGTTTTTGAATCGAGTTCGGTTCCGAAACCCCCCGATGGTGTTACTAACGATCTTGTGCAGTTTTGGTCAAAAATGGCAAGTGTTTTTCCCGCAATATCTAGGATTGTCAAGGAGGTCCTCGTCGTTCCTGTTTTGACAGTTTCTGTTGAACAAGCCTTTTACACGGGAGGCTACATGTTAGATGAGCGTCGGTCTACCTTAAAATCCAAAAATATTGAAAATCAAATATTGATGAACGATTGGGTGAAGACCGAAAAAAGAGAACAAGAAATGCAATTGGATGAAGGCGAAGAGAGCAACGACAACGACGAATAGGTAAGTAGGTAAGTGAGGTAAGTAAAAGAACTACGTGGAAGAACTACGTGGACTTTGAAGGCGAAGAGAGCAACGACAACGACGAATAGGTAAGTAGGTAAGTGAGGTAAGTAAAAGAACTACGTGGACTTTGATTTTTTTTTCGAGAATACGTAGATAATTTAATTCTAATATTACCAAGTTAAAATTTTATTTTAATTTTTAATATTAGAATTCAATTCAAGTCCTTTTTTTTAACTAATTTTTTTTCAAACAAAAAAATTCGAAGTACGTGAACTTTGATTCCTTTACGAGGATACGAAAAACAAAAAAAATCGAAGTACGTGAACTTTGATTCCTTTGATTCCTTTACGAGGATACGTAGGCAAGTTTATTCTAATATTAAAAGTTCAAATTTAAATTTTTAATATTAGAATTAAAATCAAGTCCTTATTTTTTTTAAACTTATTTTTTCAAAAAAAAAAAAAACCAAAAAACCCAGAACTCTTTGTCCTTCAATCGATCGACTGCATGACAGAGAGTTCTGGTTCTGTGAGTATCAGTCAAGTTCTTCCTTTTGTGAATTTAGGTAAATAAAACGAATTTCGTCTTACGTATATACGTATATAATTATAATCAAATAGAAAAATATAAAAAAGATAGATATACAGTTTTGTATCTTTCTCCATCTCCCAAAAACCCCATTTCACTAAAAAGAAAAATTCCGGTTGTGTCGCATGGGTGCTCCTTGAGGTATGCCTTTCCGGTGGGTTGTTCCTTTATCTGTCTTTTCCATCCAGTGCCCGCACTGAGTATCAGTCGATCGACTGCTAAAAAAAAAACAAAAAAAATCGGCGGTTAACCGCCGGTTCTGTTAACCGGTTTAACCGTAACCTTAACCGATTCTCAGCTGGTTAGGTTACGGTTAACGAAAAACCGGTTAAATTAACCGGCCGGTTTACAACCGTTTTGTGCACGTCTACCCATACCCATTAAATGGGTAATTCCCCTACTCATCATGGGTAATTTTTGTGGGTACCCAGAAGGTACATTACCCATTGCCATCCCTACTCTCTCTCTATATATATATTTATATATATTGGATTTTAATGATTATTTAGATTTTAAGTTATCTTTGATATTTCTTTCTTTATTCATGTTTTTATTTATAGACTTTTCACTAAGAAATAACTAACATATTATTTATTATTTTATATAATACAGCAAAAAAGGAACAATCATTATTAAATGCCCACCATCCCTACTCTCTCTCTCTATATATATTTATATATATTGGATTTTAATGATTATTTAGATTTTAAGTTATCTTTGATATTTCTTTCTTTATTCATGTTTTTATTTATAGACTTTTCACTAAGAAATAACTAACATATTATTTATTATTTTATATAATACAGCAAAAAAGGAACAATCATTATTAAATGCCCACGCGCAGTCACACTCGCGCACACACACTCGATAGGTCTTCTTCCCATAAAATCATCATATCTGAACAACAAGCTCAAAATAAAACCAAAAAAAAACACAAAAGGGTCTCTACCTTCGCCACTCTCATTCCCAGATACTCTCATTCCCAGATGAAGAAGAACAAAAGGATTTATCAAAAGCCAAATTGGATCACACCCATCTGCTCAATCTCTTCCAATGCCAACAAAAGTACCTCAACCATTTCTTCCAAAGCCTCGACCTCACACAAACCCTAAGTCGGGAAATCGGGATTCGTGGCGCAAAAGAGCTCGCAAACTCTGGTCTCGTTGGGGATTAAATCCGGATTCCTGTCCCCCGTCGACGCGCTCCACGGGGACATCGGCATTTTGTCGTCCGACGATCTGCTGGTTCTGTTCAGCAAGAGCGGCAACTCGGAGGAATTGATTAAGCTCGTGCCGTGCGCGAAGGCGAAGGGGGCGTATCTGATATCCGTGACGTCGGTGAAACCTAATGCGCTGACGCGATCTGAACGTGCATTTGCCGCTGGAGCGCGAGCTGTGCCCGTTCGTTCTGGCGCCGGTGACGTCGACGGCGACCAGATGGTTTTCGGGGATACGGTTGCGATCGCGCTGATGGGGCGAGGAATTTGAGTAAGGAAGAGTATGCGGCGAACCATCCTGCGGGGAGGATTGGGAAAAGCTTGATTTTCAAGGTGAATTTAGGGATTTAGATTTATTTATTTCCTTTCTTGGTGTTTGTGATTTTTGTGTGAATTTATACTGTTGTGGTTTTCTGGGGAATTTTGTGAAGAAATATTGTCGGTGGTGGGATTTAGGTCTAGAAACATGATAATGTTGGATATTGCTGGAGCAAATTGTGCAGTGTATATATAGCTATTTAAGCTCACAACAAGTAAACAAAATCTCGATATTTGGTGGATATATATTCAGTTTGAGTTATAATCTATTTTGATCTTCAGATTTTCTGTTTTTGTTTTCCCTTCAAATCTTTAAAACTGGGTTTGTCTGATTCAAGAATGTTCAACTTTTACGGGTTGTAGGTGAAGGATTTGATGAAGAAGAAAGAAGAGCTTCCAGTGTGCAGGGAACAAGATCTGATAATGGATCAGTTGGTCGAGCTGACCAGTAAAGGCTGTGGTTGCCTTCTTGTTATAGACGACGAATATCATCTGCTAGGTACATTTACTGATGGTGATTTGCGTCGAACGCTGAAAGCTAGTGGTGAGGGGATTTTCAAGCTCTCAGTTGGAGAGATGTGTAACAGGTATATACTACTCTGTTCGTTTGTTGTCCCTGATTCGATACTCGTTTTTTCTTGTATTTGTAAATTGCCATCTGTCTCTTGAGAATGTTGCTAACCTTTATATTACTACCTGCATTTAATATTTGTACCTGGCCGTTTTATGGATAATCGTCTAATCAACTTATAGGTGATAACTTCGTCTGAATGGCCGTTTATTTGTACTTTTAAACCCCGTCACGTTGTTCTAAAAATACGAAACCCTGATCACCTGACAAAATAAGCCTACTTGGCGAATGTTTGCAAACATTTAAAAGGATTAATTGCTCTTAACATCATCAAATGCCAACTTATGTTTCCGATTATGAACAATTCAATCAGAATCTAAAAGAACATGAAAATTGTTTTAGATTTTTTTATTCTAATTTCGATTTTACATAACAAACACTCTTTTATAATCAATGCCTGCTTTTTTAGCTTCTATTTGCAAACACTACCATAAATCACTTTCTGTAAAAGAATAATAAATTCTTGCCAAGACATCATGCGTGTCTGTTATTGATCGTCTAAAGTGAAAAAAAAAAAAACCATAATGTTGTATTTCCAGGAACCCAAGGACGATCAGTCCGGATGCAATGGCAGCCGAAGCAATGCAAAAGATGGAATCTCCACCATCGCTGGTTCAGTTCTTGCCCATCATTGATGACGATAATGTCCTCATTGGTATTGTCACGTTGCATGGGTTGGTCTCGGCCGGCTTGTAATTTCTTGCGACCCCACGTACCATCCTTTTCACTTCTATTATTTCATTTTTAATTCTTTATATTCTTTCCCCATATCTGTCATGAAGTCAGTCTACTATGTCTAGACAATCCGTGTCTTGTTAGTGTAAGAATTCTTATGGACTCGATTGTACGAGATGACTCTCCTTTCTGAGAAACCTAGTTCGACACCCATGTACTCGTCACTTAAGAAGAAGAAGAAGAAGAAGATGATGATGATGATGATGATGATGTTGTGTTTATTCTTAGTATTATGTATTTTTAAATAAAAGATGTTGTAATGTTTCGGTACTTACATATGTATATTACACGGGATTTATGAATAAATAAATATAAATTTATGATAACTATATAATTTTAAATCTAAAATAAGAAATTCAAATAATGTCGTATACTTAGGAGCGGATCTACGGCTGTGCTCGGGTAGGCCACGGCCCCCGAAAAAAAATCAAAAACTATAATTTTATATAGATTTTTTTTTTTTGGGTTTAGTATTATATTATTTATCGTCCCCTAATGAATAAATAATGCTTATGATGGAGTGGTAATACAATAATCATTTAAGCAAATCTCCATTGCTCGAATCAAGTCATATTCCTTTTCCGCCTTTTTTCTTTTCGTTTTCTTTTTTCCTTTTTTAAACTAAATCAATGTAGACATCAATTTTCAAAGTAGCTCTACATATGATAAATATGTAACAGTGACCAGGAAATAAACATGCATGTTATATAGCTCAACACAATTCCAAAATTTCAAACTACCAATATACTAAACATAAACAAGCAACAGTTGTGCTTGGACACTATTTTTTTCCTTTTTTTTTCCCCTTCCTCTTTCCATCCTTTTTTTTTCTCTTCCTTTTCCCGTTCTCTATATTCCTTTTTTTTTTTTTTTTGGGTCTTTCTCTTTCCATTTTTGGGCCCCTCAATTAACAAAAACACAGCCCCAAGAAAAAACAAACCATAATTTCCTTTTCTTTTCACATTTCTCGTACTTCCTTCTTTTGTTATTAATATTAATTTTGGATTTTCTTTAATTATATTAATATTTATAATATAATGTATCAAAATTATATATTATCTTTTATCATACGGCCTCCCGAAATTTAGAATCTTGAATCCGCTCCTGCGTATACTGACCGTTGCCTTATGTCTAATTACTATTTATTAATTGATGTTATTATTAAATAATTTTATATTTTTATGTTAGATTAAATTTATTAATAATTTTATATTTTAATTTTATTATATTTCGCCATATGAGAACTGTTGATACAACGAACAATTTCATACTATTTGAGAAGACGAGAGATAACATCCTTTTGTGGCATAAATGTGAATTAATTTTATTTATTTAAAAAAAGTACTTCTTATCTATCTTATGCAATTTTGGAGTATTTAAAAAAAAAAGGAACTTTGAAAATGATTAAAACCACCCTTGAGGTTTGGTTTTGCTTCGTTTGCATTTTGGCCCAACTGTCAGTTGGCGTAACAGAATGTGTTGACAAATAGCCCCAGCTTTTCGTCCACATATTTGTAATATATAGAAAAACTGAGGGTTGTAAACGTAAAATGCAAGACGAAAACTTGGACCTATTTGTAATGTTTGGAAAAGTTGAGGGATGTTGTAAATTTATTTGATGACGTCACCAATTCCCGTTTGTTCCGCTGACGACAGATGCAAAATATAAGGCAAAGTAAGTGTGTAGCCTCACGGGTAGTTTTTGTAATTATCCCTGTTTTTCATATATTAAAACTTTATTCTTCTTTATTCCTTCCTGCTAGTAACTATAGTTATTTACGCATAGTTTTCTGTACTTTAGGGTGGTGGGATGATTACATTGGGAAAATTGTTGGAATTGGTAAGAGATTATCCTTGTTTTCCTTTATTTTATTTTATTATTTTTTAATTATTATTATTATTATTAAATACATAAAGGAAAACACCGATTCCAAATAAGATATAGAATTAGGGATTTATACTTGGATTTTGGGTTGGATTAAGATTATAATTTGCAAGAAGTTTATAATCAAGACAATAAATATAATAAATGAATCAAAGAGTTAAAATTAATTTCGATTATAGCTAAAATATTTTTAATTTACATTTTTAAAGGTTTATTGTGATTTGTAACATGTAAATCAAGATCTTATTGTTTAATCGTAATTTATCCAAGCTAAAATTACTTTCAGGATATTCAGGTGCAATAGTCAGTGGTTTGCAAAGGATACAAATCGAAATTTCGACCGACCAAAGTTCAAAATCACTTATTTTAAATCTCACAATAAAATCATTCATCATAAAATTAAACTTTTAATTAAATGTTGGACCCCGCTAAGTTCCAAACCTAAAGCTAGTTGAGTGGGCTCACGGAGGCCCAATTCCATAGAAATCATATACATCCATTATTACCCGAATGTATTATATACTTAAATAATAATAATAATAATAATACGAATGCGATATACATTTACCATCGCAACCATTATTACTCACAAATGAGTGTACATTTTGTATATATATAAAAGGGTTTTTTTTTGTTTTTTTTATCATTACCTTTGCCTTCTTTTATTTGAGTTTACTCCCTTTTTAAATTTTTTTTGTTTCACTCCCTAGTTCCATATATAATTTAAAGTTAGTTCTTTTGGGACCATTATACCCTTATATTTTCGCGCAGAAAATTGAGTACTTAGTTGTAACATACTTAATACTTAGGTGTAGAATAAAGAATACTTTACCATATAATACTTAGGCCCAACATGTTTCCGTAAATTTAAATTTCTCTTAAAATTTTGTACCTCTATTTGACCGAAATAGCTCCGAATGGGATGGGTTGCGATGACACCAGTCAGAAAGTTACCGCCCTAGTCTGTTTCACAGACGATATCACCGTCTAATCTCTATTCATAGAAGTTGAACTACAAATTATCCGACTTCTTCAGTAACTGTTTAGCACATTCTTAGTTCACTTCCTACACTAGGCGTACGAGATACTTGATTTATAGAGATAATTTATTAAGCATACATGTTGAACCAGAAGCCTTTATTTTATTAAGAACTTAAAATAAAATTTATTACATTAGTAATCTCCTTTTGGGAGGAGAAAACTTGTTTAGCCTCTCATAGAGAAGACTTGCACTCGTAAATACATAAACTTCCTAATACAAACTATTAAAACACTCTTTATTCTTGTACACAAAACACTCTTTCTTTATTATATTTCTTAATATGAGAAGATAGAAGGTGATGAGCGATGCCTTCTGCTTCCTCCAAATTCTGAATTTATAGAAGTTTGGCGGACTTGACATCCGAACTTCACATAGCTTGTAAATTAATTGACGTCATTGCTTACGTCATTATTTGCATTATTGTCCTCTGTTAGCTGGTGGAATTTCCGGTTTGCAGAGGCACGTTCTTGATGGACTTGATCACCACATGATCCTTTTATTATTGTCGGGGAATCCTTCACCTTTTTGATTTGTGCGGTCCCCGGGCAAAACGTATTTTTGGTGGTCCCTGACCACTTGACCTATTCTATTTGGAATTTGTACCAAACTCCGTCTCCGTCTGATTTGAGCATTTCAGACATATTTTCTCCGTCCATCTCTAGACATGGGCCATGTTGCAGTATTTTCGGCGAGTTTCTTTACTCCCTGCTAGCTTGTTGTTCCATAAAAGAGATCTCTTTTTCTCAAATAAATCCTCTGCAAATCCTGTTGTGTTTCCTGTCATTGTGTTTAACAGGAAAGACCAATTCACCGTATTTTGGAAGAACTTGAATGGGAACTTGACTTTATCCATCTCGGCGAGACAGACCAAAAGACCCCATGCCTTTCTTGTGGACATATCGTCTTCCGTGAGTGATGCCACTAACGGAATTTATTCAGACGATGGTGCTTTGATTTTCTTCATTGCTTCCACGCCTGGTCGCCTGAACTTGATGAAATGGAACACTTCATGCATCCCCTTTCCGTGAAATGGAACACTTCATGCATTTCCTTTTCGACTAGTAATTTAAACCAATAATTTATAACTATGTCAGATACCATTAGTTAATATGATTACAAAAAATGTCTATGCGCCTTATGCATTGATGTAGAATTAACATTTTCACATCATATTTGGTAATAAAATCAAATCATTCCAAGAAAAAAAAAAGTAGGAAGTTCGCCTCTAAGAATAAGTCTTGCTAATCACATTAATCATGACAACATTAATTCTTTATAAAATTTCTATTCATACGAAGTCTTCATTTTAGTTATATTAACTTATGTTCATAATGTAGCACAACTCAAATGAACATCATTGCAGGAAATGATTTTGTATTTGATATTATTTTATTGACTATCAACATGTTTATGTATCAAGATAATTTGACCACTTTTTTTAATTAATGAATATGCAATAAAATATAACTTAATATTTATTTATTAACTATAAATATATTTTTTATCAAGTATTATTACAATTCAATATTTTCTTATTTAAATTAATCTCATAAAATAATGTATTTTATTATTATCTCATAAATCACAAACTCATAATCAAGTGTATTGAACACTATAGCAACTATAATAGATTTGGAAGAAACCTAACCAATTCCAAAATTAAGAAGGGGAAGGTCGCCTTTGAAATCAAATGTTGGTAAACACGATAATCTTGAAAGCATTCATGTTATAATTAATTTTTATTAAAATTAAATCAGATTTTATTTTAATTACATAGCATATTGGTTTTTAAATTATAAATAGTTGAGTTTGTTACAAATTTCAGTTATTGTTAATATTTTTTAATACACGAGTTAACTACCGTAATATTAGATTTCAAACAAATTTATAATTAAAACTTATTCACACTACAAGTCGAAAACATTATGCAATCCTAGTTAAGTTTGGTTGGCAAAAATGCTTTCGCATCTTATTCGTCTAATAGAATAATGACAACAACCCGTGTAATATATCTGGAGATTGCTAACCACTTCCCATACCGTCACGAAGAAGAAATCTCCAGATTTATTATTATATTCTATTTGATAACTTTTAGAATAATCGAATATTTAATATTTTAAATATCTAATTTGGTATTTCGAACTCCATGCACAAGCAATCTCTAACATAACCCTTTTGGCTAAAAAAAAAAAAGGGCTAATGATTGTGCCAACTCAAAGTACAACTAAAATAGCTTGGAAGCATGACCTAAACAGTACGTGGCCCATTTTATTACCTTTGTAGTTTGTACCTTACACCATTACCCATCATTTTCGTGAACAGTGACCCTACTGAAATACATTACCCACTAGACAACAATTTACATCAAATAAATAAATCAAAAGATTAAAATATTGAAGTACACATATAGGTCTCACTTTTATCAAGTCCAAATGGAATATATGTTGCATTAAATTTTAGGGTCCAAATTGAATTGTCACAAAACATTCAATATTAACCCATTTCACGGTTACATGTCCCCTTCTCAATTCCATAATTTTAAAACTAATGGGTAAATTCGTATATAATTATTAAATAAATATATTTTCCAATATATTATCTCTTGTATATCCAATCATATCACGAGGACTGAAAATTCGTAGGCCCGTGTAATTTGTGTATTAAAAAAGACCCAAAACGTTTCAAAAAAAGAAAATGTTTTTTTTTTAAAGAAAAAAAATACTTCAAAAGACACCAGAAAATTCAAATAAATTATCATTTCTTTTTCTATTTTAGTAACATATTTAAATGTTCTTGTTAATAGTAAGTATAGTTTACTCACAAAAGTGAGAAAGTGTATGAAATGTTTATTCAGATTTCCTGAGTCTGGGCGATGGATTCAATAGCTCCTTGTTTGGCTTCACAAATAGCATATTCTTCGATCCGTAAGCTTCTTTTTCCCACTCATTCCTGTCACTAATTTTTCGAATTTCCCCCCTTTTCATTTGATTTATCATGGCAATCTTTGCATTTTCAGAAGTGTTCGTGCTTTTTAGGGTTTCGTTAAAGCGCAGATCTTTATGTAATCTCGTTGAGGTTTTTTATGTTAAATCTCGAGATATTGATGTAATTTCGTGTGGGGATCCATGAAATTGCCATTTTCAATATATTTCCTTTTGAATCTACTTTTTGCCCTGCTTTAAGAAGTGTAGTTTTCAGTTTGAGTTTCGCCCCTTTCCTTTGCTTCATTTGCATTTCGGTTGTGTGGCTATGCTTAAACAAGGAAATATTTATTTTATTTTATATTTTCGTTATTTAGTCATTCATAGAGAAAATGATAGTAAAACAGGGTTTAGAAATGTTTAAATCTGTGTCAAATTAATGGGTTCCTGCTCTTTTTTATTTTTTCCAATTTTGCAGGTTTAGTGGAGTGGTGTATTTACAGTACTTGATTGTTTGGACTTTGGATTGCGGAGAGTGTTTCATTACACATGGCTGATTCAAGTCGAGTAGATGTTATATTGGAATTCCTGAAAAGGAACAAATTTACCAATGCGGAGGCTGCTTTACGAAGTGAATTAGGTAACAGACCCGATTTAAACGGTATTCTTCAAAAGCTCATGCTCGTCGATAAAGATTCAAGCAATAAACCAACCGGAGAAGTAAACGGAGTCATTGTAGCCGAAGAAGACAAAAAGATAAAAAGTCCTCGACCCAGTTTGGAAAAAAATCTCAAGGACTTGTCAGCTTCAACTAGTGCTGAGGTGGCGTCTAAGGAGCTAATCGTAAAAGAAGTAGAGTGCGGAACGAGCGATAAGAACTTCACCTTCTCCAAGAGTTCAGACGATACCGTTCTTGATCTGACTTCATGGAAATACAGTACGAGTAACGGGCCGATTACTTTTAGCCAGTCCGATGAAAACAATTTCTTGGGTTTCCAGGTTACGGGAAAAGCAAAATTAAATCCGGTTAATCTGAAAGCTACTGTAGAGCCAAAGCATGATAAGAGCGAGCTTAAGCAAGTCGATGGACAAAAGAACGAGCTTTGGAAAGATTGTTCGATTAAAACTGTTTTTCCATTTTCGATTGGAGACGCATCGACCAGTTATGATAGTGCTGTTGATGTTGTTGATAAAAAGGATGGGAAAAAGAAAGCGGAATTCAATGAAATTAGGGCAGCGATGAAGGAGCAAGTGGATGAGGTGGGGCGAGCGCTTTTATTTGGGAAGACCGAGGAAAAAGATTTTGGCTCGTTGGATTTTCATCAATTAGCGTCCGAGAACCAGAAGGAGGAGTTACCGAGACTGCCACCTGTCAGGCTCAAGTCGGAAGACAAGCCTTTTAGTATTCACTGGGAGGAGAAATATGAACGTGATGGGCCTGGTACGAAGATCTTGAATGCTGACAATCCTTATCTTATAGGGTCGTTTCTGGATGTGCCTATTGGTCAGGAACTCATTCCTTCAGGTTTGCATGAAATTTGAAATGTTTTTTTCATTTCATTTCATCAATATATAGATTTACTTTGTTAACTAAAATTAACACAAAAGTAGATTGAGATTGCACTAGTTATGGCTGAATCAAAGATGGTATAGACTATGTATGCTATTTTAGTTGAATTGATGAATAATTACTGTAAAGTGGGTGATATGAATGGTGTAGATCACTCGGTTACTTGCTATATTGATTCCAAAGAACCTATTTACAAAACTGAAGATGCAACTTCAGTAGTTGGTACCTAGAGCTGTCAAAGTGTTGCATTGTTATAGATTCTGGTCCTCTTTGTTCAGCGTATTTTGGGAACTACTTGGTTGCTTAGATCATGTCATAATATTCTCCATCTTTCTTATAAACTGGTTTACTACTTATCATTATTTTTTACCTCATAGTACCTTGTCACTTTGGTTTTTCTGGCCATGTAAACATGTTCAGTTTTATTTTTATTTTTTAAAACTTTTTTTTTTCTTCTTTTTTTCTCCTGACCTTGTTCTCTACCTGTATCCAACTGGTTGTTATTTTTTATAATGATGATTCACAGGGAAAAAGCTAGGTGGAGGCAGCTGGCTCTCAGTAAGTCAGGGTATTGCTGAGGATACATCTGATCTGGTTTCTGGTTTTGCCACTATAGGTGACGGTTTAAGTGAATCCATCGATTACCCTAACGAATACTGGGACTCTGATGAATACGAAGATGACGATGATGTCGGCTATATGCGACAACCTATCGAAGACGAAAACTGGTTTTTGGCTCATGAAATCGATTACCCGAGCGACAACGAGAAGGGGACGGCCCAAGGGAGTGTCCCAGACCCTCAAGAAACGGGACAACAGGACAAAAATGACGAAGACGATCAGTCATTCGCTGAGGAGGATTCTTATTTGTCCGGCGAACGCTATTTACAGTCGAAAAACGTTAAAAACGAGAATGACATGATCGATCAATACGACGGGCAGTTGATGGATGAGGAGGAGCTGAGTTTGATGCGTGCGGAGCCCGTTTGGCAGGGTTTTGTGACTCAGTCGAATGAGCTTATTATGCTGGGGGACGGAAAAAATATGAGCCGTCCAGATGATATCTGTACGGATGATAATCAGCACGGTTCGGTAAGATCGATTGGTGTTGGGATAAATAGTGATGTTGCCGAAATAGGAAGTGAAGTTAGGGAAAGTTTGGTCGGAGGTAGCAGTGATGGCGACATAGAGTATTTTCACGATAATTTGCAGCATGAGTTGGATAAAGCTGCCAAGAAAGACAAAAATAGAACGAAGAGACATAATTCTGATAAGTATATAATGAGTAATGCGAAGAATCATATTGATGGAGGAGGGTTTTCGTTTCCTCCTCCTAGAGATGGGCAGTTAGTGCAGGCAAGCTCAAGTAAGTCTTTATGGTCAAATCAGGCAAACACGGGTTTCAGTGAGGAAGCTGATGATAATTGTGGCGTGGCTAATGATGACATGCTTGCATCGTGGAGGCACAAAAGCAACGACTCATCATCACCGGGGAATGAAAATGACGTAAAGGCTGGGGAATCGGCAAATTCGAGTCCCTCGTCTCTTTCAAATTACGGATACATTGATAGTGAATGTGTAAATAAAGAAGGTGATGTGAAAACAACTGGGGCAAGAGTAGAGGAGCCTGGGGCGTCGTTGGAGGATGAGGAAGCTGCTGCTGTGCAAGAGCAAGTGAAGCAAATTAAAGCGCAGGAGGAAGAATTTGAAACGTTCGATTTGAAGATTGTCCATAGGAAAAACAGGCACGTACATTTTTTTCTCATGACAAAAAACATGTGTACGGTGCCTAACGGAGTACATTCCGTTAGGCAGGATCCAAATTTCAGTTTTTTAGGGTTCCTTTTTTGGTTTTTGTTTAGTTTAGTTTTTCTGAAGGTGTTTCAGTTTTTGTTTTTTTTTGATATATATGTATATATTTTAATTTTTTTAGGTTTTTTTATGTTTTTTAAGGATTTTTTTTTCTTTTCATTTTTTTAGGGTTCCTTTTTTTAGTTTATTTAATTGGTTTATCTTTTTTGGGTTTTCTATGATTATCATTAATATTATTATTATTTTTTAAATTAAAAATTAGTTTCAGCTATATTATACTTATTTTTTTCTTTTTCCGTTCTGCTACTTTTGGCTGTTGTATTGGACACAAGTTTCCTTAATGGTGCTTCTTTTATTGTTCAGGACTGGCTTTGAGGAGGACAAGAATTTCCATGTCGTTTTAAACTCCGTCATTGCTGGCCGCTATCATGTCACTGAGTATCTTGGATCAGCTGCGTTCAGCAAAGCTATTCAGGCGCACGACTTGCACACTGGCATGGACGTCTGTGTGAAGATTATAAAGAACAACAAGGATTTTTTTGATCAGAGCCTTGACGAAATAAAACTTCTCAAGTATGTGAACAAACATGATCCTGCTGACAAGTATCATCTCCTTCGGTTGTATGATTACTTCTATTACCGAGTAAGCATTTCTAAATTTGGTGATATTATTCTATATCTTCCTTAAATTGTCAAGTTCTGTTCTTCTTATTATTTATTCGATCATTGTTTTAGTGTGTGCAATTAACCTTTACCTATGTATGCAGGAGCATTTATTGATTGTATGCGAATTGCTTAAAGCAAACTTGTATGAGTTTCATAAATTTAATAGAGAATCTGGGGGAGAAGTCTACTTTACGATGCCTAGACTACAGGTTTGTGGCACAAGTGTCATAATTTATTGGGATAATTACAAATACTACCCTTAGCTTTGGCTATATTACAAAAAAAAAAAAAAAAACACCCAGCTAACTTTGAAAATTACAAAAAAAAAAATAATAATAAAAAACAGCTAACTTTGAAAATTACAAAAGCACCTACGTTTTGCACCTGTCGTAAATATTACAAATAACCCCTTACAAACAGTGACGAAAAGTTGAAGGGTGTAGCTGTTATATATTTGATGACCTCAGCAAATTCTGTCAATTCAACTAACGTTCAAAACGTAAGCGGAATGAAACCTCAAGTGTGATTTTGTATTTTTCAAAGGTAGCTGGGTCTTTATTGCAAATACCACAAACCTCAGGGATAATTTTTGTAGTTATCCCTAATTTATTTTGCTTATTACAGTATTGCTTGCTGACTAGGATTTCTATTGTGCAGTCGATCACTATTCAGTGCTTGGAAGCCCTTCAATTCCTACACAGGCTGGGCCTCATACATTGTGATCTGAAGCCCGAGAATATATTGGTGAAAAGTTACAGTAGGTGTGAGGTGAAGGTCATTGATCTGGGAAGTAGTTGCTTTGAAACCGATCATCTTTGTTCGTACGTTCAGTCTAGGTCGTACCGTGCACCGGAGGTCATTTTGGGACTTTCGTATGACAAAAAGATCGATATTTGGTCCCTTGGCTGCATCTTGGCAGAACTTTGCACCGGCAATGTGAGTTCTTCTAATTCATATATTCTTCATCTTAATCTTTTAGGGATAATTATGAAACTACCCCCTAAGGTTTAGTCTAATTAGAAGAAGAAACCCCAGCTATCTCTCAAAATTACAAATTACACCCATGTTACAAAAGTGCTCCCTCAAAGCCAAAGGATTGTTATTTGCAATTTTAAAAGATAACCTGAATTTTTTGAAATTAGACTAAACCTCATGGGTAGTTTTTGAAATTAACCATTTTATATCTTAATGTTATTTCGTCTTTGAACTCCAAAATAAAAAGGTAATGTTATCTGAATAGGTGCTCTTTCAAAACGATTCGCCTGCCACTTTACTTGCTCGGGTAATTGGAATCATAGGTCCTATCCAGCTTGAGATGCTCGCAAAAGGAAAAGATACTTACAAATATTTCACCAAAAATCATATGCTTTATGAAAGGAACCAGGTAAACCTCTCTCTCTCTCTCTCTCTCTCTTTTTTAATCACTCTCTTAAATAAATTTTTTTTTTCATTTTTGTCGAGTAAAAGAGCAGAAAATCACTTTTTCTATCTTCTTCAGGATACGTCCAGGCTGGAATACCTGATACCCAAAAAGTCATCTTTAAGACATCGTTTGCCAATGGGAGACCAAGGCTTCATTGACTTTGTCGCTCATCTGCTCGAAGTCAACCCAAAGAAAAGGCCTTCTGCATCGGAGGCTCTAAAACACCCTTGGCTACAATATCCGTACGAACCAATATCATCCTGAGCAACTTCACGATCCGTGGGTGAATTTAAAAAAACCCGAGGTTTACCCCTTTGGTAAGATACGATTGCACAGGACCGGATGATTATTGCCTCCGATGCTGACCGAACTACCCGTTGACTTGCAAATCGAACTTTGATGGGATTTTGTAACTTTCAGGTGCCTGCACAAAAAATTGGAAGGTGTGTTTGGTTTCTAACAGTCGATGATTGAATCTTTTCGTCTACCCATTGTCAAGTTGTAATTTTAATTATCACGGACGAAATGTAATCGCGTGAGCGATATGTATCAATAGGATTTTTTATTTTTATTTTTTGATTTTTTTTTTTATGGCATTTTGTTGTGGTGGGAAAACAGTCTTTCACTCTTGTTGTACATGATCGTGTGATAATTCTTTTAGGCTGTTTAGTATGTGAAAATTAGTTTTGCTTATCCAAATTTTTATGGCATTTTTTCAAAAAAAAATACAAATTAATCCCATGCCTTCATCTGGGAAAATTCAGATTATTTTCGCTTGTTGTTGAATGTTGAGTTGGTACATAAATTTGAGTGTTCTTTTTTTTTTTTTTTTTTTTTGAATTGTATTTTTCTATTTATGGCTTGGAGTGTTTCTATTTTCGTACCAGTTTAATATGGACATAAGGTCGGTGTATTTTGTTACGTTTTGAATGGGCGGTTTTAGATTTGAGAAAATTATTTGAAGTTAAATAATTTAAATGCTTTCAATATTAAATTAAGATTTGTATAAATTATTCACTGTTATCTGTTGGATTATCGAGAGGAAAATGTTTTACTTTCGAGTTCTGTAGCACTCTCCCTTTACTAAGCTTTGTCAGCTTATTCTTTTATATATATTCTGAGTCCGTACCTATAAAATATAGTTTCTTTTCTAAGCTATATTCAGCTTATATCTGAGTCTTTACGTGTGTGTGTATATATATATATATAAATAATTTAACACGTGCGTTACATAAGATTTATTAAAAATAAATAAATATAATTTGTAATAATTATAAAAAAATTTCATATAAAAATAAAGTTTAAAAAATAATTATATTTTAGCTCGTGTATGTTAATTATTATTTATTAATTATTTAGTTATTATTATATAATTTTATATTTTAATATTCAGATTAAGTTTGTTAATAACTTTATTTATATACTTACAAAAATTCATAAGTTGTCTCACCCTCTACCTATATCTAATCTCTATTAATTATTATTATTATTAAATACTCTTGTATTTTAATATTTAGATCAAAATTTTTAACCCGTGTTTAATTATTATTTTATAAATTTCTATTTTTATGTTAAATTGAATTCATTAATAATATTTAGTTACATACGTTTTATTTATATTTTATATTTGAAAAAGTTTTTTTAACTAACATTATCTTATAAGCAATTTATCATTAAATTTAGATAAGTAATATAGATTTCTTTCTCATTATATATGACTTTATATAATTTTATATTTAAAAAATAAAATAAAATATTGTATTAAGAAAAATATAATAAAATAAAAGTATTAAATAGGATAAATATAATAAAAAAAGATTAAATTTGGTATATATAAAATAAATTAAGATATATTAAATTAGTTAGATATTAGAATAATAGAACTCCTATAGTACAGTAGTCACTAAATCTCTGAAATTCGCCCAACTAATTATCCGAACTACTAGAAATTTACATATCATCCCAAAGTTTTATAAGCATACATATATGATAGGGATTTTTTCGTTCAATATATATATATATATATATATATATATATATATATATATATATATATTTTAGTAAAATAAATGATTTATTTTTTGGAATTGGTTTCATAAGGTTTCCAAAACTTGAGGATTTATGTCTTTGAATAAGTTCTTTCGAAATAAAATAAATCAATTTTTTCTACACCGTACTAATTAATTATGCAGCTGATTTCCAATTCGAGAGCGGATATACGCACCCCAAAATACTATTAGTTAACCTCTATTAATAAGAGCACCCTAAAAAAAATTTTAATGCATTTTTTTAACTAAATCAACCCCACAAACACCCTATTTTACCCCTATATAATATTTTAATAAATAATATAATAATAGTAAAATAAAATAAAAAGAATAATAATAATAAAATAAAAAGGAAAAGAAAATAAAAGAAAAGGAAAGTAAGGAGAAAGAGAGAGAATCGACGGAAGGAAGGAAGAAAGAAAAACGCAGAGAAGAAGAAAAAGAGAGGAAAAAATTGTTTTGAAAAATCTATATAATTTACTGAGAGGAAGAACTGAACGGGGTGAGCCATCAAACGTAAGGGATAAGTTTCTCATTGGGATTGGTTCAATTATTTAGGTTAGGGTTTGAAATTTTTGAAAGAAATTATTGTGTTTTACGCTGGTTCGTAGAACTGGAGCCATCTGTTCGGCCGAAAATTTCGACATATAAGCCATGTTCATGAATATATTCGAACATATGTATAATGTTCGGTCAAAACTTTCGAACATACATCAATTGTTCATTAAAACCAAATCGAACATATTCGCGATTTTTAACACAATAAATAGTAATACACCCAAAAAAGAGAAGAAAAAAATGACTAACTCAAAATGTCAAAAATAATAACATTATTCATCTTGTTCTTATCATTATCCTCAATTTTTACAAGTTTTAATGTGAGTTTTTGTTAGTTATTGAGAGAGGGTTAGGGATGAAGAAGAAGTTACGATGGTTTATATTTTTATTTTATAATATATATATATATATAATTGCATAAATTTAATTTTTTCAGTTTTAATTACATATTGTGAGTAAGGTTATTTTAGTTTTTTCATATAAGACTATTTTTATCTAAAACATTATGGGGGTCAACTAATAGTATTTTGGGGTGCGTATACCCGTGACCTTCCAATTTTCTACATTTAGGTGTTAAAGTTGACATTTATTAAATACGTGGGTGACTATATGTAATTATATACAATATATATGGCCAAACGACAAAACTAAAATCCTTTTCCCACTCCAGCTCTCGCGTTTTAGCTATGGCGGAAGAGGACCGAACCACCGAAACGACGTCGTCTCTCTTCCCGGCCTACATCCCCCACCAGCCGCCTCAAGCTCTCGCCTCCGGCCCCACCACCACCGCCTCCGTGCCGCAATGGCTTCAGAGCACCAGCTTCACTGCCGACATCTCCGTCATAAACGACGCCGTCTCGAAATACAATCTCCCCAACGTCGAAGAAGACGAAGAAGAGAAAGCGGAAGAGCTTAATGCCAATAAACGGCGGCCGCAATACGAAATAGTGCCGTCCTCTCCGTCCGAGGCAGGCGCTTCTTCTTCCGATGAGGAACATAGGAAGAGAAGGAAAAAGAAGAAGAAAAGGAGAAAGGAGTCCGGCGGCTCACGCGCATCTTATAGCTATGCCGCTACTCTCTCTGCTACTTCGAGAAAACCTGGTGTTCAAAAATGGACTTCCTCGTCTTCGATTTCGAATGAGAAGGAATATTACTTTGATTCTCGTGGGGATCGCGATAATTTAGCCTTCGGTTGCATCTACAGGTGATATGAACTACTTTTCAACTTGTTTTTCTTCTTTTCATATGATTAATTGCGTTTTATAGGACAATCCTGTTTGATGCTTCACTATTATTTGGAAGTTAATTTTCTGTAATCACATTAGTAACACTGAATTTGTTGTTCTTTTTGGTTTTTTGACCTTTTTTTGTCAATAGTGTTCTTAGCCAAAAGTTTTAAATTATGAAACCAGCATTTGTATTCGTTGTGTGTTGATTTGAAGTGCGTGTAAATGATTAATTGCAGAATGGATGTTGCTCGTTACAAGCTTTACAATAAGAAAAATTCTGATCACAACCATTTTCGGTTGAACAAGGGAGTTGGTCGTCTCGAGAGGGATAGTGATATCGATGCGTTAGATACGAATCTCAGATCCGGGGGGCGCTATTGGTCTGCAAAGTATTCTGCCATAGAGCGTCATAAGAATTTGAAACGGTTTCGAATTCTTGCTCATAGCAAACCTGTTCAGAGTTCGGTTTCTGATTATATCCCCTTGCTGGACGAAGATTCTACCGGTGGGCTCGTTTCGAGTGAGAAAGTAGTTGAAGAGTCCTGGGAAGACTCGGTTTTGCGAAAAACGAAGGAGTTCAACAAAAGGACGAGGGAACGTCCTCAGGACGAGAGTGTTTGGCTGGCTTTTGCGGAGTTTCAAGATAAGGTGGCTAGTATGCAGCCTCATAAGGGTGCTCGTTTGCAGACCCTTGAGAAGAAGATTAGTATTCTGGAGAAGGCTACTGAGATTAACCCGGATAGTGAAGATTTGATTCTTTCGCTTATGAATGCTTATCAGAGCCGAGATAGCATCGACGTCTTGATCAGGAGATGGGAGAAGATACTTACGTTCAATTCTGGGAGTTACAAGCTGTGGAGAGAATTTTTGCGGGTCGTTCAGGGCGAATTTTCCAGATTCAAAGTTTCTGAGATGAGGAGAATGTATGCCAACGCAATCCAAGCCTTAGCTGGTGCTTGCATAAAGCAGCATAGGCAGGTTCTCACTTTCATGATCCATAATTTCTTCATTCTTCTTGCGTTGATACACTTTTCTTTCTCACACGAACACTTAAAAAGAAAAAGAAACAAAATAAGGAGGGAAATAAGAAAAAAAAGAAAAATATAAACTTGCCATTCATGCATTTTTGACACGGGTGAAGGCGCAGGCTTATATTTTATCATTGGAAATTGATATGATATGTTTTTATCCATTCATTCTTATTCAAGTTTGGGTGTTGAATAGTCAGCTCTATTTTATTGGATTTGAGAAAAAAATAACTTTCTCTTGATTTGGTTTGTCCATCAGTCTTAGTTCAACTAGTTGCTTGTATGTTTTGTCCATAGCACCATTCAAATTCTGAGGAAAATATACTTCTAATGTAGCAGCTTTAGTACTCTTTTCACCACTTCTTGTGCATTGATTTTTTCTCCTCTTACTTGCTTCCCTTAAATTTGAGTACACATGAAAGACTCTCAAAACATGTATTTCTTCATATGTTAGTCATTTCGCTTTAGATCGAGTAATTTAATTTTCCTTCATTTGTTGGAATGTTGATCCTGACTCCCAAATGTTTCTGTGGATGCAGGTTCACCCATCTGGCAGTGCAGCTCCCACTGATCCGGAAATCGTTCAATTAGAACTTAGTCTGGTTGATGTCTTTCTTGGTCTATGCCGCCTCGAGTGGCAAGCAGGTTATCAAGAGTTGGCCACTGCTTTATTTCAGGCAGAGATTGAATACTGTTTGTTTTGTCCCTTGGTTACTTCTGAGCAAAGTAAGCGAAGATTGTTTGAGCACTTTTGGAGTAGCAGTGGTGCCAGAATTGGAGAAGATGGGGCCCTGGGATGGTCAACATGGCTAGAGAAAGAGGAAGAAGAGAGGCAGAGGCTTATTAATGAGGAGGCCTTGAGTACAGCTGAAGAAGAAGGTGGTTGGACAGGTTGGTTTCAACCATCATCGAAAACTGAGGAAATTGAAATGGCAGAAAATACTACCGAGAAAGATGTGGTTGAGGGACTTGATGATGGATCTGATGAAAAAGATGTTGAGGAGAAGGATGATGTTGAATCTCTGCTTAAAGCACTTGGGATCGATGCTGCTGATGAAGGTGATATTAAGATCAAAGACACGAAAACATGGACCAAGTGGTCAAAGGCGGAGATGGCCAGAGATTTTGATCAGTGGATGCCTCTTCGTGCGGATTCTGGTTTGTCTTTATTCATATTCGGTGTGTGTGTGTACTCATTGTGAAATATACTTATTTCCCTATTCTATATTTTATTCCTTTTCCCAAGTGACTAGGAGGCTTATTTCTTGAAACGGGATTCTTCAAAGGAATTGGTTGGATTAGGAAAATGACCTAAAATTTCTTTGTTCTGACCTAAATTCTGTGTCCCATTCTAAATTATGTTTCTGCTTGCAATTCACAATGTGTTGAGTTTTCCTATTATTATCTGGTGAAAATGACTTAACGGAATTGGCAAAACAGATCGGGTTTCTCATGATGGTGCTCCAGATGATGCAGAAGACGATGAGCAGATTTTGAGAATTATATTGTTTGAAGATGTGAGTGATTACCTGTTCTCATTAAATTCCGAGGAAGCCCGATTCTCTCTTGTATCGCAATATATCGATTTTTTTGAAGGGAGGATAGCACAATGGTAGGTGTTACGGCATTATGCTTTCTTTTCTGCATTCCTGTTTGAATAAGCTTCTGCTACATATCTGTAATCTTACATTACAACTATACTCTGATCGCAACTTTGAGTATGGAAAATCTTGAAAAACTGAGATATTAACAACCACCGAATAAATCAGCTCTACAGAACCTTCTGGTTATTCCAATATATGTTTTCACTCCTTTTACTTGGCGATGATTATATACTCGACTACTTTTCGTTTCCTGATTACTGCTATATGTTCCATCTATACAGGACTTGCACGAACAATGCAAATTGGCTTGAGAAGATACACAGTTTAGATAGTCTTCCTTATTCTCTTGTAGAGGATTTGAGGAAATTGCACGATGTTCTAACCAAAAAGCTGGACAATCCGCTCAGTGTCAGTTTGGAGCTTCTTTTAAACAGTCCAGATGAGTCAAATATGAGGAGTAACATGATGAGATTTCTCCGGAATGCTATCTTACTTTGTTTAAAAGCATTTCCACAAAACTACATCTTGGAGAGAGCTGCTCTTGTTGCTGAAGAGCTATCAAACACTACGATGGATTTAACGAGCTGTTCTGTGACCCCTTGTCGATCTTTGGCCAAAACTCTGTTGAAGAATAATAGGCAGGTAGTGTTATCTCTGTAAGTTTGAACTTTGATGTCAGAAATACAAATCCTTTATTACTTCATACAATGACTGCACTGATATTGATGCTTTGACTTTCTTTTTGTGCTTCATTATTTTAGGATGTACTTCTATGTGGAGTTTATGCTCAAAGAGAAGCGTTCTTCGGGAATATTGATCATTCCAGAAAGGTTTTTGACATGGCCTTGTCATCTATTGAGGGGCTTCCACTGGTATGATATGTTTTGTTTTGTTTACTGTTCTTGGTGTCATATGCTTTACATCAGTTCAGTTAAACTTAAAAGCACTCTTTCTTGCAGTTTTTATCTAAAAGATAATATGTTTGTGCTTATTGCATTTGACCAAGCAGGATGTTAAGCCAAATGTGTCTCTTTTGTATTTATGGTATGCGGAGGTGGAGCTTGCAAATAATTCTTCTGAAAATGCTGAGTCCTTGTTACGCGCGATGCACATCTTATCTTGCTTCGGCAGTGGGGCAAAATACAGTCCGTTTAAAGGGCAACCGTCGAGTCTGCAGAAACTTAGAGCCCGACAGGGATTCAAAGATCATATGAAAATGCTTAGTTCAACATGGGCACGTGGCATAATAGATGACAATTCTGCTGCTCTAATATGTTCATCCGCCTTGTTTGAAGAGTTGACTTTTGGATGGGCTTCTGCTTTGGAAATTTTGGAGAACTCTTTTACGATGGTGCTTCCAGGTGAATAAACTTTTCATAAATGTATTATTAATTTGTTATGAACTCTATATATTGAACGCATCTCTCTATTGTTTTGTATATCATTGATATGATTATGTTCTTTACTGCAGAGAGGAGGCGTCACAGTCGGCAACTTGAATTCTTGTTCGACTATTATGTGAGGATGCTTTATAAAAATCGTATGGAGCTCAAGAGTTCAAAAGTATGGGAAGCTATTGTGAAAGGGTTACATATATATCCTTTCAATCCACAGCTGCACAAAGCTTTAGTCGAAATCAGCCATCTTTACACTTCACCCAATAAACTCCGGTGGACTTTCGATGATTACTGTCAAAAGTAAAACCCTTGTGTCCTTTTAATTAACTTTTATTTACCATTTTTCTTGGATTATTTGACAAGTAATTTTTTTACCCTCCTAAATTCGGAAGGAAACTAAATTTTACTACACTTAAAAAAAACACTATATGTTTGTAATCATAATATATTGTTTGGTATCTTTTATAATTGTGAATCACCCATTTGGTTGTTTGATTTCAGGAAACCATCCGTCATTACATTGATCTACGCATTGTCATTTGAAATGAGCATCGGGGGCTCCCAGCATAGAATACGAGGGCTTTTTGAAAGGGCGTTGGAAGATGATAAATTGCACAAATCGGTGATTCTGTGGCGCTGTTTCATCGAATACGAGAGGACCGTAACATGCAATATTTCTGCGGCTAAAAGAGTGTTTTTTCGTGCGATACACGCGTGTCCATGGTATGCTTTCTTTGATAGAGCATATCGAGGATTTTCTTTCTGGTTGTTGATTTTTATTAATGTGTTGTGTTTGATTTTACTATTATACATGGTGATCGAAAGCGTCTTTAGCTTCATAATTGGAGGAATAAAAATTAGAGGGATTTACAAAAATACCCTTGATGTTTTGCCTAATTACAAAAAAGGTGGGGGTATATTTGTAATTTTGAAGTATAATTGGGGTCTTTCTGTAATTAGTTTAAATATTAGAGTAAATTACAAAATACCCTTGAGTTTTTGCCTAATTGTAAAAAAAAAGTAGGGAGGGGGTATTTGTAATTTTGGAATATAATTGGGGTTTTTCTGTAATTAGTTCAAACCTCAAGAGTAGTTTTACATTAATTTTTGGATTGATGATTTTTTTTTTTTGCCCTTCCAAAAAATTCCAGGTCTAAAAAGCTGTGGTTGGATGGTTTTCTGAAACTCGATTCCATATTGACGGTGAAAGAGCTGTCGGACCTCCAAGAAGTAATGCGAGATAAGGAATTGTATCTGAGGACCGATATATACGAGATCTTATTGCAAGACGAGATGGATACTTAGTTAATTCTTAATTTTAGACCTTCTCGTTGGGTTCGATCAGACAATCGAGGACTTGTCTGTGCTGCTGTCAATGCCTGCGATTGGCTTTGTTCACTGTATAATACATAGAAATTGTCTCTTTATAGCTTTTTATAACATGATTTAGTCTAGTTGTAAAAAATTCAAGTTATCTTTCAGAATTACATCCTTTTAGGGGGCTCAAGTAGTACATTATTAAAAATATTGTTAAGTTAAATTTTGCAATTTTCAATTTTTTTTTGGTAATTAAGTTAAATTTTATGAGTCGTTTTTGTAATTATTGAATAATATAAGTCAACTTGTTCAAGTCCAATCTAGTGCAAAAAAGTGAATAATTACGAAAAAAACTGTGATGTTTTCATTACCTAACTAAGCTGAAAAGAAAAAAGGTTTATATAACGTATATAAATGACTAGTGCCATCCATGAAATGATATAACCAGATAATAAAAAATGTGTGTATTCATATGCATGCAAATAATACCCTGAGATTAATTATATTATTTGCATTTTTAATCTTTTCTTTCTCAAGTTCCTTTTTTTTTTTAATTATTTATTTTTTTTGCTGTGACAAACAGTGAACATATGCTACATAATTACATGCAAGCGAATATTTTTTCTTTTTTAAAATCTAAGTATGCATAGAAAGTATGTATGCATACAATATACTATACATGTAAAGGACGATCCCAGTTAGATTATCTGTGCAAAAAAAAAAGCTAATTTTGCACTATAAAAACTTGATAATTCTGTAGCTTATATAAGCTCTAATAATTAATTTTCAATTAAGAATTAGAGCTGCCAACTGATAAGAAATCTATGAATGTTTGAGCCTCCTTAATTTGATTAATCTGAGCTGCTGCTTTCTGATTCACTTCTTCATCTTCTTCTTCTTCTGCATAATCTTTTCTCGCGATATTGTCTATCACTTCACTTCTATTCGAGTCGGTGTTTACTTGAAGAAAATCATAGAACTCTACTCCTTTACTGATTCTAATTTCTGCAAATATTTCAGAAAAATTAATTTTATATATGTATTTGATGAATGAAATATGAGAATGTACAATTTCAACTTAGTGAGTGAAACTTATTATAGTTGACAAATATATTACTTGGTGAATATATAGTATGATAACATCATTTTGGCAAGTTGAGCAAATTATTTTGTCAAAAATCCATAAAAAAAAAATAATCTCAACAAATTAGTTAATTTGTTGATTTTTACAAACTTGTCATTATAATCAGAATGCCATAAAAATGAAATAGATGAAATTAAATCCAGTTTAATGCATGAAGAAATTATTACCTTCATCCATGTTCATACGACGAACCGGTTCGTCTGCAGACTGATCATAATTCCACCCTCCCATTTGGAAATTATTTCTTAATAATGACATTTGATCAAATTTATATTTCTCCACAAAATTAGGGCTAAAGCTAAAATTTTTCCCACTGCAAACAGCAAACATTTCATCATACTGCTTTGATGATGAATTATAACACTCTGCTTGCTCCTTCATAATTCTCACTCCGGGCTGCGAAGCCCGTTTCGCGTAAATTTTCGACCTTTCTCTGCATTTTCTAGCCATGATCACATGCCAGTGATTCTTGACAGCATTGTCGGTCCGGCCCGGAAAGAGCCTCGCGATTATGGCCCACCTGTTTCCGTGAATCCGGTGGCACGCGAGGAGACGTTCTTCTTCCTCTTCCGTAAACGGGCTACGGTTGATTCTTGGATCCAACTGATTGAACCATCTCAGCCTACAACTCTTTCCTGATTAAGATATGTCAACAATATTATAATTAACAATTATATATTTGCATGTTTGTTGAAAAATAAAAATCAACAGTAATTATGCAAAAATTCTAGGATAAATCTATAAATTATTATTTTTATGTTTTATATTTAAAACATATAAATTAATATGTTGTGATATTCATATTAATGTACTCCAATAATTAAACTACATTATCTCTTAATTAATATACTAAAATATATCATTGTGAAATAATAATTAAAAAAAAAAAAAAACACCTTTGTACCATATGATTAATAAGAAACCCTAGAAGTGTGCACCATGTTACATATAATATTCATCGTCGACTTGTTGAGAGTTTTAACCACTCGACCACTATTCATGCAGTACCTGATCTACCATGTAGCTTCTCGGCTATGGCGTTCCAGTTGTGGGGCCCGTAACGTTCGACTAATTCCCGCAGCTTCTCATCCTCCGCAGGCCTCCAATGGCCTCTACTGCACATCTCCTTCAATATATATATTTTTATATATATATTGCACAAATTTATTAAATCAACAAGATCAGTTCAAGAAACCCTAGTTTCATAAAAGGTGGTTCAAATTAAACTTAAAAAAAAAAAAAAAAAAAAGCAAGAAAGTCATAAAAGATGATGATCACAAGATCAGGAGCTAGGGATTAATCAGATATATATATACACATACACATATATACACACACACATATATATATATATAGAGAGAGAGAGAGAGAGAATAAAAAAAAGAGTAGGGTTAGATAAACAAGTGTTTTCCGTTAGAGGGATTTGGACAGAGCAGCACACCACCCATTGATGCAACATCTAGGCTAACTAACCCACTTACATATATACATATACATACATACATAACATAACATATACGTACAGATATGGTGTGTATCTATCTATATAGTAATTTAATTCTTGACTACAGAAAATTAAAAGGTTGCTTGGTGGGGTTAAATGTCGTTCTCCTTTCAACATCTTTTCCCATAATTCTAACCTACAATACCCACCATTAGCCGTTTTTTTGGTCTTAATTTTTTTTTTAAAATTTGTTACAGTGCATGCAATAACATATATTATATTAAAATGGGAATATATTTAATTAACAAGATGGTTACACTTGTCGAATTAATTGGGTCTTTTTTTCTAACCTAATTACTGGTAGTACACAGACAGTAAACCCTAATTATGTTCGCACGCGTGGGCTTGCAATGGAATTTATGCATTAATTCATGGAATTTATAATTAATTACTGAAGAAGTATATATATTGATGATCAGTTTTCCAATTCCTAACTAAAAATGGGTAGCAATAAATCTTTCTTGTCCGGTCACACCATTTAGGTATTAATAAATATTATTTGAAAATTAAATTATATATTAAACTCTTATAATATCGTTATTTAATGATTTTTGAATTTTATATAATCATTAAATGTAGTGTTTAATATATAAGGGTATATTTAATTTGCTAATAATGAATAGAAAATTTAATATTAAATAGGATGGGCTATATTCCAACAAGAATGTTTTTTGAACTTTTGATTCCACGAAAAGTTTTTTTTTAAAAACATTTATTGTCTCATCTTCGACTAAAAATACATCACTCCATTCTCATGGTAACCATTTTTTTGTCAAGTTTTATACTAGGAGTATAATCCCAAATTATGGGACCAAAAGTGTAATTATCTTTGTATTATTTTGTTATTATTTTTTTACATAGAGATGATAAAATTCAAAATTAAAATACTGTTAATTTACATTTAGAATTCAACTATCAGTTCACAACTATATATTATAGTATTTGGTTCACATTTGACATAATTATTTAAATTATTGGCATGTTTGGTCCCATATTATAAGGATATTATTCATAAATAAATCTTCATATATTTTCTTTCGTTTTTACATGTTTGGTTTTCGTGGTAAACATAACTCTGGCATTAATTTGTAGTAATTGAAAAAAAATGATTTTATGGCGCTTGAAAAGCTTGTTTGATGGCAAAATGCTGTACTTAAAGCTTTGAAGTAGTTCAATTACCACACACTTCAGCTTTAATCAAGAACCATCATTCTCTAACATGATTAGTTAATGAATATATTGACTAATAACTACATTAATAATTAATTTGGGAATTTAGTTATGTAGCAATTCACATATGCCAAACCAAAATTCCTAACAAAATGACAAATCAACAAATTTATTGTAATGATCAATCTTGTCCACCCTAACAAACTGAATCAGACACAACATTACAATCCAATTTAACAAATTAAACTAATTAGGAAAATAATATTAAATACTTAAATATTTCGAAAGTGATTAAGCTATGCAATTTATTTAGCTGATATCTCTACATCTGATAACAATGGTTAGGGCAGAAGTATAGTTAAATCAATGGCCGGAGTCCAAATTAACTTTCACACTAAGGTAAACTAATTATTTTTACTTATGCTATTATATATTGCACCCGGTTAAAAAGAAAAAAAAAAGCTAATTAAATCTGCAAGTTTTTCAAAATAGAACATAAAAGCATTACCAATTATCATTTCCTTTTTCTTCTTTACAAAAATAATATCAAGGGTGTACGTAATTTTCTATTAATTGAGACTGAAACGTCTAAATACTAGTATTTAACACGTTATAAAACTGAAAGGTCTTAATTAGAGTTAATTTTGAGTATAATTAACTCTGAAACATTTTTTTTCTCGAGAACAATGAAGGATTGGTGTTTGCTATTAATTCATAATACATTAACTAATTAGCAGATAACCACTAGAAAGCATAAGTAACAAGATAATTTAATATGATAACTAATTTTTCCTTCTGTAGTTGAATTGTCATACCTATACCTACACCTACATATATATAACAGTAAGGGAAACCAAACTTAGGTCTCAACGTCCAAACACTGCCATATGGAGAACTTTTTCAATAGGAAGTAAGACTTGTTTTTGACTGTTGGCCTACCATTTACTCTTTATTATTATTTTTTTTATTAGTAATGGATTGTGCAATTAATTTGAAGTGACAAAATGTTACTATATCATTGAGGGGATCAATAAATAAATTAGAAAAAAAAAACACACAAAAAAGCGACTCATATGTAAGGAATTTGCAAAACATATATATTATAATATAACACAAGATTTAAATGTAATGGTTGTAGAAAATATTGACGTGATAGAAATTACAAAGCATGATGTGTAGAATACATGTATTCTCGGCTTATATATGTAGTTATGTGAACATTGACTCAAAAGTAGTCCAAAAGTAATCAATATCAACTGAAGTTAAATATTGTGGCTCAAATTTTTATTTATTTTTTAATTTAAAGTAAAATTTGAGGCACAATTTTTTAGACCATGTTTGATTTATGTTTTCAAATACATGAATTGAATCACAATTCTCTCGTTTATTGTATAATTCAAAGTTTTAATTTATAACCAATAATTTCTTAGTTCTAATTCACATTCATCTATTATATCTTATTATATTATATTTAAAATTTTAAATATTACTAAATATGATATTGTATATTTTGCGGATATAATTTGTATTAAATACAATAAAATAATAAATTATCATCAACTTTTCGAACATAATTTGACGTCTGCAATAAAAAGTAAATGATTCTGAATATCACCATAATTCATAACAAGTTTTCAATTTGAGATTCAAATTTTACATTATTTATTCTCAAATCAGTCGAATTTCGCTTTTAATTCTCAATTCAACACCCAAATTATATTTAAAAAAATATGATTTGAGAAAAAAAAAAATCAAGCTCGAATTGAGAACTTCAAAAAATTATTAAGCCCAACTTGAGACGAGAAAAATAAAATTGGATCTATATAAATTCTTGTGTATCACAAAATATAATTATAGTATCACAATTACTGGGTTGTGTTACTATCACGAAGAAAATCATCCCCAGTAGTATTTGTCTATTTAAATCATGCAGATTAGATGATTTCAATTATATATATATAATCAAATCACCACTATTTTGAGATTGGTATATGACTGCTCATTTAATACCCTTTCTTAAGACTTATATACTGTTCACCAGCTTTACCTACTACATTTCTGCCCATACCAGTAAATACTAATTTTGATCTTTGTGTAGTCAAATTCAACAGTTTTTACACATTAACTTCCAAATAATAAAGCATAAAAAAACAATGATCAAAATAAAACCTCCCAAATTTATCCAACAGAAAGCTGAATTATAAACCTAATAGCAAGTTAAAACCAATTAGCTACACAACATTAATCTGAGTAGTTCAGAAAAACTCAGTTATAGCAAGAATTAATCCCAATAACCCACCCAAAATCCAGACAGTATATCCCATACTTGGCTAATCCATATGAACAACAACAATTCACTTCAAAATCAATCTAACTTTTGCAAGTTTTTTCTAACTTCATCCCCATCTCACCTGATTTGACTCATTAGCACCCTAAATGGTTTCTGAGTCAAGAAGTAATCTGAACTTCTCAACTGCAGCACCACATGAAAGCTAACAGCCGAACCATCCGAACGATAAATATTCAGTTTTTTAAGGAACAATTCAAGACCACAACCACCTGACCTAATAATGACATGATATTACAAGAGCCGTGATTTCAGTATTTCTGTTTCATAAAAGTTTGTTCGGGTAACAATACTATCATTATCAGGTCGTGTTATAAAAATGCTTGCGCATGTTTTCAGCCGCTTTCTCACCTTCATCTTATGGTGTAAACATCATAATAAGTACCTTTCAAGAGGATTTAGCAACAGAAAAACTAATTAATTAGGATGCAATAAAAGGAAAGGTACTTTGAGTACAACTTACTTTTTGAGCTTATGGATAGTAGGTATAAGACAAGGATGTAATTAAAAAAAAAATGTCCTTGTTTGCATATAAACACATTCTAGTTTCAATACTAACGCTGATGGAATATTACACCTTTGAACTGCTATACATCTCTCCATATTTGGTACAAGAATTAAAAATAAAAATAAAAAATCTGCATTTTCAGTTAACTGCAAAACTACCCTGGAAGTTTAGCCTAATTACAAAACAACCCATCTGTCTTTCAAAATTACAAATAACATGCTTCACAAGGGTCTATTTGTTAGGTAAATACAAACCTCAGGGAGATGTTTCTAATACTTTTAAGAGGGTAATTTGTAATTATGAAAGATTATCTGGAGTCTTTTGTAATTAGGCTAAACCTGAGGGGTAGTTTTTAGTTATCCCTTCTAATAAGTATTCCTATTTTCTGGCAGTTATCCAAAGACAGTCAAATAAATAGCTGGCTTACAAATATATCAAAACGGAATAAAAAAATAAATTAACCGATATATACGCCTATTATTCACAATATATTGGCGTGTGCGAATTGTCTTTGACATTTTGTAATATAAGATAATGGGTTAGAATAAAAAATGCACACAAAACCATATCTTTCGGCTGAAGTGTTGAATACCACTACTATCTAACAAGTCCATGATGATTGTCGCATTTAAAATGACTGATTTTAGTAGATTTACCATCACAACAACTTTCACCAGAGACAAAATTAGAAGGGAATTTTAAGATTCTTCAATATTACTCAAAGATAAAAGGCCACTAACAGAAAGAAAGGTCTGTTTTCCAATCAAAACGCTACAGAGCTCGATGATGACCCATTTCATGCCACATAATTTTCCACAAAGATACTAAACAGTTCAGTGCTCTAGGAATCGTGATCTCAGCTTTTACTGCAGTCGAATATCAAATGATGATGCTGAACGAAATATGATACGACACAACTAAACCACTAATGACATTAAGAGCAATGAGGAAAATAAGGGGGGTTTGTTGTACCGATTATTTGACGGATGCAATATCAGAAAAGAGGAATTATGCTCATCATATATTTTATTATTTATGAGGCAAGTTCTTGTTTTCACACCTATCTTACTCTTTAAGGTTTCATTCAGATTATTTAAAGTGCCGATCAGACAAAAACAGAAAACATCACTACAAATAGAACTTTTCAATGTTCACTGTTCATGCAGTATTAATTCCTAACTTTTGATATCATTAACTGGTCGGTTATTCAAGAATTCCATCATATAAAAATCCTTAAAAAAAATAGACCAATCGGTCCTCGGAAAATTCAGATCATTATCGCAACCCAATTTATCTTCTCACCAAGATAACAAATAAATGTTGGGAAAATCTAGCACTGCTTCCAGTTTTGTTTCCACTAGTCTGCTAAGACCAAGATTTGCATTACTACCAGATTTAGGAATTCAATTTGACTGGACACAGTTTTGATTGAGTTAAGAATCTTGAATTATAATTGTGACCTTAACAGTTGCAACTTGCTATCGAACATCACCATATTAAATAGTTTAGTATTTTAAGGGACAACCAGATAAACAAAATGTTTTGGAATATGATGAAAAGGAAATAGAACCATAAAATTGAAATTGGTTGTCTAAATTGTATGGTGTGTTTGTTTGCATAGTACCCTAAATTTTCACAATTTTTGAGCATCGGAGGTCAAGGTCTAGATGATATTGATACCAAAAACAGATAAAGAGGTGAAAAATGTGCCAGCACTCAGGTTAGGAATTTGGAAGAGTGCTGCTGCTTTAAATTTCTAGCAAATCAGGTATATCAAAACCTTTTATTCCAGAACGATAATTTATGAATTACATATCCAGTCTCAACAATATGGTTCATAATTTTCTCTATAATTGTCTTCTATATTGCAATATTATTATCTTTCTTAATTATGACATTACATATGTTAATATTTTATGATATCTAGTAACCTCATTAACTCAATCTTCAGCTTAGCATACTTGATTGTTTTTAATACTATTCCTATTTTTGAGCTTTTAATCTATTGGGGTTCAACTTACAGACTAAACTTTGTGTTAAATGGGGTTATACCATTGCCGTAACCACCATCCAAAGAGTGAATCCGAGGCGCAACTATTTATAAGTGGCAATTACATGTGTGCAATCATATTAATAAATTGACAAGATGAATAGGAAGCAATAAATAAAATGTTGTATAATTCATGAAATGGCACAAATATGTTCACTAATTTTGTTATTCAGAGAGTCAACTAATGAATCATTGTCTCGCCATATGCAAGAAGTTAAATTATAGAAGGAAAAAAAACTCCTAAAGTTACAGAGAATTCACAACACTCCAGCTCTAGGTAAAAATGGTCAGTTAAGGATTCACATTGTGTGCATTTAATATTGCACATACTTACACGGCTGACAGTTCAACTTCCTGAGAGCAAGGTCGATACGCCACGAAAGTGAAGTCGTTTGAGAAGGAACCAGGATTAAAGCACGTAACTCCTGTATATTTGAATGCCTTTTGCTCACTTTTATCGCCTAAGACTATCTGCACAGGAATTGACCAAAAAATGAAAATAAGCTTTTTGTCAAATTAAAATAATGCCCTTTTTCAAAGTCGTGAGTAATGAAAAAGGAATTACTGTATGCGGAGTTGGATACAAATGTAGACAGTGATCATAATTCCACATGATTGGCTGTACGCTCAAGGGCAGAGGGCACAGGTGGCTTTGGTGTGTTATTGTAGCAACAAGCTGCAGAAACGAAAATGATGATCAAGTATGTGTTGATGATTATTCCAGTGAACCCAAACTGAATAATGAATATATGTTGAAGAACAGACTCACGTGCTCAAAAGGATCGCTTGTTTCTTCAGTTGAAGGAGGCATCAGACATGTTCTGCGCATTCTGTAAAGCATATCTTGACGGAAAAACACAATTTCTTGGGTATAGAATTTGATTCTGGTTTCAACAACAACAACAAAAAAAAAAGCTTATCTCAGTTCGTTAAAAAAAAAAAAAAGGACACAAGGGAACTAGTCCTTTAAAAAACATATTGGTGCCTGTATTCAGAACAAACCTGCAAGGATTACTTAAAAATACTGCATTTGGGATGTGATTTTGAAGCTCCTCGGTTATGTATTTTGGCAACGAGCATCTGGGCAGAACATCCGAAGTTCCTGAATATCAAAAGTATTGGTCACTGACACATTATGAATATGGCAAACATATCAAGAAAATCTGCAAATAAGTAACTCAAATCACCTATATCATGAGGACCCGGAATAAAAAGAAATCTGCTGTGATCTTTTAGACGTTGATGAGCTGCAATCATTTTTCCTAGCTTCCCGAACTGAGATCTGCGGACAACACTTATCCACTATTAGTCTTATCTCCATTTAGCATGATAACAATGAAAAAAATAAATAAGTAAAAAATGTTACCTGATGCTTGAGTGAGAATTAAAGGAAATGTTACACGGATGAGACCAAAAGTTTCCCATGAAAACAAACAGAGAGGGAACCACATCTTCATTTTCATAACCACCGAGGATGATCTCGAGTTTTCCCATGGTCTTCTCGAAGGAAAGAGAACGAAACAATTAGTAAATCATGTTTTTATTAAAAATAAAATAAAAATAAAAGGAGAGAAAATTAACAAGTTGGTGAGGAGTGACTACCTCCTCGTTGTCAAGCCAAACATCAGAGAGTATTACAAACATGTCATTAACTGACCCCCTTTCCTGCTCTGCAAGTCTAAGCTGTAGTAATGTGTCAAGGTATTCAATCGATGTTCGCTTTTTAAAATTTTATGAGTGTTTCAATTTGTCACTATCTGCAAAACATTTTCAAAGGATACAGTCTCTTCTCTAGTAAGTGAACCACCACCAAAAAAATCAATTCCTGCAAACGTTGAGACTGATTTCTCTCGGTCCTCTAATGGAGGAAATCCACATGTTTTCACCTGCAGTGCTAAACTCGTTAAAAATATGCATTAGCTGCATAGGATGCCCAAGCATCACCTGATGAGATAGTTCAACGCTTCCTAATTGAAGTAGCAGTACAAGCCCAATATAGATACTGAAGGAAATAAATTTTTAAGGAGAGTGGTCACAATAGCTTCTTTAAAGGTGCAATATATGGTATTTCAGTGGGTCAACCCGATTTCAGCATACATATATAAATAACACAACACTAGAAGGTTCTTAGTTCCTGTTACATGATCAGACCTAATCAAACCACAGAAGTAGTATACTCTGAGACCAGTGCGAAGCAATAAACCAAGGACTACAAAATTGAACAATCATATATAAAATATAAATTAAGGTACATTACCAGTATGAATCACAATAACTATTTTCACAAGGTAAATTCACTGTAAGTTAAGCTCTCGAAGTCCTTGTCATGGCCAGAATTAAGTTCCACAGAAAAACAAACACAAACCTGAAAGATACCATCCAAGAGCATCTCGCCTTCTGCTAAGACTATTGTGTTTTCTGCAAAGAACCCTGTTGTGATTCTGTAGCTCGTGTTAAGGAAACTACGTAAATTCATTTTTTATGCATAGATAAACATAAGAGACTGAGATGGATGAGAACAAGCAACCAAAGGCAACATATCCTAAAACTCACGATGTAGTACACCTAAAAATAAGGAATACACTTGCAGAGAATAGTAAAGGATATTGCATTAGACAAATCAACTTCGACAACAGCAGTTAGGTCTTCCAAGTAGAAATGGCCATCTTCCAGCTGCGATATTAGTCCCATCACCCATCTTTTTCCTTTCTGACCAACCAGAGATTGAATCGGGGATATCTGAAAATGAAAATGAAAACATTAAGGGTATGTTTGTTTTAGTTTTTTGGAAAGCAGTACTCGGATTCCTTGAACTTAAAAGTCCCAACATAAAACCTCACCTATCAGACAACTTCTCAAACAGTATCACCTATAAACATTCGCATCATCCCCACACAATTACCAATACATATATTTTCATATTCTTCATAATAAAAAAATAAATAAAAATTATAATAAAAAAACAGACACCAACAAACCATCTCCTAAAACCCAAATTTTCAAGATTTTACTATTCATTTGAACTTTATAAGCCTCAATAAAACTAAAACAAACACAGACCAAGTGTTAAGAGATAATAAGCTTGCTCATTTCTTAAATTAGGTGCACACAGTGAGGACAGCGATACCTGGCAGCTGCCGTAATCAGATGTATTGCTACCAAACACGGGCCTCGAAAAATGGGGGTCACGAGAGAGCCTTTGAAACAACAGCTGAAACCTATCCCTGTATAACGTGACCTTTGCAGACGCATCGCCATGAAGTGGAAGGTTCCCTGTGTATCTGCACAAGTGTAGGTTGCAGAGTTACATTAAAAAAAATATATTATATTAAAAAAATAATGCAAGTGTCCACAGATAATTACAAAACCACCAAATTTACAAGTCAACCAGTTTAATCTTTACGAACTCATTAAACATGTTCAGTAAATGTCTTTAATTACACCTTTTTCCTAATCTACTCTGATGCCTCAACTATAAAGACAAAATCAACCAAAAGGAGAAAATAATCAAATTCTTCTAATACCCTCCATCACCAGAAAGCAATTATTTAAAAATTCACAATTGAGCAAAACACAATCATCTGAAAAAATTGAATCAGGCGATTAACAGTAGATATGGCATACTTGTGAAACAGCTTCTTAATTGAATCGTATCGATATTTGGGGAAATCAAAAGCATCAATTATTCTCAAAGCAGACACGGCCGGGCCATAACCACTACTCGACGGGCCCTCGTCCACTCCAGCCTCATCAGCTTCCAGTAATAGACTCGCTACTTTGTGAATCGACTCCTTATCCAAAATCGAGGATTTCACTGGGGAAAAAAAAAAAAGAAACAGCAACATTAATTTCGAATATGTAATTAAAAAAAATCAAAATTATGAAGATTAATTTACGAGACGAATTGTGGAGATCATCTAGAAGGAGTTCTAGGGCTAAGTCTTCATTTTCAGGGAAATGGCTGAGGTATACAAGGACTTCGGATAGGGCTTCGATTTTGAGGGTGTAGCCCCTCATTTTGAATTTCCTTTGCACTTTATTTCTCATTAAACTGCTCATCTTGTTATCTCTGCAATCTCAACCTGAGAGTATGAAGTGTGTGTTTTTTCCAAAAAAAAAAAAGATGGAGGTTTTTGGCGGCAGGATTAGATCTGACTGGAGGAGACTGTGACTGTGAGTGGTGAAATTGGCGGGAAATAATTGTTTTTGATGGGCTTCTTTTTTACATGGGGTCATGGGGGCCCATATTTTCAGTTGTTATTGGGCTAATTAGTGGCGTCTGATATTGTAAATTGACTCGGTTTGGGCCTGAAAGTATTTTAGTTTAGATTCGCAAAGAAATTTATTTTAAATACACAATTTATTTATTTATTTCACTTTCCTATCATCAATCATATCAAATTGGAAGAAAAAGAAAATTATTATATTTCACTACCCAATTATATGCAATCACACTATTATTCAGTTTCACTCTCACAGTTTATTCTATTTCTCAATTAATTCTCTTTTTTTTAAAAAATAACGTAAAGGAACATAACGAAATATCAATCACTTATGGAGCACTTGATATGATTTGTGGTCTTCCACTCCATTTCTAAGTAAAATTTAAAATCTAAAAATGCATTTTAAATTTTTTTTGGAAATAAGAGAATATAGTGGAGAAATAAATTTAAAAAGAAAATTATTTTTTAAATGTGAATGGATATAAAATGAAAATGTAATTATTAAATTTAATTTAATATAAAAAGGTAAAATAATAATTGTTAGTTTGAGTTACGTTTGAGTCAAAAATTGTGTAATAATAATTGGTATCCAATTGATCCCATAGTCGGTCACAGTTAGCATTTTAAAATCATGAGGGAGGAATTGGTTATCATTTTGTTTCGAAATTTTATTCAATTCACTTCGATATATATACATTAAAGTAAATAATTTAATTACCAATTAATATTACATATTTTTATATAAATTTTAATGTTTCACCACTCACATAACTCTAACTACCAATCATTTATAATAATTATTATACTTATTTTTATATGAAATCAATTTAATTATTATATTTTCATCTCATATATATCTACTATCTTGAAAAAATATCATTCTTCTTTCCAAAAAAAAATCATTATTATCTCTAATTTCCAAAATTTTACAAATAAAAACATATCCAATTGCTAGCTTCAGTTTAAATATATAATAATATTTCTAAACACAAACTTAATACTACACTTTTTTAATCAAAAGAATAAAATACATTCCCAGTTCTTAACCAGATTATAATCATATCTCCACTTGCAAATTTCCTCATCACCTGATGAAAACTCAAACCTTGGTACACGGTTCGCATTCGTGAGAACAAGAATGATAAAACCGCGATGACACCATTGTCACCGCAGCATACATGCAAGAAAAATGATGGGAAAACGTTATTACATTACGATCAAGAATCGAAATCTGAAGTTTCCTCGTCTTACAGAGCTTCTGCTTTTTACCTTACAGAAAAATTAAATTCGATAGGCCGGAGAAGTTTAACTTTAATTATGTTTCAGAACATTTTACCGGTGCCTTCTTTTCGGGGCACAGATTCGTGGACATCCATTCTACGCCAATTTCCGACCAACGGCCCTATTTGTTCTGTTTTGTCGAACAAGCCCAAGAGCCCGCCAGTGTGTATGAAGAGCACTTTTCGGCCTTCCCACTTCCCGGGATTCTCAGCCATGTCCCTCATCAATCCATAAGCAGCTTTTCCGCTGCAGAAGTGTCGAGAAAAACAATATTTTCAAAAGAATTTCGGACCAACATTGAAAGGAATTGTGTGCGTCGATTTTTATTATTATTTTTTTTAAATAAGGGAGTGTTTGTAAGCACTTAAAAAAAGTGATTGTCAGCTTTTATAGTTTTCCATGTTTTCAATTGTCAAAATCTATTTTTTGTTTCTGCATAATTTAATCAGAATTTCAAATCCCAGATGCTTTCCTTTAGAATTTTTTTATTATGCTTCTAATTTTTTTAACACACAAATAAAAGGAGTGTTTGGAGATTCGAGGAACCGGGTAAATGAGAGGTTTGAACCCAATTTAGAGGATTTAATTGACAAATCCTCTAATTGAGTTGTTTGGTAAATAGAGGTTAGAATGAGCTTTTTGGGTCCAAAGACTAATTTTGAAAAAGCTCAAGAGCTTTCTGCTTTTTCGGAAGAGAGGATTGGAGTGTGAGTTGAAATGATAATTTTGCCTTCAAATTGGAAAAAAAAAAAGTAAAGGGAAAAAAAGAAATAATAATAATAAAAAATAATCATATTTATTATTATCCAAATTAAATTTAATATGCTTAAAAATTAACGTATCGAGAAACTTTTATATATAATAATTTTTAAATAATAACTATTTTTTGTTGTAAATTATTTTAATTATCTAATATATTATCAAACTATGTTATTAACAAAAGAAATACCCAGTAATAAATTGTGTTAATATCCGTTTTGGACATTTTACAAAATCCATTTGCTATTAGTTATAATCAGTTATTTACCAAAAACTTCTATAAACAGTAAATATTATCAGCTAGTCAAGCCAGCTAACATAATCAGCTATCAGCTAAACAACTAATACAACTAATGCAATCAGCTATCCGCTAATTGCCAAATAGGGTATTTTCATAAGTTTTTTTTTTTTTTTTTTAAATTCAACTTTTAGCTTCAATTTGCAAACACCGCCAACAAATTACTTTTTGCTTCTATTATAATAAATCATTCCTCTAAAAAGATTATTATTTTTATATTTATTTTATTTTTGCAACCACCTCTTGTTTCAATTAGCCTAAAAAATAAAAATAAGAAAATTAGACGTACATATTAACAAGAGTTTTCTTTTCACTAATCCTTTTTCAGCACATTAATAATAGAATGCAAATTTCCGTTTTCTAAGGAGTATAGAATTAGACGTACACGTACCTGTAAACCGGGTCAAGAACAACACCAGTGGCTTGAGCAATTTCTTTAACAAATGTTAGCTCCTCCGGCGTATTCATAGCATAACCGAGACCTTTGGCCTGCGAGAAGAAAGCGAGAAAAGCATTAGGCTTCACATTTATATTTGGGATAATTACAAAAAGTACCCTTGAGGTTTGACCTAATTACAAAAAAATCCATCTAACTTTCAAAATTACATAAGTTTGATTTAGTGTTAAACTTGAGGGGCTTTAACTGTACTATTTTTATAAATGTGATGGGAGAGTTTCAAAATCTCAGGGGTGTAATTTTCTAAGTTATATGGGTCTTTTTTGTAATTAAACAAACTTCAAGAGTACTTTTTTTAAATATCTATTTATATTTTGATTTTTATTTTAGGCTATGTACATGAATAAAACAGGACAAAACTGCAACGCAGCTACAAACAAAAGAATATTAAAATTCTTAATTCAAAATAAATTATGAAGCTCACATTTCGAATGTCGACAATATCACGTGAGCTAACACCGGCTTCGAGTCCATCAAGTAGGCCTTGAGCATAGTCATAAAAGTACTCGGGATCATCACATACGCCGTAAGCATGGACCTGCGTTCATGCCATTTATAAAAATTGGGCAATCTCTGAGATGATGGTAGATTAAATCAAAGGAAATGATTTAATTACAAAACTGCCCCTGAGGTTTACTTTAATTACAAAAGGCCCAGCTATCTTTCAAGATTACAAATACCCCCTTGATGCTAGTTTCTATTTTACATATTGCGCCCTTATGAGGGGTGTATTGGTAATTTTGAAAGATAACTGGGGTATTTCTGTAATAGGTTAAAGTTTGGGGTACATTTTGTAATTATCCGGAGGAGAAAGACAAGTACGTACCTTAGCTCCCAAACCGCTCAGCGAAGCTCCAATTGATAAACCAGCAATTGTGCCTCCACTGGAAATCATTGACACACATATTGAGACACAGTATTACCAAAATGCCCATAACAACAACGACAACATCAGAAACAGGATCCAGACCTTCCACATGCTACAACGATGTCATCAAATTTTACTTCCCCACTACCTTTCTGAAGCTGATCTTTGATCTCCCTAATTGCTTCAATGTAGCCCCTGAAAAACCAACGGCTATTATGTTCAATTGATGTTACAATCATCATGTGATATTATAGAGCAAGTGATAATGAAATGCTCTCTCATCGCCTCATTTTAGCAGCTTTCCCAACCGTATTCAATAAAATCATTAATTATTTAAATTTAAAAAAAAGAGTGATAATTACAAAATGTACCGTTGAAGTTTGACCTAATTAAAAAAAAAAACTGACTTTCAAAATTACGGAAAATACCCGTAAGGTTTGATTCAGTGTTAAAATTAAGTGGCTAATTGTAATGTTTTAATAAATGTGACGGGTGCTATAGAAATGTTTTTTGCTTGGAAGGGGAAACAATAAAATCTCAGGCGTATTTTCGTAATTTCAAAAGTTAGCTATTTTTCTTTTTGTAATTAGGTGAAACCTCAAGGGTACATTTTGTAATTATCCCTAAGAAAATAAATTCAACAAAAAAGCACAAAAGCACAAAAGCACATCAACAAGATAATGGTTTAAATGAAGCAAGAATTTACCAGGTACCCAAGGAATTGGATCCGCCCACAGGAATGACGTACGGTTTTCTCCCTTCGATCAACAATTTTTCTTTCAGTAAGTTGGTTAGAGCCTGATACAATAAATTCAAAAAAAAAAAATCAAAACAATTTTTCTTATAAATCGGACAGTTAAGAGTTAACCATGAGAGATACACAGTAGACAACATACTACACTCCCCACGCTCGCATACTCTTCTTTCGAAACAAGATCTATATGCGCTCCAACCAAACGTTCAACTAACAGATTTCCAGTCAACCCTGGATCTTTGTCTACTAGAACCTGAAAAAAATCATAAAGTAGAAAAAACATCCAAGGAAAAAAAAAAAAAAAAAAGATGCTCATTGCATATAGACT
>BMAC01000168.1:1268961-1383520 GCA_014905375.1 Phtheirospermum japonicum
GCCCAGAGACGCCGAACAACCACCACCCGGAACCCCGACTCTGCCACGACGAGCTTTGCGTGAACCCAAGGGCCGAAGCCTTTCTCGAACCCAAAGCCCGACTCCATCGCAGGCAAACCCGAACCCCAAACCTCTACAGCCACAGCAACTCCAAAGCGGGCCGTCGACCGGAATAGAAATGCAGCGCGGATAGCCACCCGCGGCCACGATTTCCACCGTCCGAACTACAGACCCACAACCAGTTCCAACCGCCGCCAGGAACCCAAACCCGAAGCCACAACCACAGCCACCTGCCGACAACCACGAACAAACCACCGTCACCATATCGGACAACCAAAACCACCGAGCGGCCCACGAGAACACCAGCCAAGTCACCTCACCACGACCACAGCCCGACTTTCCTTCGACAAATCTCCACACCTGCCACCCAACAGCCCGGCACGCCGACTGGTTTTCGCCACCACGAGCATCGCTGGAAAACCCCGCCCAGAGACGCCGAACAACCACCACCCGGAACCCCGACTCTGCCACGACGAGCTTTGCGTGAACCCAAGGGCCGAAGCTTTCTCGAACCCAAAGCCCGACTCCATCGCAGGCAAACCCGAACCCCAAACCTCTACAGCCACAGCAACTCCAAACGCGGGCCGTCGACCGGAATAGAAATGCAGCCGGATAGCCACCCGCGGCCACGATTTCCACCGTCCGAACTACAGACCCACAACCAGTTCCAACCGCCGCCAGGAACCCAAACCCGAAGCCACAACCACAGCCACCTGCCGACAACCACGAACAAACCACCGTCACCATATCGGACAACCAAAACCACCGAGCGGCCCCACGAGAACACCAGCCAAGTCACCTCACCACGACCACAGCCCGACTTTCCTTCGACAAATCTCCACACCTGCCACCCAACAGCCCGGCACGCCGACTGGTTTTCGCCACCACGAGCATCGCTGGAAAACCCCGCCCAGAGACGCCGAACAACCACCCACCCGGAACCCCGACTCTGCCACGACGAGCTTTGCGTGAACCCAAGGGCCGAAGCCTTTCTCGAACCCAAAGCCCGACTCCATCGCAGGCAAACCCGAACCCCAAACCTCTACAGCCACAGCAACTCCAAAGCGGGCCGTCGACCGGAATAGAAATGCAGCGCGGATAGCCACCCGCGGCCCACGATTTCCACCGTCCGAACTACAGACCCACAACCAGTTCCAACCGCCGCCAGGAACCCAAACCCGAAGCCACAACCACAGCCACCTGCCGACAACCACGAACAAACCACCGTCACCATATCGGACAACCAAAACCACCGAGCGGCCCCACGAGAACACCAGCCAAGTCACCTCACCACGACCACAGCCCGACTTTCCTTCGACAAATCTCCACACCTGCCACCCAACAGCCCGGCACGCCGACTGGTTTTCGCCACCACGAGCATCGCTGGAAAACCCCGCCCAGAGACGCCGAACAACCACCCACCCGGAACCCCGACTCTGCCACGACGAGCTTTGCGTGAACCCAAGGGCCGAAGCCTTTCTCGAACCCAAAGCCCGACTCCATCGCAGGCAAACCCGAACCCCAAACCTCTACAGCCACAGCAACTCCAAAGCGGGCCGTCGACCGGAATAGAAATGCAGCGCGGATAGCCACCCGCGGCCACGATTTCCACCGTCCGAACTACAGACCCACAACCAGTTCCAACCGCCGCCAGGAACCCAAACCCGAAGCCACAACCACAGCCACCTGCCGACAACCACGAACAAACCACCGTCACCATATCGGACAACCAAAACCACCGAGCGGCCCCACGAGAACACCAGCCAAGTCACCTCACCACGACCACAGCCCGACTTTCCTTCGACAAATCTCCACACCTGCCACCCAACAGCCCGGCACGCCGACTGGTTTTCGCCACCACGAGCATCGCTGGAAAACCCCATGTCGGTATCACTCCAATCTTCGTCAATTTCGATGCGATTGGGATTGTAGTCACCGACCGAAGGAGTGTTGCCTTGTGATAAGCCGATGGGATGGACATTGGCGTCGTCATCGAGTGCGTATACTCTTCCCCTTATCGGAACGACGGGAACGAGAAGAACCTCCACGGCTTGACATTTTTTTAGAAGTTAATATTAATACAAAAAAATAAGAAAGAGTAGTAGTGGCTAAAGTAGTAGGATTATAAATTTAGGATTATAACTATAAATTACGAAATATATTTGGAATTATAACACTAAACTTAATTAAGTTTAGTTTGGAATTAGGAAGGCTTGATGATAATAATTAAAGAATCTTGAAAATCACAAAATTTGCAAAGAGGGCAATGTAGAATAGAGAGATTATAGAAGATGAGAGATTGGTGTGAGAGAAATAAGTTGGGAATGAGGGGTATTTATAGGAATAGGAGTGAAAAAATTAAAAAAAAAAAAAAAAAAAAAAGAAAAAGCGATAAACCGCCAGTTTTGGACCAAACGGCCGGTTTAGGGTCGAACCGGCGGTTTGAATCAACGGTCACTTGATCTCGACCGTTGATCATCAACGGTCACAAGATCAAGACCGTTGATTTCAAACGGCTCGCTGACGACTCAGTCGATCGACTGAATTTTTTATTTTTTTAAACCGGCGGTTTGAACCGCCGGTTTACGGTTTGGGGTATGGAGAAACCGGAACCGGCCCGCCTTAACGGCGGTTGCGGTTCTGGTTCCGGTTTGAACCGTGGTCAACGGTTTCCGCAACCGTTGACCGCCGGTGACCGCCGGTTCAAACCGGCGGTTCGTCCGGTTCGCCCGAACCGGTGGGCACGTCTACAATAGAATATGATAAAAAAAAATATATTGGGCTCGACATAAGAAGAAAATTAAAAACAAAGACTTGGGCGTTACATAGGAACTGACAGTTTTTCGGTTTCTTAAAGTGGGGAACTGTTATCAAAACCATGGTCTCACGATTTCAACTTCAACACCAGAATCGACGGTTCCGACCGTCTATTTTTTTCTTTTATATTATTTAAATCATATATAATATATAAAATTTATTATATATATATAATACAAAAATAAATGAACCGACGGTAATGAGATTATCGAGGGAAATAATGGGAGTGTTTTTCCCTCGGGTAAAACTCTTCTCGATAAATTATATTGAGGGAAAACGATGCACTCGGTAAACATCCCGAGGGGAATATCGAATGGTTATTATTTGGTAAATCATCAAAAATTTGAATCAGATAGCCCTCAGAAAAATCGAGAGGAATACAATACTACCTTGAAAAACCCAATGGGAAAACCGCCCTCGAAAAAACCGAGGGAATATTGCCCTTGGAAAACGAAGGGGATATTGCCTCGATTTTTCCGAGGGGTATATCCCCTTTGTTTGTTTTAAAAAATTTAAATTTTTTAGTTATTATTATTAAATCGCTGCTTTTATTAGAAATACAAAAAAATCACAAACTAAAACAAAACATGAATCCATTAATAAACAAGCAAATGAATTAACTAGATGTTTAAATTTCATCAATGATTCGATTTGTTCTATTGGAAATTATTATTAAAAAGTTTAATAAATTTTTCTAAGTGAATGGAAAATTTTAATTTCTTAAAGGTGTGACTTTTGGCATGAAAAGGTTTATGCTAATAGTTGTATTGTTCAATTGATATGTCCGTTCGTTTAAACCTTTTGGATTGAATAGGTTTGTATGAATAGACGTGTCGTTTCAATTGAAACCTTTGGAAATATATAAATAAGCTCTTGGATAATCATTAAAAATATATGATTAGATGATTAGAATATGATTAGAACACTAATAGAAAACTTCATTAACTAACACAAATAGAATTCCATAAAAGCATATTGTCTAAGTCCTTATTCCTTCTAAGTCTTGAAAGTTTCGAATACAGTTCTGTTCGCCGAAGGTCCTAGGTATTGAAGTGCTGCTTAGTTAGGATCGTAAATCGTTTTATCTCAGAGGCGATTGTCGTTAACCGTGAGCACCGTAGCGGACAATATTCATCTTTAGGAAAGAGTGTCCAACACTCGACTCGAATTAAAACTTGCATTGTTATTTGCACATTTATAAGAAAATCATAAACACACTAGTTACCAACAATCTAAAGATGAATATTTCGATTTATTTGAAGTGGCAACCGTTTTGTGGTGAACCTGTGAATTTCATGAACAAATTTAATTTCAAATAGTTGAGGGAGGAACTTTGAGAAATCAATAATCTCGATAGAAGATATTAAAGATAAGTAATTTTTCTATTTGTAAATTACTTATTACTATTATACTACGTTGAGATTTGATTTTGCAGAAACTACCAAGTGAAGGGTATAATTTGCGTCATAGTTATCGGTGGATATAAATCTAACATTATGAACCCTATTACTAACCTATCTGCCAAGAGGGAATAATCATTTTGAATACAGATACACTTCATGAATCAAGATAATTTTTGAATTTCAGTAGTGGTGTTGATGAACTGATTACCTGAATATTGAGTTGAAATATTTATGGTTGAACTACTAAAATTACACAAAATCTTATAAGCTTTCCAAACACGTAAATATTATGAGCAACCGTGTTGATAAATTTTTGAAAAATATGTTGTAATCCAACTCTGTAAGACTGGTTGACGTTTTCAAGTTTGCAACATTATCGCCCCCGCACGGATGAATAACATGTCCTGCTGTTCGGAGTCACTGTTGGTTAACGGTGTTCTATGGCTGTGAACGGTTTTGTTCTGAATTCTGCTTTAGCCAGGCCGGCGGTGAAAGACGAGTTAGGCCGCCGCTTAAATTCCAAAAATCCGTCTCAAATGCTTGGCGATCGCCGAGTTTCTAGGCGATATACACGAATGATTCTGACTGCATCGGTGAAGGTGGAGGGCTCTCGGTCTGGTCGGAGCAGGCAGTTTCCATCGGCGAAGGCAATATGTCCAGTCAAGCCATGTTCGTAAGCGGTGCAGTTCCACCATTGATCCTTCAATGAGGGTCGATGTCTGGAGTCGAAGCCTGTGGAAAGTCGGACAAGGTGAGCATTGGTCGTCGTTGTCTTGCAGTCACGACGAGGAACGGACGGTTGAAATGGCTGCAGTGGCAGAAATTTTGGCTGGTAGCGTCTTTCATGTGGAGAACAAAGACAAAACCCAGGGTTTGTTTTTGGTCAAATCAGACATCTGAGCTTTGTTAGGGCCTAAAATTTGTATGCCTTAGGATTTAATAATGAAAGTGATGTCTTGGGCCTTGTTGGGTTGTGCTTTTACCCAACATCAGTTTTAACTCAAGTGGGCCATATTCAGGTGGGCTTTAATTTAAAAGCTTAACTATTGAAAGAAAATCTTTGGCCCTTGGTTAGGGATAAGTATTAATATCGACTCTAAGTTTAGTTTTGAGTTAGATAATGAATTGTGGGTCAAGTTTTTAATAAAGTTTCAAATTTATAAAAGCGTGAATTTGGACTTGATTTATTTTGAGTTTAAAATTTCTACAGATTTATAAATTTGAACTCATTATTTGGGGAAAAGTTTATAAAGTCTAATGCAGATCTAACTTATGAGTTGGATCATGAGTTTTAATTGTTGAAAATTCTCATATCACTTAGATTTTTCAATGGTATAAAATGTGGCCTTATTGTTCAAGACAAGTGAATATTGAGATAACTAACACGAGATAAATGATTTCATAAGAGTATTGAATTGCGAAATTCATGTAAAGCTCGAAATCCAAATGAAGATTATGAGAAGTCATAATTATTTGACATATGTACTTATTTGGAAAATGGGTACTTTAACATTGAGGCTATGATATAAAGCCCACAATAAAGTATAATAATATTGATGGAAATCAAGTAAAGAAGTTAGTGATTGTGATAAAGTTCTAGCTTGCCCAAAACTGTGGGGATTGAAGCTATCCTTTCAGATATCACACTCATTATAAGATGCCACACTAGGATAACAAGAGATTGTGAATCGTCTTGTAAATGCCTAAAGTGTGGGGGTTGACTTTAAATTATAACAGAAATAGTCAAACATGTCAACATGGAGATGAAATGGTTACATGCAATGAAAATGCAAACCATAATAGTGCATAATGTACACGTCAAATAGTTTTATGATATAATTGATTAAAGATCATAAAATTAGAAATAATGAAAGTCTTTGGTAGATGTTTTCTTTGCAAAAGAAGGTGCACAATGCAACGTGTGTAATGGTAAGTCAAGTCAAAAGACATAATACCATTAGAATATTTGATCTCAAAGAGAGGTTCTTTTGGTTGATTACGAGGAGTCAAAGAAAAGCCCAGTGGGCCCATCAACAAAAGTTACAAACCAAGATCAAATATTTAAATTGGTTAGAGGAATGGGTTTAAAGTCCACAATAAACGAACAGTCTTAGCGGACACCCAACCTTGAGAATTGGAGGATCCCAAAACCTTGGTTCAATGGGAAAACTAAGTTTTGACAATTCAGTAAACACTTGGAAATACATCAACTCATTCCTAGAACGTCCAAGTGAAAAATCCGCCTACGTGGCAGGATACTCATTATAGAAGATCACCTATATAAGTGAAGAAGTAATGGCCGCTTCTTAATGGAAATAAACTTATGAATCTAAGATATGGTCCGTAGTCGAAAAGGAAAAAAACGTGAGAACAAGAATGTATTATAATGGTATTGTGTGAGTAAGTGTTGTCTTGGTTTACACAAATGGCTGTGTAGTTCAAAATATCGCGTTAGTAAACAGCCAGTAAATCTGATAGTGTTTTGTTAGGGAAGATTCAAAGCCATAAGCTATCTATCCTGATGGAATAATGGTTCGCTGAAACTTTCAAGTGAGTCTGCATACATGCATGCATTAATGTTCATTCATGTGGGGGATTGTTGGAAATTATTATTAAAAAGTTTAATAAATATTTATAAGTGAATCGAAAAATTAATTTTCTAAAGGTGTGACTTTTGGCATGAAAGGGTTTATGCTAATAGTTGTGTTGTCCAGTTGATGTGTCCGTTCGTTTAAACCTTTTGGATTGAATATATTTGTATGAATAGACTTGTCGTTTCAATTGAAACCTTTGGAAATATATAAATAAGCCCTTGGATGATCATTAAAAACATATGATTAGATGATTAGAATATGATTAGAACACGAATAGAAAACTTCATTAAGTGAAACAAATAGAATTCCATATAAGCATATTGTCTAAGTCCTTATTCCTTCTAAGGCTTGAAAGTTTCGAATACAGTTCTATTCGCCGAAGGTCCTAAGTATTGAAGTGCTGCTTAGTTATGATCGTAAATTATTTTATCTTAGAGGCGATTGCTGTTAACCATGAGCACCGTAGCGGGACAAGATTTGTCTTTAGGAAAGAGTGTCCAACACTCGACTCGATTTAAAACTTGCATTGCTATTTTCACATTTCTAAGAAAACCATAAACACATTTGTTACCAACTGGTACGCAAAATACTTGGTTAGTAGAGGTTCATAAACGAATAAGAGTTGCGTGCAATATTTCATAACCCTGTGCATAGACAAATGAGTGTGCATAAATATTGTCTTGGTCACCATCTATATTCTTTTCGATGGTGTCTTATTTGAGACCTTTTTGTGTATGCACATTAGGGTACAAGATGCATTACATCGATCTTGATTGAAATACAATTGACTTCAAATACTTTTGATGTAAACTCTCTACCATCATGAGTTTGGGTGCTTTATAATGGTGGTGAGTCCTCAATCATACAAAATGTGCTAGAAGTTTTGCAAATGCAATATTTATATGGACAATACGTGCCGAAGCATCAACCAAAACTATAAAATACTCGAATGATCCGCATTTTGAATGGTTATGTCCACATGTATCACCAATTATCAATTATAAGGATGAAATATTATACTTTGTATCTTTAGCATATGCAAGTCTCAATCATAAAATTTTGCTAATGAACAAGTTTTGAAAAAAATAAGTGATGTATCTTTGAGATATGAATGTATGTAGTACTTCTAGTACCTTAGAATGCACTAGCTGTAAATTGAACAACATTAGTTCGACACTATACTGTGCATCAAATTTCTATCTCATTTTGTGTTTCACTCAAAATAAAAGATGTCCATGTTAATTTCTTATAATATGAACCGTCATATCACGATGACCAAAGAATCTTTGCCAGTCGTGTCAAAACTTGAATGAGTCAGTGTCCAAAAGTCCTTTGTTGGTTATATCTTATGATGCAATAATCAAAAAGTAGTAAAGTAAAATTACTAGATTGAATCTAAAATGTGCTTTCTTCCACATAATTTAAAAGTATAGTTCCATTCTCATAATATATTTCTTAATGATAATCATCAACATGAATATCATCAAACTTAACAAGGTTCATTTCGTTCTTGGTCCAAACTGAGATTTTATGACTTTAATTAATGTACCACTAGGCATCAAGACATTGTCACATATAAGTATAAATTCAGTGAATAATTATCTATTCCTCGACAAATTCTCACTTTCTTCAGAGATATTTAAACGAAATACTTTTCATTCTGATATGTTACACTATATCTAATAGTGTACTCTTGAACCTTTTATGTGAATGTGTGGTAAATAAACTCAATTAATTCAATGTTTCAGAATGAAATACAAATATACCAATAAGCTAAAAATAATATTTAATATAAATTAGGCCACATCGCATAAATCTAACTCAAAATAAGTTCTAGACAAAATACAATATTCTAGTATGAATGATTGATTATACTTTCATCAATCAAAATAGAGGATATCCATTGATTAAGCAAGGTTATTGGGAGAACCTCCATAACTTCTACCATGACCAGCAAATATCACGAACTCTTACATATCTTACCTTGTGGTTCATTCTTCCCACATAGGTAGGGATCAACATGTCTCTTCCCCTTTACTTTGAGGTTATTTTCACCATTCATATCGATTTTAGTTAGCCTCAAGAAATTCCGTTATCCGGAGGTCTAACATTGGTATTATGAAAAATAATGTCATGTCTCTCAATGACTTACTATCATAATTAATATTATACAAGTGCATTTGTATGTTTGCTCAAGTGAAAAAAAAAAATAGAGTGAGATCGTATCTTTCAATTACTTATTGTCATTTAAAATTAATTTCTTTTTCACATATGGTAAAACATGTTTCTAGTCGCAACATATCAAAGTCATTGACCCTTTTTAAGAAACAAATAAATTTATTTTCACTAAATTCTTAGGATTTGAAGTAGTGTTTCATAAAATTTTTAAAATATTAATTTAAAGCACACCCCAAAGTTTATTGAAATTTCTCAACAACATATACTTCCAATATAAGATTTGGGGTCAATATAAAGTCTCAAATTCATTAGAGAATTGATTTTGACTTAGTTTCATCATTATTTGTCAGTTGGGGGTTGGTGTATGATATCATTGTGGAATTGTATTCCACATCAAATGACTGACAGTAGTACTCGATTTCTTTTGAGTATATTATTTTGAATTTAGATTGAGATATTTCAATCAATTTCTTTATATAATGAATTTGAAGAATATATGTCATACACTTTCTTTGATATTATGTGAGTATACTCTATCACAAGACTTATTTATACAATTTTTATCGTTCATGAACTTTCATTATCATGAAAATATGCAGTAGTACAATCAATAATGCATACATTGAAAGTAGATTATAAAATCAACTTGAAGAGAATTACCAACATACATGAATCTATTAATTCATCAAAAATTACCAACATACATGAATCTATCAATCCATCGAAATTCATGATTAATTAAATATATTGGTAAAATCATGATCAATCCCTCATCCAAATATGTAAATAACTTTATTTAAGATTTATAAATAAGAAAATCATCTAAAAGTTTAAATAAAAATATACTATGTACTCTACGAATATCATTGATGTATTGCAAAATTTCATGTTTGTCAATATTGTACATAACATCACATGCATATAATCATAGGTAACATATATACATATACATGCTTCGTATAAGAATGCACAATAATACGTATCATGCCATATATCCATATAAAAATTTATTTATTAGTTGCATTTAATAAATAATAGGGTAATTCGAATTACCTTGGAGGAAATACAAGATTCGTTCGGGCATTCCTCGAATTTCATTTTTGCAATAGATTTGTGGCGCGATATGTTTTTGATGATAGGGAGCGTCAAGCACAATATCCAACATATATATTTAACCACTATGTCTTTTGAACATTATATCCGAAATTCAGCTTCATCCAACGGTTAGATTGTGCGTAATTTAATTTTAAAAGAGTTGAACGGACAGTTTCGGGAAAGAAAATCAGCTCTATTAAAAATTCATTATCGGACTCTACAGATCTCAAATCCAGATCTTCACCGTTCATAATAAACTTTCATATGTATGAAATAATATATCCAATTTTTGGTTTGATCCAATGGTTAGATCTTGCGTAATCTTATTTTTAAAAACGCTGTATAGAAAATCTCGAAAACAAAATCTGCTTTGTTCAAAAATTTATATATATTTTCTCGTATATCAGAATCTAATTTTCACCGTTAAAAACATAACTCAACAAGCTTTAAAGGTACTGTAAAAATTGGAATGCGATCCAACGTTTGAAACGTGAAAAATGATTTTTCAAATTACAACGCAGTTAGATTTTTTATCTACGAGAATTATGCAATTGTTGCTTTGGTTATGGAAGCCTATTTAAAAGGAAAAGTATAAAAAGAAGACATAAAGGAAATAAGGAGAAGAAATTAGGGTTCTCTTATTCATTATTCCCTTTATATACGATATCAAATTTTTCATAATACATAAAAATAATAAATACTTAAATTGTCCTAACAAAGAATCTTTCCTTCAACAAGAAATATATTCCTACATATTTTTTACAAAACATTTTAGGCATTTATATAATATTGTCACTGTTTTTCTACTTATTCCTACATATTTTTTACAAAATATTTTAGACATTTATATAATATTGTTGCTATTTTTCTACTTGTTTCTTGTCGTTGTTTTTACTTGTTATATATTGTGTTTTATAAATTATTGTTTTTATTTGATACTTGTTAGACTTCAGATAAAATCTACTTTATTTGTATCAAAAATACTAATGTGAACATGCACCTTCGAATAATAACTACGGTGAGTTCCACAAAAGTGCAAAACAAAAAACTAACCCAGCATGCGAAGCTTCTTAAAATTATATTTTATAATATATTTACTCCCATTTTGTTGGAATCTAATATAGATCGGTAATAGTGGTAGACGTATCATTATATATGTATCATACTTATTATTGAAATGAATTTATATTTTATAATATATTTACTCCATTTTGTTGGAATCTAATGACTTTACAATCCAGGAATTTGTTATTATTACGATTAAAAAAGCAAAATCAAATTGCTATTATCACAATAAATAATGAAATTCATTAAGAATATCTAAACTCTCGGTTCCTTATCTCATTCTCCTCCTCCTTAGCACACTCTATAAGGGCGGACGAACAATTTCGAAATAGTGTGTAAATGATGCCTTGTTTTCTATTTTATTTATTTATCTTGAATATTTGTTGATTGTGAACTGTTCTAATAGCTTATTCACCCAAAATAGAATAGCTAGCTGATTATGTCGGTCTAAAAAGTTGTTGAATTTCATTTTTATCATTTTTTTATGTAAAATGTTTATTTTTATATACGAACATATTATTTTACTGTTTCACATATTCTTAGACTTATGAAAATTTTTATTTTATGTGATCATTATTTATAAAATTTTCCCTTAATTTTTAAAAAGAAAGTTTGTATTTAGAGAAAAATATTTTTTACCTCCTAAACTATGATCATTTTGACACTTTGCCTTCTAAACTTTTTTTTCGTGCAAATTACCTCCTAAACTGTACGAATTTTGCACTTAACCTCCTGAACTCCCATTTTTTGTGGAAATTCTAGTCGGATCTCACTCGTGTGACATGCACGCTAACATATAGGGTAAAATTGACTTTTCATCACCTCCTCATGACTCCCGCTCAAAATAATGGCACGTGAGCACTACGTAGGTTCCAAATCCTACGTGTATACATATATTAATGTAAATATTATCTTAACAGGTCACATGAGTGCTCACGTACCATTGTTTTGAGCAAGAGTCATAAGTAAGAGATGGAAAGTCGGTTTTACCCCTTATATGTAAGTGTGCATGTCACACGAGTGAGATCCGACCAAAATTTCCACCAAAAATGGGAGTTCAGGAGGTTAAGTACAAAATTCTTACAGTTTAGGAGGTATTTTGCACGAAAAAAAAATTTAGGAGGCAAAGTGTCAAAATGGACAAAGTTTAGGAGGTAAAAAAAAATTTATCTCTATTTATTATCTATTTTTTATTGTTTTATACTTTTATTGTAGTAGGTATAGTTTTGATATTTTTTTATTGCTTCAATCAAAAAAAAAAAAAAAAGTAATAATTCATTTCAATAGTTAAATACTCTTTCCATCCCAAAAACTAGGTCTCATTAAATAAAATTCTTACTAGTAAAAATTTAATTCCATATATACTCGTATTTAACTGTATTATAATTATACTACCCTATTTATCTGTATTAGTTTTCGCTACAGAAGAGCCTGTAAACGTCGACGAGTATTGCCGAGGGGCATGAACAGTCAGCATACATCGATGACCTTGAAATTGCCAATGGGCTATCGACAAGTTTAGGCCATTGACATGCACCCCATCGACAAAATAGTGTCAATTGTAAATTAGTAATGGATATGTTGATGGGCCACTGACAACGTTTACTACTGATGAGTTGCCCATCGGCGATTGGGGAATGCCGACGGGACCCCGACGACAAGTATACTGACGGTCGGTAATAAAAAAGATTTAAAAAATTAGGGTCGATGACACTTATGGCCGTCAGTAAGAACCTTAATAAGTCCCTTGCACTGGCAGACGGGACAGGAAAAAAAAAGGCAAGAAAAAGCTAAGAGAGGCGACAACAAGAGTTAACATCACCACCATGCCATTGCCACCGACGCCAACCAAATCTCCACCTTCCACCGACGCCACCTCCACCTTCAATGGCTGTCGACGCCACCGCCACCATCCCCAACCTTCCGCCGCCGACACCGCTGACATAAGTAAGTTTTTATTTTGTATTATTTTTAATAACTATCATTTATTTTCATATATTTTATTTGTGAATATTTTTTAATTTAAATTTAGGGATAATTGGGGAATGATTTGGAATTATTTCGAAAATTAGAATTTAATTATAATTATTTAGATAATTGAGATTTAAATAGAAAATGAGGTGTAAGTTTGGATTTAATTAGCAATAATTTTAAAAATTAGAATTTAATTATAATTAATTAGTTAATTGTGTGTGTGTGTGTGTGTGTTTTCCCGAAAATGAGGTTTAGTTTTTGATCTAATTAGAAATTATTTCAAATAGAGTTTAATTGAAATTATTTAGACAATTGGAGTTGATTTCAGAAAATATGTTTAATTTTGAGTTTAATTAGGGAATATTTCGAAAACTAAGTTTAATTATAATAATTTAGATAATTGAGATTGATTTTAAAAATTAGAGCTAGTTTTTGGTCTAATTAACAATTATTTCAAGAAATATAGTTGAATTGTAATTATTTTGATAATTGAGATTGATTTCAAAAATCAAGGTAGTTTTGGGCTTAACTAGGGAATATATTTTTTAATTATTTAGTTCATTAGGGTTATTTTCGAAGACTATAATTAATTTAGAGGTTGATTGGGATTATCTCAAAAATTAGAGGTTTCCTATGATGAATTATATTTTTTAATGCTGTATTATTTGACTATTTCATGACTTCGTGTAACATTCTTGAATTATTTATTTATTTGCATGGATATTTGTATATTTATTTGTGTTGCGGTTGTTTGGTTTTGTTATTGTACTTGGTGTTGTGACTGATTGGTATTCTTGTGATGACGTGGTATACAACATCTGCCGGGAGATTTTGTCCATCCAATAAAAGATTTTAAAAATTTTCAAAAAGTGGTGGTGGTTTTAAAATGATGTGGTGATTGGTGAATGTTGTGTAATACATATATGTTTTGAATTGTGAGTTTGAATGTTATGTAACATGTTAAGTTATTAAATGTTGTGGTTCACAAACCAACAAATTCCGCTGGTAATCCATTGATTATCGACAGATAGATTGTTTTCTTATTTCCACACTCAAACATCTTACCTTAGTCCCGTTTGGGATTTAGTATCCAAGAGAGAGTTTGTACTAAATTCTGAATTGTCTACTTATTTAGACAGTTTGAAAATATGATTGTAATGTGATTATCTTAGTACGTATGTATTTTGTGAATTTATTCCCGAGTGCATTGCAATATATGTGTACTTAGAATTAAGAGGAGGTGCTGCCAAAATTTTCAGGTTCTCAAAATACATAATAAGATAACTTTAGTACTTAAGGTCACATTCATGAAAAGGATAAGGCCCTTCCCAAAAATTCAATCGTTATATGTAGGCTCCCTCATACTTTTTTTTTTATATATTATTCAATAACATACAGTATGAGCGAGTCAGGCAGCCCTGGTACTGGGATATCGAAACACAAAGTTGGGTCTCGATTTGTGATTGGTCATGCACGTCATCTCGTATGTAAATTTATGTTTGTAAACTTTCCTCGTAAATAATTAATTACTTGATAACTAATGATAAAATATTTATTAAATATTGAATATACCGTAAGGAAGGGGTAGGGAACCCACTGTGTACGAGGTTTTTGACTATGCACCAGAGAGTCGACGATACATTTATTGACCCCGTATGACATCAAACAAACATACATACATACATACATACATACATATATATATATATATATATATATATATATATATATATATATATATATATATGTGTGTGTGTGTGTGTGTGTGTGTGTGTGTGTGTGTGTGTGTGTGTGTGTGATTAAAGGTTATATCAACCAAAATATTTCAGATAGAATTTCAGAGACGCTTGGATGAAAGACGTAAGTCATCATAGGATCCGAACAACATTGACCAGGACGAGGTATATTTAAATGTCGTTGGGCTGAAGAAAGATCGACATTTTGGCACGGGAGGCTTCGGGAGAATTGTGGCTTCAAAAATTTCCAGAAATGACAATGCTTCCTCTCATCCCGATAACTATGTCACGAAGCTTTCAAGACACAACTACATATTTTTCAAAGTCAGATCAAAGCTCAGAGAGAGGCAGACGAGCGGACACATCAGGAGCTGCTCCAGGAGCTCCACGAGGCGCATGCACAAGACCGACTAGAGCTCCAGCCGATGCTCCGACATCAGATACTGGATGGGATCACCGCATCAATGACCGAGTTCAGAGCTCAGCCTCGACCTCAGCAACCTCCCTCAAATCTTCTAGCAGACATTAGTGTTAGACATTATTTATTTTGAATATTATATTTGATATTTGGTGTAAATCGCACGTATACATTTAAAAAATTTATGCTTGATATTTGATTTTGAATTTTTGGCACCTTTAAAATATGAATAGGTAATGTAAGTATGAGCATGTACAATAAAAAAATAATAAATATCACTATTACATTAGCAAAAATAATTCAGTGTTGATTTTCTAATGTTACTCAATTCGAATTCGTATTAAAGTATGAGTTCAGTTTGTCAATTTTTTAAAATAAGTTTGAATATATATTCGTGTTTGATAAAAATTAAAACTCGATACAAGCCTGTGCTCGGCATGTAAAAAACATAAAATATATGTAAATATATCAAATTACTGGAGTTCGATTTGTATTCAGTTAGATTAAAAGTCGTTCGAACTTGACTTGAATTAAAATTAAAACAAACTCAAATATAAGTACAGAAACTTGATAAACTTCCAAACAATCTTGAATAATAGTGTATTTGGCTCGATTCGACCAATTCACGCCCTTAGGAAAATGGAGAGTATTTGAGTAGAAAGTCTATATACTGGTTCTCATCTCAGTACAACACTCAAATTTTCAAATAATTCAATAAAATGGTCAAAAAGTTTAACTCCCGCCTCAAACTCCAACAAAATAATTTTATTGGTGAATAGTTCTTATTTCTATTTAGTTATACTTGAAATAATTTAATAATTAGAATACCCATTAACTTTCATAAAAAACTATACCATATAGACAGCTGCACAGTGCATAGTGTACTAGATTCTCACTTTAATATTATATGTGATAAATATGTATATTCTATGTGATGTTATATGAATATTTTGTGCGAGGGATATAGATATTATGTATGATAAATATGATTGTATTATACCAATTTTATATTAGGAGAATTGAAAATTGTGTTTTACACATGATAAATACGAATGCTATATATGATGAATATCTATATATATTGTGTAATGAATACATATATTTTGAATATTCATCGCACGCAATATAAATGTACCATCGCACAATATACACATATTCGTCTTTGATGGGATACACCTAAAATTTTCATCAATCGAATTTCGACGGTCACTTCAGCGGCGCCTGCTTACACTTTCTCCTTGATTGGATTTCGACAACACTTTGGCGAGAAGATCCATGTTGCCAACAACCATATTCATCACATATAACACTCATATTCATAGCACATAACATACATATAAACATAATCATCACACAAAAGGAAACGAGTGTACAGTGAATGGTAGAACCGAGTGAACCATATACTATATCAACTTTCACTTGGTTATATTCTCATAATTATTTGATTTTCATCTAATTATGAGTAACTATGACTTTTAAATCTAATTTTGACTAGATACAACAATGGAAAAAGTAAATTGAACTATTCTTGCTATAATCGTCAAAACTTGTCAATTTTTCATGATTCCCTTCAATTTTAAAGTCCAAATATCGTTTTTTCCCCAAATTAATACCAAAAAATTGATTTTTTTTCTCGGTTGAAGACCTTTTTTTTTTTTTTTTTTTTTTTTTTTTTTTCAATTTAGTTTTACTATAAGGCTTCCATTTGTGAGCAATAAACATATTCTGGTGCTCAAACTAAGTTGAGAAGAAAGAAATATGTCGGCGCCTTAAATCTCGTTGTTGCCATCTCTGACTACCAATCACCGTCAAAGGAACTCAACCAATCTAGCACCCTCTTAATCATCTTGTCACCCACATTTCAAATCCGGATTCATTTCTTTGATCTAGTATCTAAATTGTTGGCTAATCAAGTTTAAAATTGTTAGAAAAACTCACTTTGGTCATCCAACTAATCAAGTTTAAGAACTTAATTTTGACCCAAGATTATTTTATTCAAATTAATTATTGAATCCACGTAGGCTAGGTATTATATGCACACAACACACTATTTAAGTATAAAACATGTATTACCTAGATACTGCATACAAATGTACTTACGAACATGCCGAAATTAGCAATTTTATATGACACATGGTATGCATTTACCTTTATTGTAAGGAAATAATTATTCATGGGCTAATGGTTCGAAAAACTATATAATGCGAATAAGACATTATTATATTGAAATCCTAAAGAAAAAAAACAAAAACACTGGACCAATATTATTTGATTCAAGAAATTAAGTATCAAATCCACAAAAACCAATTAATAAATACACACTAAATAAGTATTAAACACATATTACTTATGTATTACTTGCACATGGCACGCCAATTTTTCGTGTTCATATTACACATGATGACCCGCTTATATGGTATGAATATAATTTTTAGAGTTAATGATTCAGAAAACTATATGAGCACAAACAAAGTTTTATGTAATTGAAATATTTAAAAAAAAAACTTATTTTGACACAAAAGTATTTCATATAAAAAGTATTGAATACATACGCACTAAGTATTATATGCACATTATATATGAGTTAAACACGTATTACTTAAGTACTACATACTCACGTGCTATTGACACCAAACTTTGTGTTCGTATGACACGTGATGACGTGGATAAAACATTATGGTAATATACACATAAACATAACATTAGTGGTGAACTATGTACATGGTAGTGTAATGTTCCTTGTATTGTGAATCATATACCTTATATGGAGATATCACATTGATTCATACAACTTCAAATCTTGTTACAAAATGTAAATTTTCAATAAAAATACTCGTAAAAGCTTTCACATTGTGAGTAATTTCTTAGTAAGCATCCACATCGATGTAATAACTACAACGCACCGCATACAACATGTATACATGTTAAATATTAAGTGCACACTTACTGAGTACAAAGTATTTGCCTAGTTCTACGTGTACAATCATTAAATACTAAATAAATAAGCACAAAGTACTATATGCATACTATCCAAGTATTAAATGTATAATGCCTACATACTGCATACACACTTAATCATAATACAAAATTTAGTGCTCATATGAACAATGACAACATGCGACTCACCCATATAACAAATAAATAACTTATCGATATCAATGATTTAAGAATTTAATAATGAAAAAAAATATTATGTGAACATATACATAAGCATACCATTAATGGCTAACTGTGTAAATGGTTGTGTTCCATTTATTTTCATGTGAGCTATGAGCTATATTGCATAATTTCTCTTGCGAAATGTAAATTTTTAATAAAGTAATCGTCGGACCTTCAACATTGTGAGCTATTTCATACCGAGCATCCATATCGATCTTTACTTTCTACATACTAAATGCATACCCACTATATGTATATTTACGTATTACGCGTACACTCATTGAGTATCGACTACTTGTTCAGCTATGCTAGCACACAGACTAAGTACTCAGACACATAAACACTAAGTACTATATGCAGCTATGCGAGCACACAAACTAAATACTTAGACACATGAACACTAAGTACTGTATTCACACTAACTAAGTATTAAATTATATTCTAATTAGTGTCTAATGCACGTTGAACTTAATGAATTTACATGTACTACTTAGGAAGTATACACTTAATATCTAGCGAATATGACATGTATTCGGTTCTTTAAATCATTAATCTTGACAAATAAAATTTTCAAAGTATTTATAAGCGAGTTGTATATCATTGTGTCATGTGGACACTAAATTTTATGTCTTTATGTGTGTGTGTAGTACATAGTTAAGTTGTCAATTATATCCTTTATGGAAATAGTAGTGTCCGTAAAATGCTTAGAGTATATCCAATGGTACAATGTTGAAAGTAAAAAAATTGACATATGGCATAAAAATGGTTTTGTGGCACATTAAATACTTGTTATTGTCAAGAGTAATGTCAAATTCTAGACATTACTCTTGACAATGTCTATAATTATTATTAAATATATCATCCAATCATGTTATTCTCTCTCTTTATTTTCCTAAAAATAAAAATATAACTTATCACATATTTAACATCAACATTGATGCATTGGAGAACTTTTTTATAAAATGTTAATGTCATTTGTCACATAAATTCAAATAACACTATAGCATTGAAGATGCTCTTAGTGTTTACGTGTCTATTACTCCGTTAGTTTTCACGTAAACTTAAGTAGTACTTAGTACTAAATGTACATACATACAGTACTTTAGTAATTAATGAATGCATGTAGTGCGTTTAACACTACAAAAAAAATAGTATTTTAACGAGGGAGAAATTCCTCGGTAATAAGTTAAAAATTTTCGGTAATCAATTTATCGAGGAAAAAATTACATCGGTAAAACCCTGATCGGTATAATTTTCCGAAGGAGGGGATTACCGAAGGTTCCTCCCCTCGGTAAATCCCCCCGTGCCCAGTAATATATGCCCTCGAAAAAACTGAGGAAAAAAATACCCTCGTAAAAATTGAGGGAAATTTTCCCTCGGGAAAACCGAGGGAACCATCCCCTCGGACCGAGGGAATGAAAGTTCCTTTGGAAAATTCCGAGGGGCAAAACTGTTCTCGGTTTTTTCCGAGGGGATTTTCTTCCCCTTGGTTTTTTTAAATAAAAGAAATCGAAAAAACTCGAAGCAATCGAAGGGACAGTTTTACCCTCGATTTTTTCGAGAAAATTTTCTTCCCCTCGGTTTTTTATATTCCTTCGGTAATTATACCCTCATAAAGCCTTCGGTAATTATGGCGAAAAATATTGGCGCCGTGTTTACGAGTAATTTTACCGAACTGAAATATTTCGCTCGGAAAAAAAAGAGAAAAATTTAGTACCCTCGATTTTTCCCTCGATGTTTCACTTTTTTTTTTGTAGTGTAATATTTTGAAATCTAAAGATGCCATAATAAAAGTTTTAAAAATTATAATTAGGTTCAAGAGTGTATCAAACTCTCTTTGGTCTCTCATATACTACATAACTCATCACCACCGCACCCTTTCCGCCATTACCACCTTCACCACCCATAAAAGGCAACACCGTGTTATTGGATGTGACTCCCTAACTCTCAATACCCGACTTTCGAGCACCACTGGTCATGAAAAATACGCAACTTGCACACACCAACACAACACACATAGGTAATAAAAACTCCTAATGCTCTACCCTAACATGGTTTTAGGTATCGATGTGAATTCTAAATCCATAGGTTTGTAGATTGAGACGAGGGGAGCTCAAAGATAGTGGTTGGTTGAAGTATAATAGATGCACCGCAAGCAAACGAGACATATAAAGTTGGAGTTTTTAAGCACTTTAAACTCAATTTGTCGTCAATAAGGATATCAGATCTAAATTAAATTTTGTATTTAAAATGTGCGAGACGATGATTCGGATGACATTAGCTCTGTCGAGTTTCACCGTTTCCGGTAGCGATGAGGTGGTCGACGAGATACTTAGTTTGTATGTATTATATACTTGATAAACATCCACATAGTACTTATCAAATATGGACGTATTACTTAGCTAAAAGCAACATGGGCACACTTTTACAGGACTTTATGAAATTATTAGGGATATTTTCATCTTTACACTCTAAAATATTTTGGTTATAAATTATTTCATTGGGGCATAATTGCAATCATATGGGTAGTATGGAGTTGACCCCAAAACAAAAAGAGAGGTAGGGACTAAGTCTGCATTATTAACTAGGGACTTAACCATAAATATTTTGTGGATGATGAATTTTTCTTCAATTAATTGCATTACTAATCATTATTACACAATTCCCATAAATTTTATTACTCCCTCCGTTCCATTATATTTTTCGTGATTGATCATTTCACGCATATCATTAAAGACAATTACTGTTATAAAACCGTGGAATAATAAACTGGGGGATAAAATTAGTAAAATAATATTTAATTCTTAGTGGAAAAAAAAAGTAACAATAACTATTTATTGAATAATGAGACATGAAAATTTCTAAATTACGACTGATATAACGGGATGAAAGGAGTATTTGCCTAATCACATAACTCTAATTACCAATAATTAATTTACTATTTTTATACTAAATTGAATTTAATAACTGCATTTTTATCTCAAATTACTCGCATTCCTAAAAAGATATCATTCTTATTTAAAAATAAACTCATCACCATTTCCTCTAATTTCTAAAATCCTCAAAACAAGAATATAGACAATACATCCATAGTCATCAACTACCAACTATTTTTGGGTCAGTCATACGATACGACAGGGCCGATCTTGGATATTTTTAGGCCCCAGACTAAATGAAAATTAATGCCTCAAGAACATTTTTATTTTTATTGTGTTTTAAATCATGAAATGATAAGATAGCAAATAAATTAACAAATGATACAAAACATAATCCCTTAAAAAATTCCAAGTGCAAACATACCCCATAAGAAAAACAAAAAAAGCCTTAAAGGGAAAAATAACTTAATAATAATTTTATACATATATAAAAACCTAATCGGCTTTATTAAAGTAAAGTAACATTGTTTTTTAACATCATCTCTCACCAAATATAAAATTATTTTTGGGCAATTTTTGAACTAAAGTAGAGACCATACCCGAGTAATCCAACAGAATGTCGACCATTACTTTCCAAGGTTTGAGGCGCTATAAAAAATTTGGGCTCTATTTTAGAATATTAAAAATCAAATAAATTCCTAAAAGATAGTAAACATTCATTTTGGACTATATTTTTAATTATTACTACCAAATAGCAAATTTACCAGTACAATACATACTTATTCATATTTTTTATACTTAGATATGAATAAGAACTTATAAATTACGTTTAATGTTTGGTACTTCGTTTTAAAAAATAAATTTAAATAAAACTTATTAACATGTATTCATTTATAGAAAAAATATTTTTCTTATTAATTAGTTATTATTTCTTATTTATTTATTATAAAAACAAGTAAATCAATTAAAGTTGATGAGTTTAATTTAAAAGTATAAATAAAATATTACGGATAGATATGAGAATTGTATAAACATATAAGGAAACAAAATAAAATACACAAATTAAGAGAAAAAATATTAAAAAAAAGATTATATAATAATTTGTAAACATATAAGGACATAAAATAAAACACAAAAATTAAGGGAGTAAATATAAAGATGAGAAAACATTTAAAAAGAAAATTATATAATAAAAACTCACAATCGAAGGAGTTGAACTGTAATACTTTGCAACAAAATATTATATATACATGAGGAAAATAAATTTAATGTCCGACCTAAGTGTTGGGCCCTGAGCTTGAGCCCAGGTGGGCCGGGGCCGGCCCTGCGATACGAGTCTTGAATTGAGAACTCTGGAAAATAGGGCAAAGTTGAGACAAAAAAATTGGGCCCGATTATTCTAGAAACATTCAATACACTTTTTTTTAAATAAAAATATACTAACACTTCTGTTAGTGAGGAAAACGAAATTAAACAGCACAATCCTTTGTGGTCAACTGATAAAAGTCAAAAAACATCAAAATCAAAGCTGCAATAAAAGAAGAAAAGGAAAAGAAAAATCAAGACTTATTGGCTAAGTCAACAATACTGAATAAAAAAGACGCTGTGCCAGTCCCATGGTCTGGGCAACAAACATTCGTTAATTTGTCACGACTCGAGAAAACACACACACACCAACGCGAGTGTGTGTGTCCTGTCTCTTTCTATTCTCCTACCTTTTCGAGTTGGCAACTGGGGAAAGAAAAACCCTCATAAAGTAAATTTCTGGGTCCAATTCGCTTGTTTACAGCTCATATCACGCGCACACTCTCAGTCACACGGTAATTATTAGTACTAGTAAATATTTATCTCATATAATTAATTTATGTTTTAATCTTTTTTCTTTTTCTCTCTTTTTTTTTTTCTCAGGGAGTGTTTTCTGGGCTCGTGTTCAGAATGCTGTTTGCTGGCAACTGATTTTTTTTTTATCTCCTGTGCCAATTTTGAATGAGACAGGTCTGTTTTTTTTTTTGTTTTTTTTTTTTTCTGTGAAAACTGGAGCAATTGTTGTTTTTCTTGAATCATCACTTTTTCTCTCTGCTTTTCATTCATGGGATTGTTCTGTTAATTGCTGTAGTTAATGCTGTGTGTGTATGTGTCGATGCATTGAAATTTAGACAAAAGGAACATTTGAACCCTGCATTTATTTGCCTGTGAGTTTGTGACAATCTCAAGAATAAATTATGTAAACGGAAAAGATAGAGAAAGATTAGAGGTTGCAATTGTAAAACATTGAGATTAATGGGGTGAGTTGCCAAGATGAGAATTTTATATTCAAATTCATATGCATATATTGGACACACAAAAGTGATTCATTTTGCATTGTATTTTGTAACAATTCAGTTTGTAGTTTTTTTTTTTTATTTTGAATTGTTATAACTATTTACTATTTAGCTTCTGAAGCTAATCTTTCTATTCAGCTCGATCGGATATCTTAACCGTCATATTTAAGAAAATGGACGTTTTCGAAAAAGACAAGACACCTATGTTGTCACCTACAAACATCAAATCGGACGAGCCCATCGACTCGACAAGTAGACGATTTTCAACCCGAATGAGAAGTGCATCAATGTTCATTCCTTCAAACTCTTTCGAGCAACACAACAATCTCGCAGGCCCCACTGGCCTTATACAGATGAGTGGCCCTTTATACATTGCCCGTAACAACGAGGCCATATTCCAGCCGCCCCAACTTGCATTAACAGAGCAAAAAGCTACCGAGCCCAAATTAGAAGGGTACCCTTCTTTCGAATCGACCGATAATAACGACTACGAGGGCAAAAATGAGAATCTCTTGAAGTCGGGCCCGTTGGGAATGTGCAATGACCCTTATTGCACGACGTGTCCGACTTATTACGATGTTAAGGGGCGTCGAAAGCATTCTAGAACGTCGGAAATATTTGATGCGAAGGTATTTTATTAATTTACACAAAATATAAGTGCATTTATGCTGTTTGAATTTTCTTCACTTTTTTTCTTTTTCCGCAGTTCCATAATATGATTTACGGAGATGCGAAAGGTTACGCTAAGAGAATGTGTTCGTTCATACAACCTTATATTCCGGGAGTGATGAATCCTCACGCGAAAATTGTTCAGCAGTGGAACAAGTTTTTCGTGATTGCTTGTTTGTGTGCTGTATTTTTGGACCCGTTATTCTTTTTTCTGCTCTCTGTGCAGAAGGTATATTTTTAGAAGTTGGGTTGTCATTTTTCATTGTAAATTGTTTAATATAAACGTGCATAGTATGAAAACCTTTTTTTTTTTAAAATTTTTTTTCCCAGGATCACAAGTGCATAGTATTAAATTGGCCCATGACAACGACAATTGTAGTCCTACGGAGCATGACTGACTTTATTTATTTGCTTCATATCCTCCTTCAGGTAGCTATGTTTTCTTGGAACTCTTCATTTATTTTGTTTGTAATTAATTATTTCTTCTGCTCTTGTCCATAAATTATGATGACCAGAAAAGGCTTATTTATTTATTTATTTTGCAGTTCAGGCTGGCTTATGTTGCACCTGAATCTAGAGTTATGGGAGCGGGTGATTTAGTGGATGACCCTAAAAAGATTGCACGGCATTATCTTTTTGGATGTTTTATCCTTGATTTATTTGTTGTTTTGCCCCTTCCCCAGGTAAGCATGGACATATTATGTTTTTCGTGCAACTTTTTCCCCTCAAAATATTGAATGGAGTGTATACAATCACTAAAAATAAGTGATTTTCTATCTGTTGTTAGAGTTTCAAGTGCCAAGTTCTGTTTATTATTATGCTATTAATTTAATCATAATCTAAAAGATTTTTTATCCTACTTTTGGTTTGACTGTTACGTACAGATAAGCGCTTTGGAACTTATTTATCAAACACTCTCAATTTAATAATTGAACTTTTAGCATTTATTTGCAAACATTCTAAAAGCAGTTGTTTTTTTTTGGTTTTTTGAGGCATAAGTTTTGGAAATTGTGTACTTACTACTTGAATACTTACCTAGCAACAAAAGATCACTTTCAAAACCTTAAGGCTGCATTTGGATCGAGGGATTTGAGGAGGGATTGAGGATTTAAAATCCATCGTCAAATCCACTCACACGTTTGGCTAAAACTCAAATAAATGGATTTTAAATCCTTCTGAATCCATTCTCAGCTTTTAGTTCATTTTTGGTGGATTTGAAATTCATCCGAAAACTTGGCCATTTGAAATCCACCACCTCTACCTTACACACAACGCACACATTTCACACGCAAAACACACACAATACATTTCACACACACTAAACATTTTCCGATGGGTTTGCTGATCGAAAATCCGTTTTCTGTGTGTAGTGTGTGTGAATTGTATATACTGTATATATATATCTTTGTAATATGTGTATAGTGTGTGAAATGTGTGTGTGTGTGTGTGAAATGTGTGTGTGAAATGTGTGAAATAAATTCTATATTTTTCCATTATTTATTAACTAACAATTGTGAAATTTTTTAAAATCTTAATGAGTTTGAAATCTTGACAAATCCACACTAGCATCCAAACAAGTGGTTTGAAATGAATGGATCTTGAAATCCCGTGGATTTCAAATCCCTCAGTCAAACACAACCCAAGCGTGTATCCTTTTTGTTGGATTCAAGTGACTTATATTTGATGTTTGAAGTGTTGCAAACTATAACATATGAGCTACTACCATTTGTTTAATTGTATAATATATGAGCTACTAACATTTGTTTAATTATTTTTATGTAGATCATCATATTATTGATATTGCCAGTCTCTATGAAAACCGGTGCAAATAACGCGAAAAACCTTTTACGCGCAGCCATTCTTGTTCAGTACGTTCCGAGGCTGTACAGATTCTTACCTTTGCTAGCCGGTCAATCTCCAACTGGACTCATATTCGAGTCTGCATGGGCTAATTTCGTCATCAATCTTCTTATGTTCGTCTTGGCTAGCCACGTCGTCGGCTCTTGCTGGTATCTTTTTGGGCTACAGGTCCGTTTTTACTCTAAAATGTGCTATTCTTTTTTATTTCTTGTATATTGTTAATTCCGTATTGACTTTTTCTTGATTTGATTTTGCGTAGAGGGTGAATCAATGCCTTCGAGATGCCTGTCATCACTCTAAAATTGGAAGGTGTATGGAATTCATCGATTGTGGACACGGAGATGATTTTTTGAATTTTCGGAATGATCCCAAGTGGGGCCAGTGGCAGAACAATATCAACGCTAGTGCTTGTTTTGAGCAAGATGGTTTTGCGTATGGGATTTATCAAAATGCTATTGCGCTAACCACCAACCAAGATCTAGTTACGAGATATGTGTACTCGTTGTTCTGGGGATTCCAGGTATCCTTGCATTAAATTTCTGCTTGTTATTGTTATTATTGTTATTATTATATTATTACAATAAGTACCCTTGAGGTTTGACCTAATAACAAAAAAACCCAGGTAACTTTTTGAAATTACAAAAAATACCTGAGGTTTGATTCAGTGTTAAAACTTAGGGAATAACTGTAATATTTTTATAAATGTGAGGGTTTTGGAAATTATTTTGCTAATAAAGGGGTAAGTGGAAGACAACATAAATCTTGGGGTAGTTTTTGTAATTTTGACAGAAATATGGGGGTTTTCTGTAAATAGGCCAAACTTCTGGGGTACTTTTGTAATTAACCATTATTATTGTTGTTGTTGTTGTTATTGTTGCTGTTGTTATTATTATTATTATTATTTTTTTATTATTATTATTATTTTTTTTTTGTTTGGGTTTCCGGCTAGACTAACATTCTGTTCAGCATCTATATCTTTAAAAGCTTGCCATATTTTGTCCTTTTTCTGAAAGATTAAATTTTCAATTGACGGCATTACATATTGTGGTGTTTTGCGAAGCAAATTAGTACCCTGGCTGGGAATCAAGTTCCGAGTTATTTCGTGTGGGAAGTTCTTTTCACTATGGCCATTATCGGGGTCGGCCTCTTGCTCTTCGCTCTCTTGATCGGAAATATGCAGAATTTTCTACAGTCTCTCGGACGTAGGTAAGCACGCGAATGTTATTGATTACGTCTTAAAATGCTAGTGTTCTGAAATATCTATGTAAAAAAAAAAAACTAGCTTTATTCAAATGAAAATTTGTGTTCGTTTTTCCTCAGGAGGTTAGAAATGTCTTTAAGGCGACGTGATGTCGAGCAGTGGATGCGCCACCGTCGCTTGCCAGAAGAACTAAGAAGGTTATAATTCGAAGTATCCATGATGAACTTGCTAAATTACATTTGTTTGCGTAAAATGTTTTTTTTTTATATTAGTTTATTTTTAGTGACACATTGCTTAGGTTTTTTCAGTTGTAATAAAAAAGAATATACTTGTGATAAAATGCGGCAATTAATTTGTTAAGGGTTATATTGTTTACAGGCTAGTCCGAGAAGCAGAACGTTTTAATTGGGCTGCCACTAGAGGGGTAAATGAGGAAATGCTGATGGAGAATTTACCAGAGGACCTCCAAAGAGATATACGTCGTCATCTCTTTAAATTTGTCAAGAAAGTAAGTTCCATTCAAAAATTGTTTTATCAAGAAAACAGATCAAAATTCTACGAACAAATAAATAATTGATAATTATTAATTTGCGTAAAATTATAGGTCCGGATTTTTCAAGTGTTGGAAGAGCCTATCATAGATGCTATATGCGAGAGGCTAAGAACGAAAACATATATCAGAGGAAGCAAAATCCTTTACCGCGGTGGTCTTGTCAATAAAATGATTTTTATAATTCGAGGAAAAATGGAGAGCATTGGGGAGGATTCAATCATCCTACCTTTGTCGGAAGGAGACGTTGGTGGAGAAGAGCTCCTCACTTGGTGCCTCGAGCATACATCTGTAAATAAAGGTGATAAATAGTTATATTTGTTGTTTGACATTTGCTTAAAAAATAATTAATTGGTTTTCTTGATTATGACTATCTTTTTTCATTTATAAAATCCTTTTGGTAGTTCATTCTCGAGCATTCAATATATATATAGCACATATGCTCTTTATTTTTATTTATTGCTTTTTTCAAAATTTTTTATTATTTTTTACAGATGGAGGACGAATTAGGATGCCGGGACACGGATTGTTGAGCAACAGAGTGGTTCGGTGCTCAACTAACGTTGAAGCGTTTGTATTGCGAGCTGCAGATCTTGAGGAGGTTACGAGCCTTTTCGCGAGATTCTTGAGGAACTCACATGTTCAAGGGGCCATACGGTACATTTCATTTTATCTCGAAGCTTTGTACATGTAAGAAACATGAGTTTTGAAAAAACTTCAGTTTCATTGCACCAGGCCGTTTTTTCGTGAATTACAATATAAACAAGGTTTAAAAAACTACATTAAAACCGCATGCATTTTGGAGTTCAAATATCCGTCCCAAAATAATCGTCGTTTTAGCCTCTCTTTTTTGTCCCTATATATTTTTCGTTTTAAAAATCCAAAGCACTTTTGAGGTCAAACTTCCAAAATTACCCTTATTTATTGTTTCTAACTATGTTTTACTATCTTTAAAATAAGTGTCGGAAATATAACATACATTAAATACCCCTATATTATATGAGGGTAGATCAGTCATTTTATAAGTTTTCTTAATTTGTGTGAAATCTTTTAAAATGACAATTATTTTGGGACGGAGGGAGTACACGCACACACTCACACACACATTTAAGTTTATTGATACTCAGTACTTTAGTTTTAATAGCGATTTTTTAATGTGCACTCTTACCGTTTTTCTGAAATCAAATTAATTCCAAATACTAGTTACACATTTGCCTATATATCTTGTAATTATAATTTCTCATTGCAGATACGAATCGCCTTACTGGCGAGGGCTTGCAGCTAGACGTATTCAAGTCGCATGGCGATACAGAAAGAAACGACTTAGTCGTGAATCTCTAAGCCAAGTCACATATTCTTCTAGAAGCTGACATATATACCCTAGTATACATATAAAACAATTTTGTGCATAAATTCAGATATTTACGGACTAGGAGACAAGTAATTTGACTAATACATATATAACAACAAAAAATAAAAATAAAAATTGACATTCGTAGATTTTTTTTTCATATCGCTATTTTTGAAACACGGGGACACTGGATGTAGACGTTGGTTGTTCGGATCAATATATGATGTTTGTCTATATGCTGATTTTCATTAATATTTGAGAGTTTGTAATGTGTGTGTCTGATATCTGCTGTTAAGACACCAGCTGTTTGCACAGCAATAATATGAGATGTTTTAAGTGTTCAATTTATGTTGTCTGAGAGATCTCAACAGAAGCTCTTAAAAAAACAGGTGAGGTGGTGTAATAATTTGACAGAGGTTGGCAAGAAAAGTTAAGTTACTGGTAGATGCTTTCAGTTCTATTTATGTTCCATGATTTTATTATTATTATTATTATTATTATTATTATTATTATTATTATTATTATTATTATTTAGTTAGTTTGTTATATATTTTGTGTGTGTTCTGTAATAAAGTTTAGTGATTTTAATATTTATAGTTTGAGGGAGAAGAAAAATGATATTTTGATCTGTAGTATTGTATGGGTAATTGTAAAATTTATTGATAAAATCATTTATGAAGGTATAGTTTTTTTTATTTATTTTTTTTATTTTGGGTCTCATATGAATGTGACTGATATATTTGATCCATTATTCACTTTTGGTTCTACTGTAAAGTTGTTTGAACTTTTATTCCTTACCAGTTTTTTTTCAAGGTTGAATGGTTTGCAGTTGATGTAATTTTTTTCACAGTTTAATTATTGAATGTTATTTAAAAAGGGAGAATAAGTTATTTGTACAGTCCCTAATAATTGTTTGTTAACTGAGGCTAACAACAATTGGACTCAAATAGAACCCAATGAATGTTGCCAGCATAAGAAAGCCCAAATGAAGCAACAAAATGATCGACATTTTAAGAGCTCAGAAATTTCTTGGCCCAAAACTTAAGACAATAACGCCTTTAATTTAATGGATATCATCTGATTTTTATTTTTATTTTAATTGCACTAACAACACAATTTCAACAATTCGAGGTGTTAATGAAACTATTTCAAATTCATTTAAAAAGATGATCAATTATACTTTTAGACCAATTCGATGACTGTTTGAGTACGAACATACATTCAATAATAATAATAATAATTTATCCTTCATGTTAAGGTCTATGAAACATACGAAAATATAAAATAGATAAATATGTATATATGAGATAATGAAAATAATAATAAATAAAAACTAAATTACTCTAAAAAGTAAATAAAGTGCTATTTGCATATTTAGCACATCATGTCAAAATAATGCAAAACAACTTTTGACAATTATAAAAGAGATAATCGGTATCATCATAATCATTGCTTTATTCTTGAAACAATCCGTATTAATCGTATTATTGAGATTATTAGTGCAATAAAAAAAAGTACATAGTATACACAACAATATCTTTGTCATCTTTTAATTGAAGAATGTAATAAGCCTATGGTGTAAATGATTTTTATGGCTAAAAACATAGTAGCAAGTTTAATACTACTATAACATGAGCAAATTGAATTTGATGATTAAATATTGTGCCTTTGAAGTTTGAGCTCATTATGAAGCACAAATTAATTATTTTTTTCTAGTGCACGTTTGCCTTTAATTTCATTTACAATCAATCAAAAACTCAATCTTTAATATAGAATCATTAATATTTCAATTATTATTGAAATTAAGAGATATCTAAAACTTTTATTACACCAAATATTCTTTACCTAGGATCATGTATTATTGAAATTTCCCAATTAATTAATCTAATTAACAAATCATGTCATTAAAAGCTAAACCAAAAATTCTCAATCTTGATGGAGCTATGTACAAGTGAAGAGTTGCATCCAAAATAGGTGCAAACTTTGACTTTTTTTTTTCTTTTAGTTTTTATTTCTACACTAAAAGTTTATTTCCAATACTACTATTCATCATTCTTGAAAAGTGTGTAAAAATTAAATACATACTCAAAACAAAGAAGGGTATTTTCGTAATTATGAATTACCCCGCCGGAAAAGTTTTTCCGGCCGGCCACCAGCATTAACTCCGTTGTGTTGCCTAAAATAAAAGCTCCAAACTGTACACACCTGGCCATGAGTTATCATTTGTATCCACCAATAACTACTAGCACTTGTCCTCTTTCTCTTTCTCTCTCTCATTGTTTTTCAAAATCAAATAAATGAGCTACAAACAAAAAAGTCGAAAAGTGAGATAGGAAAAAAAAAAGGGTTTGAGGTAATTTCCAAGGATCATTAAATATAAAGGGCACATTTAATTTAATACGAATTACAATTTGGCTGAGAATATTTTCCTTTTCTTTTTAGAAAAGAAACTTTTGAGTTGATACAATTAAAGTGATAAAATACACCTATTGAGTTTTATGTGTGTTTTCATATATCCTTCAATTAGTTGCACAAATATTTAACTACATAAACGAAAATAAAAATAAAAATCAACACCCTTGTTTTTCAAAATTAGAAAAAGAATATATTTTTGGTACAATTGATGCAATATTTTATATTTGAGCTTTGGAAATCAAATGATTAGTGTAAGGTGAGATATTTGACCCCAAATTAAAGTATTGATTAGTTAAATTCTTTAATTGAGATTTGGGCTAAAATTATAGAAAAATAAAATAATATATGTTATTAATTTACATACAAAAGCGGTTTACAACTGGTTTTTTTTATTATATAATAGAAATAATTATCTAAAATAAATTTTTGAAAATGACATACACAAGAAACTTTTATATAAAACAAATAATTTTTAATTAATGACTATTCTTTCGTTGTGTATATTAATTTTAGTATTCAACGTATTAACAATCAAAAAATAAATACATATATATCACCTATTTACCAAACAATGTTATACAAACAACTATTTACACCATCGATCCGACTCAATCAGTTATCAACTAACGTCTAATACACTCAAGTATCAGCTAACAATTACTAACTTACAAATTTTCTTTTCAAAAATATAACTCCACCCCATCTCTTGAAAAAAAAAATGAAGAGGTTAATTAATTATTAAAGAAGCAAAAAAATAGAATTTGAAAAATCATCTCAAGTGGCTACACACTGTAATTGAATTACAAGAAAATCCAACCCCCCCTCTTTATTGCACCCTCTTTCTCTTCATCAGAATACCATAAATCCGTCGGTTACAAGTTTACTAACCCCATCCCCTCTTACCTATATAATATACATACATATGTATCTATACACACATGCATAACATATATATATTTATATAAAGCTCAATTCTGGAGAAAAAAAATAGTGTAAAGTTTATTTCAATGTGTCACATATATATATAGGTAATAGGTATAGATATAGAGTAGTACTAGCAAGTAGCAATAGTGGTGACATTATTCTTATTAATAATAATAATTATTATTATTATGGGCTGGCTTTTGTAATCTCTCTTCTTTTCCATACCCTCATTTAAAACACACACACACACACTTATATAAATTATAATAATAATTAATAATTATCATATATATATGAAAAAATCTAGTGAGACGTTACAAATATTTAGCAACACTGCTGAAAATGAAAACATGGCTAGTGCCTTGACATATGCCACCAGCCATTACTGCACATGCTCATCAAAATCCTAAACTCCATATCATTTTCCATTTCCTATATCCCTCTTTTTTCTTCCTTTCTCAAAAAATAAATAAATAAAAAAATCACCATTTATTTATGTTTTTTTTTTAAATTGTTTGTGTTATAGTGAATTAGCGTATAGTTGTTATTATGGGAATAGCTCGTAATCTGGGGGAGCTTCTTAAATTCTAATATTAATTGTTATATACACCACTGAAATTTTTTTCATTCTAGTGAGAAAAAAAAAAAGAAAAGAAAAATATTCATGGAGTTTAGTAGCGGCGGAGGCGGTGCCTCCAGCGGCGGCGACCACCATGACGCCTCCGATCCTCACGGTCGGAGGAAAAAACGTTATCATCGACACACGGCCCACCAAATTCAGAGGCTTGAATCGTATGTCTTTTTCTTTTTCTTTTATTTTATTTTATTTTTCTCAACTCCATGCATATATGATAAAACATTTTATTACTTCTTTTATTTATGTTGGGTTTTTATTTTCAACAACAAAAGAAAAAAAAGGGATTTTTAAGATTTTAACTGGTTTCGATGATATTAAGGTTTGTTTGTGTGTTTGCTTAGAATGTTCAAAGAATGTCCACACCCAGATGAGAAGACAAGAAACATTTTAAGCAGAGAGTTAGGTTTGCATCCTCGTCAGATCAAATTTTGGTTCCAAAATCGAAGGACTCAGATGAAGGTTTTTTTTTTAATTTTATTTCAACATTTCTTGTATTTTCATTTATTTTTTTTATTTTTTTATGAATTTGCTATTTTTTTTAATAGGCACAACATGAACGAGCAGATAATTGTGCACTGAGGGCAGAAAATGATAAAATAAGATGTGAAAACATAGCAATTAGAGAGGCCCTCAAGAATGTTATCTGCCCTTCTTGTGGGGGCCCACCAGTTTCCGAAGATCCTTATTACGACGAACAAAAACTGCGAATGGAAAATGCCCAGTTGAAAGAAGAGGTCCTTTTAATTTAATTTAATTTTTTTTAAAATTTTTTACAATTTTATTTTAATTTATGTATAATTTTTTTGAAATAAATATGTATTTGCAGTTGGATAGAATATCTAGCATTGCTGCAAAGTACATAGGAAGGCCGATTTCACAGCTCCCCCCGGTCCAACCGATTCACATCTCGTCGTTAGATTTGTCGATGGCTAGTTTCGGCGGCCATGCAATGCCCGGGCCGTCCCTCGATCTCGACCTCCTACCGGGGAACCCCATGGGCGTAATGCCGAATTTACCCTTCCCCCTGCCTCAGATGAGCATTTCCGACGTCGACAAGTCCCTGATGGCCGATGCCGCCGCCAACGCCATGGACGAGCTCATTCGGCTCTTGCAGAGCAACGAGCCGCTTTGGATGAAGCCCGCGGTTGACGGGAGCGAGATGCTCAACCTCGAAAGCTACGACACTGTTTTTCCGAGACGTGGTGACCACTTGAAAAACCCTAATACGCGGGCCGAGGCGTCGAGGGACTCGGGCGTCGTGATTATGAATGGTTCGGCGTTGGTCGATATGTTTATGGACGCGGTTAGTTTTGTTTTTATATGTTTTTTTTTTTTTTAGTATTATTAAATTCAATTAAAAATTGTGTTTGTTTACTAATATGGCAGAATAAGTGGGTTGAATTGTTTCCAACAATTGTGTCAAGGGCAAGGACTATTGATGTCATATCATCTGGAATGCTAGGAACCCAAAATGGCACATTGCAATTGGTAATTAAAAATTAAATTAATTTACTATTATTATTATTATTATGCATGTTTTATATGATTATCAAAAAAATTCCTAATCTACATTTTTTTCAGATGTATGCAGAGTTGCAGGTGCTTTCAGCCTTAGTACCAACTAGGCAATTTTATTTCCTCCGATTCAGGCAACAAATCGAGCAAGGCTCGTGGGTGATTGTCGATGTTTCGTACGATATTCCGCATCAAGACGGCCAATTTTCTTCGCCGTGTAAAGCTCACAGGCTGCCATCTGGATGCTTAATACAGGACATGCCTAATGGTTACTCAAAGGTTGTAACAAAAATTAAATTTCAAATAATGTTTAAATTATTATGTAGTAAGTATTTTTAAATTCTCACCACTATTATAGGTCACTTGGGTCGAACATTGGGAAATCGAAGATAAAGCGCCGATCCATCGGCTTTATAGAGACCTTATTCACAGTGGCTTAGCCTTTGGAGCCGAAAGATGGCTGTCGACTCTTCAAAGAATGTGCGAACGAGTCGCTTGTCTTATGGTTACTGGAAATGCGACTCGTGACCTTGGAGGAGGTGATTAATTAATTTAATAATTAATTATTTCAAGAAATGAAAAATGTCATATGTTTTTTTGTTTTTTTTTGTAATTATGATTTTTGTGTGTATTTGATAGTGATCCCATCGCCGGAAGGGAAAAGGAGCATGATTAAACTTGCACAGAGAATGGTGAACAATTTTTGTTCGAGCATTAATCCGTGTAACGGTCAACAATGGACCACGTTATCGGGTTTGAACGAATTCGAAGTGCGCGCGACGTTGCATAGGAGCACCGATCCTGGCCAGCCTAACGGCGTTGTGCTAAGTGCGGCCGCGACTATTTGGCTCCCGATTTCTCCTGAAAACGTGTTTAATTTTTTTAGAGACGAGCGTACTCGGCCTCAGGTAACAAAAAATTTAAAAAAAAAATTGCCATTTCAATTTACAAATAATTATCTTTATTTATTTTTGATTTGGAATTTTTTTTGTTTTGAAAATTTGCAGTGGGATGTTCTTTCTAATCAAAACCCTGTTCAAGAAGTTACTCACATTGCCAATGGCTCTCATCCAGGGAATTGCATATCTGTTCTCAGGGTAATTTAAATTAATTAAATTAAATTAAATATTTGACTTTTACAGATTATTCACCAGAAATAGTAACTTTCTTGTTTAAGCAGGCTTTCAACACCAGCCAAAACAACATGTTGATACTCCAAGAAAGCTGCATTGACTCGTCGGGCTCGCTCGTCGTGTATTGCCCGGTCGATTTACCCGCCATGAACATGGCCATGAGCGGCGAGGACCCTTCGTACATCCCGTTGCTCCCGTCGGGCTTCACGATCTCGCCCGACGGCCGGCCCGAAATCGGGGACGGGGCGTCGACGAGCTTGAAAATCGAGAGCTCGAGTGGTATCAGGTCGTCGTCGTCGGGCTCGCTAATCACGGTCGTGTTTCAAATACTCGTTAGCAGCTTGCCGTCGGCCCGGATGAGCCCGGAGACGGTAACCACGGTTAATAATCTGATTGGTAACACTGTCCACCAAATTAAAGCTGCCTTGAATTGCACTACATAAGTATTTAATTTTATTTTTATTAAAAAAAAAAAGAAAAAAAAAATGTTACATGATCCACAAGTGTTAATTAATTTGTCCCTCCTTACTTTGTCTAGTATTCTTAAATTACTGGTACAGATAAGAGAGCAAGAGAAAAAAAAAAAGTGATTTTTTTTTTTCATAAGTGATTGTTAGTTGGGGGAATTTGAATGCTACTTAAAGTCCCATCATCAATAGCTGAAGCTGACTTATTGCTGCTGTTGCCTGCTTGTTTTTGCTGTCGAGCCCACATTTATAGTCCCACAGCAACTTATTAAATTTTATTTTTATTTTGAAGTTTTTTTTTTTTTTTTTGGGAAAATTAGGGGACCAATTTGAAATTTACTTGAAATAGGAGTCAAGAACGCACCGTTTGGTGTTTTTTTATTTTTCTTTTGCTGTGTTTGCAATTTTCATTTGAATGTCTCTATATATAGTTAGGCTTTTTATGAAACACAGCGAGAAAAAATACTGTATGGTTCGGGTATTGACTTCTTGTTCATGGATTTATTTATCTAAGGAATTTGTGTACTATTTATTTGGGCATTTTATTATAATTGTGAGTTTGGATGTTTGTATTTCAATTTTCAGTTTTTGGTGTGAATAATTTAATTTTGAGAATTTTATTGGTTTTTGTGGCAAATTGTGAATTATGTTTGGATAAGTGAAGGAAATTAGATTTTATATTGGTTTTGAAATTGAGTATTTTGTGGGATTTGTGACTAGTGAATTGGTATATTGATAAAAAGAAAGGAAAAATTCAATTTTGTTTTATATATAGATCATTTTTCAAAAAAAGATATATTCATAAAAAAAATTGAAAATTTATTATTTATCAAACATGCCACAAAGATGCAGACCCTGAATTAATATTTTTGAAATACCAATTCGTCTCTTTGTAATGGTATATTAATGACAACAATGCAGCATTTTAATATTTTAATATAAATATATATTAATTACAATACTAATTTCTTGAATTATTAATTGAAATTAATAAATTTGAGAATGTCAAAATTGAAAATAATATGTAAATAAATATTTTAACAATATAAACTAAAAACTTCTTAATTTGTGTGAAATTAAGCATAAAAATATTAATATGAAGTTAACAAATATAATCGAGTTGAAATGATATTTTTCTTCCTAAAATTAGATATAGTTGGTAGAAATGTATCTATTACCCCCATATATAATTTGTATGAAATGAATAGTGATTAATTGGGATGTAGAGTTGTGTACAAGGTTGATTATAAATTTCAGATATTAGTTCATGTGAATGAAAAGAGAAAACATCAATTTCCATTTTAGAAACACATCCATTACATAACCTATCTATGTTTGATTTTCTCATAAATAACCCAAAAAATAAAAATAAAAATAAAAATTGTTTCATGTGTGGTCCAGTTTGTAGGAATAAAGAGGCCATGAGAGTTTAAAAGTCATTGCCAGTGGGGGCAATAACAATGACAGACTGGATTTTTTGCTTGATTTTCACAATCAATATAACTAACTATTAAGCCATCTACTCATCTCTCTATAAATTGAGACTCTTCGAATTTATTTATTTATTTATTTTTTTAATTGTGGACAAAAGAAAAGAAAATAATAATAATAATAATCCTATCTTAGGTTCGGTAATCGTACCATGTGTGGGGGCAATTTTAATGAATGAAAGAGACGTGCTTTGTTAAGCGTGTGTATTAAGACGTGTACTATTTTCAACTACTTGAAATTTAGAAATCACCTAAATTTATTAAATACACCACATTAAAACACAAAGTCGATTCCCAATTTGTGGTTCATCTTCACATCTTATCACTCCAAATAGTTATGAATATAGAACAAAGACAAGTTTCAAGGGAAATAGGAGATTATGTGGTCGATTTTATTTTATTTTTGAAATTAGGAGAAACTTACGAAAATTGCATACCTTACTCTGTGGTCCTATTTGGTAATTACTCCCTCCTCCGTCCCAAAATGATAGTTTTGCGGTTGATTTTACACAAATTAAGAAATTAATAGTTTATATAGTTACGTCATTAATTTAATTGGTGTTTTCCAGTTATACCCTTTTTAAATTTATTATTGTCAATTAATGATTACAGAAATTATTGTTGGAATTAATATATTTGTTATTGAAATGGTAAGATTTTTACATTGTAATCATCAATTTTTAGTTTACCATGAAAAAAACTACTCCCTCCGTCCCAAAATGATAGTATTGCGGTTGATTTCACACAAATTAAGAAATGTGTAGTTTATATAGTTAAGTTATTAATTTAGTTGTTATTTTCCAATTATACCCTTCTTGAATTTATTAATGTCAATTAATACTTATAGAAATCAGTGTTGGAATTAGTATAAATTTGTTATTGGAATGGTAAGATTTTACATTATAATCATCAATTTTCAATTTATAATATAAAAAATTAGTATTTCAAAAATATTAATTAAGGGTGTATATGGAAATAAAAAATTAATAATATATTAAATATAGTAACTGGACTATCTTTATGAGATGGACGAAAATGGAATACTGGACTATCTTTGTGGGACGAAAGGAGTAGTATTTCAAAAATATTAATTAAGGAAATGTGAAAAAATAAAAAAATTAATAATATATTAAATATAGTAACTGAACTACATTTGTGGGACAAACAAAAATGAAATACTGATTATGCTCAACAATTGAAAAAACACGTGCTTGTCAATTAGCTAGTCTATTAGGATGTGAATTTTAGTTGTTTTTATGAATTTTGATTGAAATTAGGATGTATATTCTAATTAATTGAATTTACTATAAGAAAAAAATTTAAAAATGCATCTAATAAAGTCGCTAAGGCGCATTGGGCGACGTATAAAAGGGGCACGCTTGTCGACTCTATACATTCAGAGAGTTGAAACATTAATCATGTTGATCTCTTAAAAGATTTGATGTCAATTTAAGGGCAAATTCTTTTTTTTNTTTTGAATAGGGGTGGCATTAGGTGGGTTGACAGTTGATTTTTATTCAGGGTCCATATAATTTTTGGATGTTTAATGATCTTGATATTAAAGTTTTTTTATAATAATTTTATAAATTTATATATACAAATACACACACAAAGTGGTCTTGATCCCCTAATTGCTTCTCAAGAAAATGAAGTTGATAATTTGAGTTAATTTCTCGTGATTGATATTAAAAAGTAAATTGAGTTTGTTTTGATACTTTCACCTATACGTGGTATTCATATATAATTGCTTTCACACTCTTCATTCTACATGAAAAAAATTGTGTGTATTGTAATTTTTAATACTCAACTAACAAGTTATTACACTCAATTCCTATTTAATATTATCTTATTCACACATTTATCTATTTTATTTTATTATTATATTTAAATAATTAAATACTAATAAATAAAATATAATAATATAACATCATCCATTTTTCAAATATATTTGAACGTCAAATACAATATAATATTATATCATCATCCACTTTTCTCAAATATTATTTGACATTTATATCATCGCTAGTAGCTGCCAGCTTTCAGTGTCGGTGTTGTCGAGTTTTCTTGCCAACTCACGGTGACCGATGATCTATACTCTGCAGCCTAGGCTTGTGAATTCTATGCCGCCTAGGTTGCATGGAATGGGCAACTCGGACCCGTGACCCGCCCGCCAATTCTGGCTTCATCTATTTTGCATGGGATTGAACATTTCTATTAGGTATTTCGCCCAAATGTTTGGAATAGTCCTCCAACGACGGCCCTGATGCTCTTGAACCGCCTCATTCACACAAAACACTGCCATCTTTTTGCTAAGTTGCATCATGCACGACTAATCATTTTCAATGCCAACCACCGGTCCGCAAAGGAGACTATTTTCAGTTACCATCGACGAGAAACTTTATCATTAATGCGTGGGTGGAGTTTAATGACTCTTTGATAGGTCATTAACTTCAATCCAAGGATTCAAAGACAATGTTGATTTACGAGATTTGGTCTTCCTTTCGTGAAATGTGGAAGACGTCCTCGCCTTAGAACTTCATCCCTATGGGCAAGGTTTTTATAGTATCGTGTTCGTTAACTCCGCTGATCGGGCTCGTGCCTTGGTGAAAATGAGTTGGTCACTTGCATTCAGGTTCTATCCATTTATCTCCATGTTCGCCGAATATCAATCATTGTAAGGCGAGCACCTCTTCGTCATCTCAAGTTTAGGTGGGTATTTATGAGCTCTGATATAATATCTACATCGATAATTTATTTGGAATATCGCGAGTGCGGCGGGAAAGTCGATTCAAATTGATGAATATTGGTTAACGAATCGGTTGGACACTTTGTTAGGGTGTTGGTTAAGCTTAACTTGAACAATTCTTTACAAGAAAGAGTCACGATTGAGCGGGTGGGATTTTGTAGCAACGTTTCGTTGAGTTAACGAGAACTAGATTATTATTATCGTTGTAAGGTGGTGGGTCACAGAGTTGTGTCTTTCACATTCTCTAATCCTCGCGAGGAGGTTTTAACTAAGGATAATACTTGTCAACTAGTTGGGACCTGACAAAACCTCGTCAGTATTCAGTTTCAAATGATCGACAAGTACGCACGCAACAATGACAAGAGTATCGTTTAAAAAAAACATTTACCCTAAAGATTGCATGAAAACGCAAGATTTCGAGGAATATGACAACGACTGAAATCTCCTTCTTCAAGACAAGGGATTCCGGTTCGAGGCCATGGTAGTAGAGCCGGCAATTTTAGGCCCGGCCCAAGGACTGGGCTTGGGCCTTGGAATACCAGGCCCAAAGAAATCGGATCAATTTTTGCCCGGCCCAACAGATCCGATTTGGCTGCTGGCCCAGCCCAATTTGGCCCACAAAAATACACTAAATACCCTATGATGGGACGGGTTTGGGCCGATGCAATCACGGCCCGATGGAATTTCGGGACGGCCCAGCCCAGTTTTTGACGATTGCATCGCCCAGCCCATTGCCAACTCTAATGGTCAGCTTCAAAAGTTGACTCCGTTCCGGGTGGGGTTATGGCCGCAAAGGTGGCCCAAGACGTCTTAATGGTCAAACCCCCTTCTGTTCTGGGTAAGGCCACGGTCGCGATGACTGCCCGCGATGCTGTTGCGAAAAAGTCCCCCTCTAGTTTGAGTGGGGTCATGGTCACAATGGTTGCCCGCAACGCCTCGGCAGCCATGTCCCACGCTCTCGGTAATGCTGCTCCACATTAGACACCTGCCCCTACCGAGACTACCACCTACGGGCTCATCTCTGTCATTCCCGCCGATGTCACAGGCGACACCCCTACTCACGAGTCTAATCGCAGTGCTCGACCACGGGTGATGTTAAAGTCCTCGGGTGCTCTGCCCAGCCATCAAGCTGTTCTTCTTTGGCTTTGAGCGAGCTAGAGGCTCCGACCTCGACAATTCGCTCGATTGAGGTTTATGACCTCGTAACTACGTCTCATTTGTCTACGGATGTATCGTACTGGAAGATACAATTATAGTAGATGAATCGGAGATCTGTAATCAAACCCACCGATGTTGATTTATACATATGTGTGTGTGATCTTTGTATATTTTTGTGTCTTGTCGTGTGTGTTTTAGTCAAGTTTTAATCGTATTTTATCCCGTATTTTCTTATTTTGCATATTTTTTAGCTTTTATTGTCTTTTTAATACTTTTCGTATTTTTCTTTTACTTTTTATAGATTTTTATGTTATTTTGCTTTTCTTTGTTTTAGAAAAGTCGATCAAGCCTAGCTGCGTTGCCGAAAATCACAACTGGCTTGATTTGACGAAAACACAACTCGAACCCGCGAAGTACAACCATCGATCGACGACCTATCGACGTGTTGTCTATGCCGAGTCACCACGCCATTGACGCGTCATCGACACGCAATTGACGGGGCCATTTTTCAGCATCGATGGTCAGGCCATTTTATGTCATTTTGGGCAAAATGACTATTTTGCCCTCTCTTCACCCTTATAAATAAAACATTTAATTTTTATAAAAAAAACTCTTGAACTCCTAGGATTTGACAAACCCAAGGTTGTTCTTATTTTCTTCTTCAACTTATACATTTTCTTTCTTCTTGAATTTCCAGCTTTTTAGCTTTCGTTATAATATAGATTTTTAAGAATTGTTCGGATGGTGGACGTAGTTTAGTCTTAGTTCACATCAGTGTTCTAAAAATCGCTAGGCGTTAGGCCAGCGCCTAGCGCCTAGGCGGGGCCTAAAATTTGAGAATGAATACCCTGATTTACAACATTACATTACATCCAACCATTTAATAGTTCAACATACTATCTGTTACACAATAAAGTTTATGACAATTCAAAACTAAAAGTAATAATCACAAGTTACAATTCACAAGTTTAAAGCTATTGTTCGATTCAAAGTTCAAGATAACATAAATGCATAAGTTCATTAGTAAAATAAAATACCATAACATATATTACAAAATCAAAATAATCAAAAAATAGCCCCCAAAATGACGTCATTTCAGGCCAATAAAAAAAAAACTCGCCTGGCGCCTAGGCACCGACTTGGACGCCGAGGGCGCCTGAGGCGCCTAGGCAGCGCCTGGGGCGCCCGGCAATTTTTTTTGCCGATTTTGAAAAATCGTAGGCGGGTTGGTGGCGCCTAGCGCCTAGGGCGATTTTTAGAACAGAGGTTCACATATTTTTCTCGTTAGATTGTTGAAACTCTCCAATTTCAGTCAGTAAGATCTCATTTCCCTTTGTTTTATTATTCTAATTTCTTGATGAGTTGTTTACGTTTTCTTGATGGGATTATGATGCTCTTGTGTGATTAGTTAGTTTTATTACAATTTCTCGTAATCTTAAGTGTTCAATTCTTAGGAATTCATATGATAAAATTTATTGTTATTCAAAACTCCATTGTTGTTTTCTCCATACTTTTTATCGTTAATCGTGTTTGTGTTTGCTTTGAGTTTGTATTGTTGGATTGCTTATTTAAAACCATCAATTGGGATTGTTGGGTGTTTAATCTACAAGTTGATATTGACAAACCCAACACGTAGGTTAAGTGTTTGATAAAATGACAATTGATCGTGGAGACGATTCTAGAGCCCTAGACCCTCGTTTTCTTAATCTTTTCAAGATTTTTGATTTCATTGTTCGTCATTTAAATCGTCGTTTTTGACATTACAACTCTTCAAATCGAGATTTGACCGAGTGTTTATATTAGCTCGTCGACTTGATCGGCAAGTGATCTGACCATTCTATTTTTTTCTTTTTTCTCATGTGATTTGACTATTTTCTTTTTTTCTTTTCTTTTTTTAATAATAGACCTTGCGTCACAATTTATTTATTAAAACAAAAAACAAACTAATTGGAGTCTGATAGGGGCCGGGTTAATTAAATTGTTTTGACTATTACTTAATGTGGGACAATTTATTTCAAACATAAATATATGGATGTATGGGGTTCCATGTATTACTTTTTGAAGTTGTAGATATGGTCTCCTCCAAAGAGCATAATTAAATGCACAATTAGTCCACATCAAAATTGCTTTCAAATGGGTTATTTTTCTTCTTCTTTGGAAGGCATTTTCATCTGTGACATTAACACCAAAAGGAGCTCTTTGAGTTTGCCAAATTAGTCATGAAGTGATTTATCAACCATTTGGGGCCCTAGTCATTTTCCATATTGCATGTGGTTGTTGTTAAGCCCATATGGAACAACTTTTTGTAGCAAAATGTTTTTCATGGTTTTGTACGAGACATGATTAGATTAGTAAACATAAGGAATAATTATTTTGTACCATATATGGTTTGAATAATTAACTCTACATTGAGATTAGATGGAACAATTTGAATTTCAATTATATTATTTCTAAAAACAGTTCAAAATGAAAGTTCGAGAATTTAAAATTCATATTTTAATATGACATTATCCAAATATATTCACTAAATTTGTTTTGAGAATTTAGTACAAACCCATCTATCCAGATCCAATCTTGTTTTTAAGTTGCGTTATTATATAAATTTCTTCCATAATAAGAAATCCTTTTTTATGTTAATATTGTTACTTTTAGTTATAAAAGTATTATTTCGGCGAAAAGAAGATTATTTCACAATTTAATCAAGCATTTTTTTCAAGTTAAAAATAATATAGACACATTTTTATTTAATATTTTACTTATAATTTAAAGTCTTACTTTACATTTCAAATAAAAAATGATCACTTTTTTAGATAAGTATCACTTAGGGTTTAAAAATGTTAATTTGTATTTTAAATAAAAATCATCAATTTTTTTTTCTTTTTGACAATTGTCATTCTTAGCCTTAAATGTATCAACATACAATTTACATTTTAAATTATTATATATTTATATATTTTATAATATATATATAGTGTATACAAAAGCGATACTTTTTATATTTAAATTATGACAATTTTGACGAATTCAATTCTGTGTGACAATGTATATACAAATTTTTATAATAATAAGACAACACGAACTTGTAACTCAAAGGATTTATTTTCTACTTTGCCAAAAAAAAAACTTAGCATGAAATGGTATGTCCTACACCTAGTCAAATTAAAATAGTAGTAGTAGCTAGGCTCTTCTTCTTAGTAATATCACTACACTCTTTGAAAGCTTGATTTTTAATGTACATGTTTTAGAGAATTTATTTAGAAATGATGTGTTCGTGCGAGTGTCCTTAATTAAATTCACAATCATAATTTATATATTTACTACTTTAATTTCTTCAAGTTTGACTCAAATTAAATGATCTACCCAACTTCAATTTAAACAAACTCCATTAATTGTTTTATGATGGAAAATAACCACATTCATCTTTGGAGTTACAATTACTCACCTCAAAGTGCAAACTTATCATCTAACTAGAATAAATTAATTAACTACTCGTTTTAGGGCATTAATTTGTGATTGAATCACAAAAGATGCATGGTCAAAAGGTGTTAATGGTATTCAATGAAGCCTCTAATTCTAGTAAATTACTAGAACAATTTATAAGGCAGTTTTTTAAAGAAAAATAATTTTTTTTTAAAAAAATCAATGCACATGCATGGCCATCTTTTACTTAAAATATATAAGTGTATTTACATATCATTTATATACAATGTGGATCATCAAATTTCTTGTTTTTTTTAATATGGAGACTAAAGGGCTTCCAAGAAACGCTTCCACGAATCTACAAAAGAGAGAGAAAAAAATAAAAATAAAATAAAAAAAGTGAAAAATGACTCAAAGACAAGGGACTTTGAATCCTTTTATATAAATCCCACATCATGAAATGGTAACACATAGTGTTCTTATTATTTGACAAGTGTTGAAAGGGCTCGTACGTCATCGGGCCGGAGGCGACGAGCTAGCTGGTGTGGCGGTGACTGTGTGATCGAATGGCTCCAGTGGGATTGCCTCCAGGTTTCAGGTTTCATCCCACTGACGAAGAGCTCGTCAATTATTACCTCAAACGGAAAATCCAGGGTCGAGAAATCGAGCTCGATATTATTCCTGAAGTTGATCTTTACAAATGTGAGCCCTGGGAATTAGCAGGTCTGTTCAAATTTCAAATAATATATATTCCTATAATTAATTAATTAATTAATGTAGCATATGTACAATATTTACATGCATGTAAATATATATCATTAAACTTTTTGTATGTAGAAAAATCATTCTTGCCTAGTAGGGACCCGGAGTGGTACTTTTTCGGGCCAAGGGACCGAAAGTACCCGAACGGGTTCAGGACGAACAGGGCGACCCGGGCCGGGTACTGGAAATCGACAGGGAAAGACAGGAGGGTGAATAGCCAGAACCGGGCGATCGGCATGAAGAAGACGCTAGTGTACTACAGGGGAAGGGCCCCACAGGGGATAAGGACGGATTGGGTAATGCACGAATATCGGCTCGACGACAAGGAGTGGGAGGACACTTCCGGTATCCAGGTAGCCCGTATGGTATGCTATTTTATTTTCTCGATTAATAATAATAAATAATAATAATTTAAAGTTATCGTTTATTTTTAGGGTTGATAGCTATATTTGGAATTATTCAAGATTGCATCATGATTAATAATATCACAAAGTAAAATTATTATTAGTCAATTATTTTGGGGTGATATCAATATATCATGATAATATCACAAAGTAAAATTATTATTATTCAATTATTTTGGGGTGATATGAATATAAAAGGCCTCTTAGTTTGGCTTTTTGTTATAATTAGCCAATTAGTATTAAGACAGTGAGTTTGTATATATTTAAGAAGGGTATATATATGATAAATTAAGGTTTAACCGATTCCTTTAATTATGTTTCTTTGTGTCATTTTTTTTTTAATGTTTCTCAATAATGAAACAAGACTTGTTCTTCCTTTTTATTGGCAGAAATCAATCCTTATATATAACTAATTTGACTTCAAAAACACGAATTTCCAGGCACTTATTTTCCATGGAAAAAAGCATTTATCTCTCCATTTTTCTCATCATCTCTTTCTACTCTTGTTAAAGGATGGATAAAAAGCAAGATGGCTGAGCTTTAACATGTGCTCTCATGATAACTTGCTGTTTAACACACACAATTGTGTGTGTGTGTGTGAAATTTAAATCATCAAAAATAAAATTCAACGAAAAATAAAGTTAGGGCATATATTGTGTACAACGTGAATTGCATGGCATGCATGGGAAGGAAGTCTCTACTTTTGTCACACTCAATGGTCCAACTTTTTGTCTTTTTTTTTTTTTTTCATAAATTAAAAACTATGGATATATAGTATGATTGTCCCTCGCGATATAATTACAAATGTACCCCGAGTTTAGTCTAATAACAAAATATGAAAAACATTTTTCAAAACTAGTACAAATACTCTTATCAGGTGCACTTTTGCAAGACAAACATAATCGTCTAGGATATGCATAATTTTCAAAGATTACTGAATTTATTTTACTCACTCCGTATTTTTTTTTCTTTAGTCCCAAAATGTCACACATTTTCTAGTCATTGACATGCACAATATTTATTGACTTCATTATTTGCCTCTATGTAATGTATATTAATATTAACGTAAGGGTATATTTGAAAAAATTATGTAAAAAATATTATTCTAACTATATTACCTTTTTATTTAATCTTTGAGATGGAGAGAGTAATTAGGATAAATCTCAGAGTAGTTTTTTTAATTAACCTTTAAATTAACTTCATTTACTAAAAAGAAAGTAAATTGCTGACATGATATTCTTTTCTTGCACAGGCCTTAGATCTCTTGAGTGACAAAGATTAGATTCACTTTGTCTTTCTATAATATATTTATATATATATATTGAGACAAAAGTACAATTCTTCTATACGACTGAATCTGATCTTATATGATCACACCCCCAATCATCAAACTGTTTCTTTCTTTGTTTATTAATATATTTTATTCTCTCCTTTTGTCATGTTGTCTTGATATAATCATGTGCCCTGATCTAGAATCATGGATTCTTGCATAGGATCATATGATTTTGATTTACATTATTAAACCTAAAAGTAGCATCCCTTCACTTTCATTCTGTAAGAAGGTGTCGGCCACTTTTCACTTTATTCTCCTCTCAATAAGCCAATTTCATAGCTTCTCATAATTCTGTGTGTGTGTGTGTGTGAGAGAGAGTGAAAAGAGATTGTGGGTTAAAATAATGTGTTTTTTGACATAAAGTTGATATGATACTTTTGGAGAATTAAATTTGAGTTATGCTATAATACATTACATGTACTACTATTTTTCATTCATCTACGATGTTTTTTATACATTTCATTGATTTTATATTATCCCCTCAATTAGTATTGTATATGACAAATAAATAACATCACATATAATGTAATATATATATATATATATATATATATATATATATATCCTTTATGTACACATGATGATGATATGGAAGAGAGAATAAAAAAGATTTCTTTGTACTTGCAACAAGTGTTTTTACAGAAATCATAAGATTGCCTTTTTTATTTTTTCACAAATTTCTGTCTATCTTCTTCTTTATCTCCCTTTTATTATCACTTTAATTTTGACAGAAGTGTATCAAAACAAAATCCTACAGCCCAAAATATTGACTGACAAAAGTATATTTATCATGACCACCTTGTAATCTCACAAATCCCAAACATGGACTTAACATAAGCCCTAATTAAATCAACTGCTAATTAAGAAAAAAATGTCCCTGAGGCTTAGCCTAATTACAAAACAACCCATTAGGGTTTATTTGTAATTTCATCTAACATCTTCTTTTTTTCCCTTTTTTTTTTTTGTCTCACAGGACTCCTACGCATTATGTCGCGTTTTCAAGAAAAACGGGTTGTCCTCTGAGGTCGAAGAGCAATTAGGTCAATCGAGCAACATTTCGTTGCTCGATTATATGCAGGTGTCCAACACCGAGCACGAGACAATGTCGCCAGACTTCCCGTTAGCATCGTCTTCCAATAATAACATATGCATGGAAGAAGAAGACAAAGACGACAAAGATGATTCATGGATGCAATTCATAACAGATGATGTTTGGTGCTCATCTAGCACAAACTTTGGCAGTGATGAAATTTCCCAACTGGCTTTCACTAATTGATTAATAATACCATCATCAAATATAAATACATTGGGATTATTCAAATTTTTATTCAGATTTATTAAAAAAAATATTGTTTGCAAGAGTTTTCAAGTTTCATTATGCAAAACTCTGATCATCTCTAATTGTACTTAGAATATTTTTCACACTTAATTTTTTTTTGGATGTTGGGTGGTTTTTGGGCCTCTTTATTGAGGTTTCTTTACTGGGTTTGACTAGTGGAATAAAGGGCTTTATTCCCTTCAAAGGGGAGTTATATTGATGTATTTGTAGCCTCGTTAATAGTTGGTTGTACCTCTTTTAAGACATTTTGTGTTTCAGTTTTGTTTGACCAAACCTAGTCCTTTATTATTACTACAAATTTTTGGCATTTATGCATCATATGGCCTGAGTAGGGGTCCAAATCTGCAAATACTACAGCTTCAGTTGTCAATTTTCATTCAGTCCAAGAAATCCACCTAATATAACTTTATTTAAAAAAAAAATTAAAAAAATCAACGAAAACAATATTTTCAATGCATGTAACGTAACGAAAGTATGAACACTCTTTCATTAAGTCGCATTTAAGTAGGGGTTCACAATCATATCATAAACCCATCAAACGTCAACTTCTGCATAATTTAATCAAAATCGAAAGCATCGAAGCTAGTAGATATGTACTTTAAATTTCGGATTTTGCTTCTGGTTTGACTTTTACAAACATATAACTCATTCGTTGGACACGTTTTTAATTAATTCTAATTTTAGGCTACTATACACTTACTAACTTTTGATTCTCAACTTCATCCCAAAAATAATAATAATAATAATAATTGTTGTTGTTGTTGTTATTTTTTTTTAAAAACTTTCATTTTGAACATAGAGTCTAATGGAAATGTCAGACAAAAGTGTGGGATTACACCAAGACTGAGTTATTAAATAGAAACCTTCCATTTTTGGAACTCCTCGGTGTGCAGCATGAACGAGCTTGCGTTCCGATGCCCTCCGCCTCCATACTCCTGCATAAATATTTGGATCATATATTGCTGGTTAGAGTTCAATTTCATGTTATAAATTCTAACCAAGAAAAAACTATAATAGTTTGAGAAGTAGAAACGACCTGTGATATGGGTGTAGTGTCCTCATCGCTGATACTCCTTAGGCTAATTTTCAAAAGTTGGTCGTTTTCAAGCTCGGGTACCCTATACACAACAGCTCCAATTCCCCTACACATAATAAGCCACAACAACGGTAAAGATAACGTAACTTAAAATCTCAAAACTTTTAAATTCAGTACCCGAGTTTTAGTCTAATTACAAAAGGGCCCATCTTTCAAACACAAATGTAATTAGGAAAAATCTCAGGGGTAGTTTTGTAATTATCCCATAGTAATAACATAGCATGAAACTACCCTCTGGTTGATGAAGTGGTAAGAATTGTGAATCAATTTGCTTTTAAGGGAAGTTTGTGTCTTGATCGGCCACTTTAATGAACGGTGCACTTTAGTATCTCTTTCTTTCCACTTTTTTCAAAGTGGCTATCAATATATGTTAAGTCTTCAAAAAGCTCCTAATATGTCTTTTTTTTTTTGGCCTTGCAAGGCAGGCTATGTAATACTACTTCATAAGATCAATCTCCCGAAAGCTATTCATGCCACAAAATAGAAGTTTCTCGTGTCCAATGACCTTTTAGAACAAGTCTCGCCCCATTATTCTTCACAACCAGCTTACTTTTCGATCAGAATTGCAACTTAATTATCATCACGTTCTTAGTAATTTCATGTTGCATGCAGATGAGCCTAATAAATGACTGAAAAATAGATGCATAAATATTTATATCCCTCGGGTCTCTCGAAGTGCAGATATTTAAAGATTTGACGATGCATAAGGTTTAAAAAAAACAATGAAGAGAAAAAGACCGATAAGTAAAATGTCATTGAAGGGTAAAATAACTACAAACCTCAAGTTCATCTTGAGGCTCTTATTAGCTAACTGATGTCCTAGCTCACTCCTTAACTCGGGTATGGAATCTGCATTCACAGCCTAAAAGAAGAAAACGTCGATTTTATTTTTTCTTGTCTATATTGATGTAACAAAAAAAGGATATCAGTAATGTAATGCAAAAACATTCGAGCAATATAAGCTAGATGTATAATACATACTCAATTTGCTTGAAACTGAGTCATATTGGCATGCAACGTGGCACGTTACAGTAGTTATTTAACCTCCTAGCATTCAAGAAACATTTGAAAAACATAAATACACATAAAAAAAACTTGGAGGCACACTGCTGTCAAACTACCTAACCATAAGGCAGGTCCCCAAAAACAAAATTTCAAAATAATTTTTAAAAATTAGAAAACCCTAAAAACACCAAATTAACTATAGAATTAAAACAAGAACAGTAAGAAAGAAACTGAAAACCCTAAAAAAAACATATAATCCCTAACAAAAACTAAACTAGCTAAAAGAAAAAACTAGAAAAGGAACCCTTAAAAAATAAAAAGAAATTGTAGAAAAACTAAAATTTGGGCTATGCTTAACGGAGTACTCCATTAGGCAATTTGACACAAGTTTTTGCCTAAAACTTGAGTTCAGACAAAACTATATAATTATGAAATCAAGGATACAATAAAAGATCACTTAGTTAATTCAAGTGAAACTAACTATATCTATATTGGGGGGGTTGGCATGAAATAAACATGTTAAGCGCTTAAACAAATAAGACGAGTTTCTTTCTACAAGAGCTAGAAAGGTACGGAAGTGCTTGCAGCTTTTACTCTGAAATATAATTTAAAGCCCTGCTTTTATAGACTAGCATGCAATAATAAATGCACCAATCGTGCGAAATATTTAAGATAGCGGGTGAATTAACTCAAGTAACTATATATGGAAAGCAGTAAAAGATTAACTCAATGAAGTTTACCAGGCAACGCCCAAAAGCTCCACCACCAAGGGTGATTTTGTATGACTGCTCGAGAACCCCATCTATCATTCTCTGTTTATGTACCAAGCTTGACATACCTTGACGTATCAGTGAGTCAAGGTCTAACGAGAGCAACTGAAATTATGCCAACCTTTAGCGAAATAGCATTAATAAGAAATAGAAAACATGCAGAGTAGAGTTATGTGTATCAATATTAACTTCGATAATAAGCTGATGGCTTTGGAAATATATTAGGAAGGCCAACCAGCAGCAAGTTTAATATATATTGAAATAAAAAAGTGATAAAAAACAATACATAAAACATGAAGGTCAAAAGCAGGGGCAGACCACCCCCTCCAGCCCACCTTCATGTTTTTGTGTGATGTTTTATATATATGTGTGTATGTGAAGTTTAAGGGTATAATAAGTAAGATATTAAAACATGAGGGGGGAAATGTAATATCTAAAACTGTAACATAAATTTGGTTGTCGCTTTCTATCTCTCTGTTTCGTCATTCAATCTGGTCGTAGTATTTGCATTTATTTCATCCAAATAAATATTTGTTTTTTATTATTATCAAGTAAATGTAAGGTAAATAATTATCAATAACCCAAAACAAACAGAAACTGCATTTGTAGCTCACATTTAGAGCTTTCATTGATATGCAAAGGTCGTCATTGGATGTAATGGAAAATCCAGAAAACTGAAAAGCACGAATTAAAAATAAAAAAGATACAACTCAAGTACAATCTAAGTGTACTCACAAGAAATTTGGATTTAAAAAAATGCCATTTAAATAGAAACCTACCCCAAAATCCAATGATAGGTGCAGATGTATTCAGAGGCGAATGAATGTGCACTAAAAGACGATAACAATGTTCAAGGACATTCATTATAATAATCTTTATTCAATGTTAAAAATAGCAAATAAAAAAAATTGGTCCAAGGATTAAGCATAAAGTTGAGCCCAAAAGTAAAAAATTATACATCCCCGACATCAGCCTCGTATTTAGATCTCGCAGCTTCTTATTCCATATCTTACTAAAACGCTTCAGCCTCCCTGGATCTGAACCAATAACTTTTATTTTGTATCTTTCTTAAAAAGCCGTAAGCCTTTGGATCAAGCATCAAACTTGTGACGGGAAGGGACATTGAAAGATAGGTCAGGATCTATCAAAGCGTTGCACAATAGCTTCTGATTGAGACATTCTTTAAATCAAAAATTAATTACAAGAAAAAAAAAATCTTAATTAATTTGTTTTATAAGATGGACAATAGCTTCTCGATCCTCTTCTCGAGGGAAGCCTCCGAAATGTTGTGCCCATCAGCCGTCCAGTTGCGACTGAAGAAACTATCTGCTGAACAGCATTCACCGCTTTGCGCAGTTTCGTAAGTTGGAGGTTATCGGGATCGACGCCGCAAATGTCGAGATCTATCAACGCGCCGTTGCTATTGCCAGCAAACATTCGGCGGTGCCGATAGCCTCAAACTTACCAAACGGCAGAAGACGATGATTATTGTTCAAGATACTCTCTTCAGAGCCACAACTGCGATGACTGATAGGCACAAACATTTCGAAGGCCTCTTGTCCGTCTTCGAAAAATAAAATAAGATATTTTATTTATTTTTAATCAACTTTTTCATTTAAAAAACGCCTCAATCAAAGCGCTTTGATAGAGCTGAGCTTGCTTTCGCTATCCTTCACGCCATTGATCCAAATACGAGGATGATGAATGAACGGAGTGCTTAGGGTTTTTGAGAAAGATACGGAATAAAAATTGGTTGGTTGAAGGTGCGAGATCCAAAGAGGCTGAAGGCTTAGGGTTTTTAGAAAATATGGAATACGGGATGTCTTTTTCCCCCTTTTGGGCTCAACCTTATGCTTAATCTTTGGGCAAAATCGTGTTCATTGGAAAAGAGAATTTTGGCTCCTGGGCCTTTCTTTTATCCCTCGTACATCATTTTTTTTCTCGCTATTTTAAACATTAAATAAAAGAATATTATTATGAATGTCCTTGACCATTGTAATTGTCTTATATGACAGTGCACTTTGATTCACTTTCATTCGCCTCCGAATACATCTCCATCTATGCACCTATCATTGGATTGGGGGTAGTGTCTTAATTAAATAACTTTTTTTTAATCTAAATTCCTTGTGAATAGATTTAGATTTGGGGGGGGGGTTCCGAGTTCCTATTTTTCAGTTTCGTGGATTTTCCGATACATCCGGTGACAAGCTCTGGAACAAAAAACGGCTAACTTTCAAACTTACGGAAATACCCCTAATTTTAACAATGAATCAAACTTTTGGGGTAATATTGCGATATTGGAAGTTAGCTGGTATTTTTTCACAGTTACATGCAGCGTAGAAAGTACCTGTTGGAACAAGGAGGGGTTCGATTTGACATTAAATTCAAGATTCAAATCCTTCAATCCACTGCTAAATGCTTTACTATTCGGAAGGCGCCACCTCCACAAATCCCCGTCCTCGATATACTCAAACAGTCTCCTCATTCTCCGAAACTCGCCGATGGCACCATCGTCTTTAGCGCTGTTTGTGTCCCCACAAAAGAGTTTATCCTTGAAATAATCGTACGCTATAGTTGCTCCACTCCTCTCCATATCTATCACTTTGGTCACATTCCCACTAGTCGACATATCCGAGCCCAACGTCTCTAGTGCAGTCTTGTGGTGATCTAACACCACAACCCTAATATAGCAAATCAAACAAATAATTATCTTATCATGTTTTTTGGAGGGTATAGTGGGAATCTAATCATCAATGGCCACTAATTTCTTACAAAAATTCAAGAAATAATCATGCACAAAATTAAAGATAAGCCTACACATATCAAAAGGCATGAATGAGCTATAACCACTATATTGATCTTCTCCTCCAATTAAAAAATCATTATTATTAATTAGAAAATGGCAATTAAAAAAAAAAAAAGAACCCTAAAGTTACCTTCCAACTTTGGGAGAGAGGTGCTGGACGAAACCGGGCGGGCCCACAAAATCCAGAAGGTAAACAATGTCAATTTCGTCGAGGGGTAAATTTTCGGCTCTGCAATTTAACAAACACCATGCGGTCAACACTAAACATGAAAGGCAAACATGAAAAAGAAAAAAAAAATGACTTGTTCACGAAGTGTTTGAAGAAATGGGAACCTGAGGGGAGAGTAGACTGTGTTTGGGAAGAAGAGGGGAGGAGGAGCGGCGGCGGCGGCCGGGGAGTGCGAGAAGTAGAGGTGGGCCGCCAAGGCGGCGAAGGCGCCGTCGGGGCAAGGGTAGTGATATAGAACAGCTGATTTCTTCATCGCCGCCATCAATGCGTGGTTTCGTGATTATAACCTTTTTCTCAAAATAAAGTGTGCAAAGGTTTGATTAGAAGGAGATGATCAAAATAAATGTGTGTAAAATTGTAGCTCAATAAAATGAGATATATATAAAGGCAAAATTATTTTATTAAGTCCAATGAGCAGTGTTCTAAAAGGCAGCAAAAGACGGCGTCTAGGCGCGTCTAGGCGTGAGGCGCGGGAAAAACGTCTCGTCTAGTGCTTAGGCGTGGAAAAAGGCAGTCAACTTATTTTGTTGACCGCCTAGGCGCGCCTAGACGTGAAAAGGCGCATGCCTTTTAGATGAGTAAACTGGTTTTTTTTTTTTTACATTTAGCCAAATATTAAAAAATCTATAATGACACCAAAAAAGGATCGAATAATTAATATTTCGCAAAAATTATTGTAAGAAATAGGTGCAAGTCCCAAGAAAACTCCGACCCTTACTGCCCAACTTGAGAACGGACAGCTAATGCGTTCCACCTATTGAACATGGTTCTATAGCCGGTCCGCGATCCATGGATTCCGAAGGCGCCCTTGGGGTGATCTCGTAGTTCCAACGGGGTAGAGATGATGGGGTCGGCCCATTCTTTTGCCGCCTTTCACTCAAAGGATTAAAGGGGAGGTTGATGCTGCCCAATGCCGAAAGGTCAAGCCACAACGATCCGTCTAGAAACGTCTTATGAAGACGATCATACTTTTACAGTAAAACGTCATGTTTTTATTGTGAAATTCATACTTTTTAGAAAAATGTGAATAATTGTTTTGAAAAGTATGATTTTATACATTAAAAGTATAATTTATGATTTGAAAAGTATGATCATCTAACATGACACCGTGATTAGTACGTTGATTTTGTATACATGATTAGTATTTTGCTAATTATATTGGAAAATATATAGACAAATTTGTTAAACATATATTTTTTCTTACTTATTATAACAATATAATAAATAAAATAATAAAAATATTTGAAAACATCTTTTCAACAAATTTGTTAAACATATTTTTTTTTACTTATTATAACAATATAATAAATAAAATAATAAAAATATTTGAAAATGCCTTTTTACGCCTACGTTTCGCCTAGGCACGCCTACTCTTTCAATGCTTGAGGCTTGGCATTGCCGCCTTACCACGCCTCACGCCTTTTTGAACCTTGCCAATAAGTGGCCAAGTTTTGAATTTTAGTCCGGTTTTGGGTCTCATTTTTAAATTAGTCCACTAAGTTGGCTAATTGCTGTTTTTTAGTCCGTTAACTGCCTGGAGCAGATCAACTTGACCGGCAGCTGACGTGGCAACCTGAAAAAAAAATAAAAAAAATTAAGCCCTCCAAAATGACTGGGCAATGACATGGATACTTTTGGGGAAAATTACACCAGAAACCCTAGTAAAAGCTGGAAAGAGAAAAACAAGATCCACCTCCATCGCCCCTCCTTTCTATCTCCCAAAAAATCTATTCTTCCAAATTCCAATCTTTCTTGATTTAGAGAGAGAACAAGAAATTCAGACAAAATGATAAAGCCCACCAATCTCACCAATTTTATCCTGTAAAATTTCTTTCACTCACTTGACCAGGAAAAACACACATGTTCTTTCTCTCAGTCTCACACAAAAATTTCAATTTTTCTTTATGAGCTGAAAGGTTTTCGAAACTCTCATTTAAGAAAAAGAAACCTTATTCAGGTATATTTCCTTTGTGGATATATCAAACAGGTGGAAGGCAGCAGAAACAAGATGAGAGAAGATGAGTCCAATTGGTTTTCCAAATGGGAAGATGAATTGCCACCGCCGGAGGAGCTCATATCCTTATCTCAATCCCTAATCACCCCCGATTTAGCCCTAGCTTTCAACATCTCCAACCCCCACCAAACCCACGCGCCGCCGCCGCAGCAGTCCGCCCAGCCCAATTCCTCCGCCGAACTCGACTCTCCGGAGCTAAGCGGCGCCGGCGGGTCGGACGAGCCGGCGAGGATCCTCAAGCGTCCTCGCCTCGCGTGGACCCCACAGCTCCACAAGCGATTCGTCGACGCGGTGGCCCATTTAGGGATCAAAAACGTCGTCCCCAAAACGATTATGCAGCTCATGAGCGTGGACGGGCTCACCAGAGAGAACGTCGCCAGCCATTTGCAGAAATATAGGCTCTACCTGAAGCGGATGCAGAGCATCTCCAACGGCGGCGGCGGGAACGCCGGCGCGGAGGCGGCGCTGGCGGCCTCCGGCGTGGATGCCGCCACTGACCACCTGTTCGCCAGCTCGCCCGTGCCGGCCCATTTCCTTCATTCGGGCCGGGTCAATCCGGATCATTTCTTGTCGTTTGTGCCTGCACCGTCGGCAGCAATGCACCACCGGATAACAGCGGCCCACCACCACCCGTAGTTGCAGCAGCAGTTTAGGCATTTCGGCAGCTCAAAGAATCCAAACATCATCTCTAGGGAAAAATCTCAAAGTTCAGTCGTTTTTAGTTTCTCTTCTTAAATTTGTTTCAGTTTAATTATAGTTTAAAAGAATAGGGTTAAAAATCGACCCCTAAAATTGTCCATGTCATTGCCCAGTCATTTTGGAGGGCTTAATTTTCATTTTTTTTACAGGTTGCCACGTCAGCTGCCGGTCAAGTTGATCTGCTCCAGGCGGTCAACGGACTGAAAAACAGCAATTAACCCACTTAGTAGACTAATTTGAAAATGAGACCCAAAACCGAACTAAAATTTAAAACGTGACCACTTATTGGACTAAAAAAATAAATTTGCCTATATATAAATATTTATATATACTTATATAATTCAATTGTTAATCACATTCATAAACATAAAAAAATACCATACACGCTCATTAAAAAAAAACATATTATATAATATTTTCAACATTCTCTTTCAATTATTCACATTTAGGAAAAAATCTTCAACCTCATTTCATTTTTTATTTTTTTTACCAAACTCTATATCTTCAATCATAGTAAATAATCAATAAATGATGATGAAAAAATATGAGAACAATCAATGCAAATATTTTTTCACTTTAATTTGATTAATTTTATGTTTTTTCATCTGTATTAGCCCTTGTGGAAAAAACAAACATACATATATCTGATATGACATCGACAATAGGTGATCGAAAAAATCGATGATTTTCGGTGAACGGCCTTCGTGAGAGCTCCTCAATTTTGTGGTTCCCGTCGATCGGACCCTTGTGTGTTCGCTACTCCCACCGTTTTCACATTTCTGCCATTTTCTAAAAAAAATTGAGCATGATTACAAAGTGAAAGACAGGAATAAAATTTAGTTTGAAAGAGGGGTATAATGGGCAACTCACCTCTGATATATCGGGTCAACCCATTATACAAGTCCATTAGGGCATGTTTGAACTAGTATTCGTTGGGATTTTGAATTGGGGTATTCAAATCCTGAGGGCTTGTTTGGTTTAGGACTCTCAATACCAGGATTGGGATTCTAAATCTCAATCCTCGTTTGTTCTATTACTCGAATTTTCAACCAACAACCAACAATTTCTTACACATTGCCCCACAATCAATTATTTTATCACATCGTCATTATATTTACAAAATCAAATATTACTAAATAAAATACAATAATACATTATCATCCACTTTCCAAACATGATTTGTCATCAAATACAATATAAAAATACATTACCATCCACTTTCTAGACATGATTTGACATCTACAGTAAAAAGTAAAGGATTTTGAATCCTATAACAAACAAAGATTCTTACTATTCACAAAATTCTAAATTCTCAAGATTCTGAATAACAAAATTCAAAATCCCAACGAACCCCAGTCCAAACAGTCCCTGAGGTATTCACAATATGGGGAAACTCCACAAGAGGGCCCGATTTAATGAAATGGTTTCATAATAAGGCCTGGATTTTAAGTTCTTTCAATTGAAGGTTCTAATTTTCAAAAAATTTCAATTGAGGGCTCATATTTACATTTTGATTCTCACTTGAAGGCCTAATTTTAAAAAAATTTCAATTGAGGGCTTATATTTACATTTTGATTCTCACTTAAAGGCTTAATTTAAAAAAAAAAAAAAAAATCAATTGACGGCTCATATTTACATTTTGATTCCCACTTGAATGCCTCTGTTAACCTTGGTTAAGAAAAATGATGATGACACAACTAATCCCAAAAGCCTACAATTTTTATTTTTATTTTTATATTTTTCCATGGACTTCATATTTGCCAAATACCATCAATAAATAAATTTAAAAAAATTAATTTAACCTTAGTTTGGGATTAATTGACACGTCAACACACTTACATAACTATGATTTAACTCGTATTCATAGTAACTAGTTTAATGGAGTCCTTTTTTAGATTATTTTTTATTTATTTATTGATGGTATTTGACAATATAAAGTCCACGAAAAAAAAAAAGATAAAAATTGTAGGCTTTTGGGATTAGTTGTGCCATCATCGTTTTACTTAATCAAGGTTAATAGAGGTCTTCAAATGAGAATTAAATGTAAATATGAGCCCTCAATTGAGACTTTTTAAAAATTAGGCCTTAAAGTGAGAATCAAAATATAAATATGAGCCCTCAATTGAAACTTTTTGAAATTTAGAGCCTTCAATTGAGAGAATTTAAAATTTAGGCCTTATTATGACACAATATTGTGAATATTAAGATTTATTATTTGTTATAGGATTCGAAATCATTTACTTTTTATTGTAGATGTCAAATCATATCTTAAAAGTTGATGATAATGCATTATTATATTGTATTTGATGTCAAATTATATATGAATATTATCATAATATTATATTTAGTAATATTTAGTTATTTAACTATAAAATAATTAATTTTTAAATTTTAAAACAAACAAATATTTGATATTTTTAATATTAAATCCAATATTTGGAGTGTTAGCCCAAACATGCCCTCAAGTTTCATGCTAGGCTATTAATGATGTCGACCCAACAAAATTGGGTTGAAAATCTTTGGATCTGATCCTATTTTTTCCTCGGACTTTTTAGGTATCCCACGACGAATAACCATTTTTTAATAATGAAAAGCAAATCTTAAAAGTTAAAAACACAACAAAATAATAAATTAATGGGAACCAACTTAACATATTATCTAGGTAAAGACTCATACTTGATGCGCAATAGTTTATTAATTATGCAACATTACTCTGCCAAACACAAATTGGAATTCGTATTGGTAACATAGTGATTATGAGGAAATACTGTAAATGGGAGTTGGTATTGTCAAAATAGTGAACATGAGAAGTTTCATGTAATGATGTTAATTCAACCCGATATTCGTGGATCGGTTCAAGAAAAAAAGTAAAATTAAAGCTGAAAATTATTAATCCCGAAAAAAAAAAAACATGTAATGATGTTAATTCAACCCGATATTCGTGGATCGGTTTAAGAAAAAAAGTAAAATTAAAATTAAGAAAAAAAGTAAAAAAAAAAAAGGGTAACTCGAACCGAGTAGTTCAACAACATGAGTGGATTGGCCCAGCTAGCTCGATTAACATTTATTCTTTATTACTGAAGCTAGGGCGGATCTACGGCTTGTCATGGGGAGGCCACGGCCCCCGCGATGATTTTCGAAGTTTTATTGTATATAGGGTTTATTATGAGTCTGGTTATATAATATTTAGCCTCAATCTAACGTTAACTATCAAGCTAGTGAAGTGGTTAGAACTCCTCTCTGTCAATCGAGTGGTAAGTGTTTGAGCCCACAACTAACCTCTGAATTCTGCATATTTGTTCTTTCCTTTTTTTTTTTTTTATATATTGTTCTTTTTTTCCTTTCATTTTTCTTTCAATTTTTTGGCTTTTCTATTTTCTTTCTCATTTTGTTGTCTTTCCATCTTTTAATTCTTTCCTTGTATATTTTTATTTGTTCTTTTTTTTTTCCCTTTTCCCCTATTTTCTTTGTCTTCTCTAAGATGATTTAATGATATATTAAAACTTAAAATAGATAAATTACTAAAATTTGATCCAAAATATAATTCAACTAATTGTCATTATTAAGTTTGATTTCTATTTTTTCATTTGTATTATTTTTTATCATATAACATATAACAAGTTTTTTAATTCGCCGCTTCCCCTAACTCTGAAACCTGGATCCGCCTCTGACTGGAGCTCGTGTTTTCATCAAATATAGAAATAACTTTATCATTGTATTATTATTGAACATTTCATATTTTATAAAGTTTACTTAAAGAACTTGAACTATTTGTATTGAATTTAAATAATTTATTCAATTAATTAGCGATAATCTATGTCAGTTAGGACTTGGAACTTTAACTTACATTTTTTTTCATTTAAATAATATTTATTTTGGCGAGTTAATTTTTTATTTTATGTTTTTTTAGTATTCATTTATTAAAATTATAAATAATTTGAGAGACAGTTAATAAACAACTTATACAAGGTCAACAACACCTATCTATTATTGGGGGTGCATTTTACGAATACACACCTATCTAATCCATTTCTTGTAAATTATTTATTTATTTATTTGAATTTATGTGTATGTCACACCTGCTACAAATGTATACCTTCCAGTATTAAACACATAAATACTGTACCAGTCAAAATCCAATATAACATCACTCGTAATTTTATTGTCGAATCCAAACCCCAAGATTCCAAGCACATTCGTCCTTCATGCAAATAAATGTTTTTACCCAAGGCCAAACAAGCCCTGGCCCGCCTTTGATTGTCACATTTATATCTTAATAGAATAAATGGAAATTTGCATGGCCATTTTGGTCCAAATGTTCATTTTGGGTCTAGCAAATTCAAGAATGTTCTGGAGTTGATAAAAAAAATATATATATATACAAAAATCAAAGGTTTCAGATGTGAATTTTTTAATTTATTTTACATCTCATCTATTAACAGTAATTTCCTTCTCCTCAATATTCGCCATTATTATTAAAAAAAAATAATGATAATTGACTTTGTACTGAACTAAATTTAGTTTGTGGTTTTGTTGTGCTAAGGCCAAGAAATGCACTGTAAAGCACTGTTCCGTACACTTCCTACCACCTCAAATTAATTGATGTCTACTTGCGTTTGGTTCGTACAAACATTTGGCGTGTTTGGTTAGAGGGAAAGGGTATAGTGAGAGTGACAATTTGAAAATGACTTTCTAACCATTATCTTCTTTTTTTTTTTTTTTTGGTAGTGATTTAATATAGTAATCATATTGTAATCTAGTGCGTTTGGACTCAAATTCTTGGACATATTTTTGTTTATTATTTTTGTTAGTTGTATTTTGTTACTAGTATTGATTAGAATATATTTTCGTGTTGCTATTAACTGAAAAGAAAAAATTATAATCACGGGTTATAAGTTTATAATTGTCAATAATTAGTTAATTTTAATCTAATCATTAATACAAAATAATATTATTACACATATAATCTTCTCGGATCTCATGAGTCCTAAATGATTGAAAAACTACATTGGTCAAAAGAGCAAAAAAATAATAATAATAAAATAAAAAAATTTATGCACAGTATTGAAAAATTACATTGGTCGTATGACAAAACAAGATTATTATACACAGTAAAAAAAATGAACCCAAAGGATTGAAAAATATGTGTTTGCCAAAAGAACAAAACAACGAGTCCCAGTGGATTGTAAAACTGGCAATATAATCTTTATAATCTAATGAGCCCCGAATGATTTAAAAACTACATTGGCCAAAAGAGCAATATTTAAATTTGACCAAATTGGATTAGTTTACCATTTATTCTGGTCAGAAATTTGATTAATTTGTGTTTCACTGTAAAAAGAAACTTAAAAGAAAAATATAAAAAACACACACACAAATATCATTATCTAATCGGATAACATAACATGTTATTGATCAAGTTTATTACAACCACTTGTGATTCACAATTGAAAGTTGCAAATAATTAAATAACAAATATACAATAAAAAGTTATAAAACATTAAATTGCAGTTTAGGCTTGGGGATCAGATTTAATTATAATAGGTGTGTTTTTGCGCTTTTTATCGATCACTTAAATAAAATCCAAAAAAATATCATACAACACCAACAAGGGGCTTCCTTCGAGGAGGATTAACCTCGTTCTTTCATTTCCAAGTGTTTTCACTTATCTTTTGACCATCTCATTGATATCCCTTCTAAGTGATTCAAGGTTGTTTTTTGTTAAGAAGTACACAACTTGGAACGAGGCCGATGAGGGAGGATGCGTCTAACTATCAACGCGCTTTTGTGGTGGTGTCTGAGACATTCTTTTCTTTTTCTCAAGTAATGCAAGCCTAAAAATAAAGAGAGAGGTATGAGAAAAAGATTGCATTTGATGTGTATTATGATATTACCATTCCCTTAATTATTTTCATAAATAAAGAATGATAAATCCCCAGTCATTATAAATTGAGGAGAGATTTTCATATAACCGTTTATATTTGATCATTGTCCGTGAGATGAGTAGATATGTTGTTAGTGAGATTATTTCAAGATATTCAATTGATATTTCCTTCCAGTTTTCTTCTCTCCCCCTTTTTCAAAGATTGATTATTATGAGGAAAATCACTTATATTCCTATTATATTCATCATTTTAAATTAATTGGTTATTTTCATCTTCTTTTTAAATAATTTATAATCAATTATTCTCTACAATTCACATTTACCACTGGAATTTTTTTTTTTAATTATTTGTATCCATTTATCATGGCATTGACAATACATGATACACCATTGGAGATGCTCTAATAATTCGTAATTCAGGTTTTAGAGGGGAATGAAACTGACCAAAAATGAAAAATACTATTTCATCGTCTGAATTTGAAAATTCTAATTTCTATTTTTACTTAGATTAAAATTATTTTAAACAATTAAAACAGATTTTAAAAACAAAATAAATAATAAACATAAATTTTAAATATAAAAAAGAGAGAATTCAAAAAAAAAAAATCCAACCCTGAATTCAATTAAATCAAACATAAATTCCTAAATTGAACCCCCAATTAAATTTCTTAAAACCTAATTTCTAAATTCAAATCCTAAACCCTAATTAAAGCCTAATATAACCCCTAAATCATAACTTAAAATCATAAATCATAAATTGAATCAAACCCTAGTTACTAAATTGAATTACAAATCAAATTAAATCAAAACCCTGAATTAAAAACAACAGCATTCAACTTGAATTAAAAGGCTAACATACCTTAATATATGGCGGTGGCAGTGCTCCGGCGGTGCTCCGACGTGTGGCGATGGCAGCGACATCGACTTCTCTTCTCCCTTTCCTCTCTCTCCGGCATTCAATTTTTCTTTTTGTTGGTTGTTGTGTGCGAATGAAAGAATTTGCAGCACCTGCTGGAGTTTTATTAAGCTTACCGACAGACACATTTCCGACGGCAATTCCGTCGGTATAAAAAATCTGGCGTTTTCGACGATAATAATCCGTCAGTAAATAAAAATCGGCGTTTCCGCCTACGTTTCCATCGACAAATAAAATTTGATTATTTTTTATTTGTTTAAAAAGCTTGCCGACGAAAATATTCTGTCGGCATATTGGGTGGGCTTTATTGCCTCCAACTTCCCGAGAACTTGGCAACGGAGCTATCTACCGAGGGCTACATCCATCGGCACGCCATCAGTAATTAGTTTCATCAGAAAAAACATCGGCAATGCCAGACTTTTACCAAAGGATGCTTCCCGTAGGTAATATCCGTCGGCGTTTTCGAGTCTTTTTTGGGGATAGCTGTCATCTCTTATATGTGGACTGCAAACCATCAACACCAATCCTAAATGGCTACAACTATCCACTTCGTTGACAATGCATGAAATTTACACCAGAGAGTTCTGAGGTAATTATTATTTATATTTTAATAATCTAGATAACTTAATTTACTTATTTAAAAATAAGTAACTTTTTTACTTTTTCTTTTACATATTTGCTTATGTTTTTGTCCACATACAAGTGAGGTTTTAAGTAAAGCCTTGGAGGAGACTCTCTTCCAATGGAACATTGATAGGAAGCTATCAACAATAACTCTTGACAATCGTACTACCAATGACGCCGTCATTAATTTTCTTTTGAGCAACCTTCAAAAGAGTTCATTAATTTTGCATGGGAGATTATTGCACATGAGATGTGCTGCACACATCTTGAATTTGGTAGTGCGGGATGAGTTGTCAATAATTCTTAAGGAAATCGACATGGTTTGAGAAAGTGTAAGATTTTGGACAACATCACCTAAAATGGCACAAAGGTTTGAAGATGCTGCATTTCAAATAGGTATTTCTTATACCAATAAATTTGTTTTAAATTGCAAAACTAGATGGAATTCGACATATTTGATGTTGTCAACTGCCTTGTTATATAAGGATGTTTTTCATAGTCTGAAGCATTGGGAGAAATATATACTTGCTTGACATCAAATGATGATTGGATTTTTGCCCAAGAGATATGTGATCATTTGCAGACTTTTTATAATGACATTGAATTATTTTCAAAAACCAAATCCCCAACAGTGAATGTGTTTTTCCCTGTCATTTGTGATATGAGAATTGAGTTGAAAAGTGGATTAATGGCAAAAACGAGTGTGTGAAACAAATGGCTAAAGAGATGATTGAAAAGTTTGATTAATATTGGGATGTTGTTCGTGGGATTGTGAGTGTAGCTCTACTCTTGGATCCTAAGCATAAGTTAAACTTGTTGGAATTCACATACCCACTCATGTTTGGTGATAGAGCAACCATGAAAATTGATGAGGTTAGGTAGTTTTGTCTTGAAATGTATGATGAATATAAGTATAAAAATGAGAGTCCAGACCGTAGAAACTCGAGTGGCTTTAATTTGAAAGGTGATGTACTTGAAACGCGAACAGATTGTGAAAATCTTGTTGGTTATGCTTCTTTCTTGACAAATAAAGAAAGTAGTTTGCAAGAGATGTCAGAATTGGACCGTACCACTTAATGATGCAAATTTTTATATTTTAATTTGGTGGAAGACGAGTTGATCTAAATATCCTATCCTTCAAATGATTGCTCGAGATATATTTTCCATTTAAGTGTTTACAGTAGCTTCGGGGAGTGCTTTTAGTACGGGTGGTAGAGTGTTCAATCCACACCGTAATAGGCTTCGTCCAGCGATAATTGAAGCGTTGATATGTTGTCAGAGTTGGTTATCAAATGAAATTAAAGGTATTTATTTTGACTTCTCATTAATTTATCTTAAAATTAATCTGTTAATTATTTATTATATTTTAAAAACTTTCTTTTATGTTTATACAGGTCCTAATGATGTATATTTTACATCTAATTTTGAGGACACATTCGAAGATGAAGATGGGGACCAGGTGATAACTATTTAGTTGATATGATAATACTTTATTACTAACAAAAAAAAAAAAAAATTCGACTAATTTTTCTAGCTAGTAAGTTTGAAAACTGCATACAAGTAACCATTACTAACTATTGTTTACTTTATGTAGGCAAGCGAGAATACAACCATTGAAATCGACTGATGGTTGCATTGACTCTTGGTGTTTTATATCCGTTACGTGTTTTAGTCTATCCGTATTTATTGTGCATTGTATTGTGTTGATGCATTATTGCTATTGTATCGTTGTATTGATTTTTATATCAAAAAAATATCGGAATGGGCCTTTAGAAGAATATATTTAGAATTTAATGTATTATATTGATTTTTATATTGTACTTATTGTTGTTCTTCAGTATTTTGTCGTTGTTGATGATTTGTTGCCGATGTTGCCGTGTTGTTGTGTTATTGCAGATTTGTTGTTGTTATTGTTGCTGATTTGTTGTTGTTTTCCTGTGTTGCCGTTGTTGATTTGTTGTTATTTTGTTGTGTCGCCGTCGCTGATTTGTTGATGATGTTGCTCTGTTGCTGTTGCTAATTTGTTGCTGCTGTTACTGTAATGATGTGTTGTTGCTGCTATATTGTTGTTGTATTTGAAAAGAGTGCCGATATTTTTTTTAAACTTTCTTGTATTTTTTTGTTGCTGGTTTGATGTTGTTGCTGAGAAGAGTGCCCATGGATGTATTTAAATTTCTCTATTCTGGACAATCTTTAAATATAACAGACTATTTCTCTATTTGATATATTTTTTTTAATTTCTAAATAATAATAATTGATATTCGGGCGGGTACAGGTGGATACGGACAGGTACAAACCAAATATTATGAGTGGGTACGAGTATTACGGGTGGGGGCGAGTTTTGGTAACATACCCGTGGGGCGGGAATGGGTATACCTGCCTAATTTTAATCGGGGGTGGAGTGGGGATAGGGGCAAAGTTTTTAAGCGAGTGCGGTGGCGAAGGTAGGGGTACCCACCCCTATTGCCATCCCTAATAATATGTGGGCCTGAATGAAAAATTATTGTCCAAAATTCTCATATCCAATCATGTACCAACAAATATCAAATTTACATCAATTGTGTTTTTTTTTTCATAAATTTTTTTATCATTCATGAATTATTTTAAACTATTTTCTAATCAACACAACGAAACATTACATATTAAAAGGATATCCGATGGTTACCTAATTCCTCTTGAATTAATTATAAAATTTTCAAGCACATCTCCTTTTCTTTCGTTATCTCATCCCACCAAACACACCATGGTGAGGGCATTTTCATGCATGTATTAGAAAATAGAAAGTACACACAATTTAAATATTTTCCAAGAAAAAATCGTAAAATTAATAAGGGTGATGGCTATCACGAACCTCAAATTACATTGTGCCACATCGTTCACACATCAAAAACTAAAAACTTCCAATTTTTTCAAATTTCCATCTATAGTTATAAACCCCAAACAAATTTTTATGATCCGACTATTAAAAAAATGAAATATCATATTCATCTAAAAAAATCATTCAAATAATTTTTATTTAAAAAATTAAAATATACCTAATACTTTTAGGTATAAAGCTCATTACCACTACCCTAAGCATCCAGAACATGGCGGCTCGTGCAAGCGAGTAGATATGTCATTGAACTCATGCGCGAGTGGGTGTGATAATGAAGGTGCCATGCATTGCTTTTCACGTCTGCAGCAAACGAGACGGGTCGTGGTGGGCCATCATGTGATTCCACCCTTGTTTGCTCCCCCATCCACCTACTTTTTCATTTATTTATTCAAGGTCCTGTATTTTTGCAAATATCCATCTAGATTTGATTACTCTATTTTTATATACAGTCCTTATTACGAGGCGGCTAGATTTGATTAAATCTATCATAAGATATGACAACATGATTGGTGATAAATCTTCTATAACTACTAAACTAAGTTATATTAAAAAGTACTTTGGAAACTAAATGGACAAGGAATTTATCTTAATCAAACAAAACTTTAAAAAATACTTTGGAAACTAAATGGACAAGGAATTTATCTCAATCAAACAAAATTTTAAGATAATAGTCAATTTATTAGGAGCACTCAGATGTATCTTGTTATCATTTAATTACATGAGATGATATATGAAAGTTATATATGATGATATATGACAAAATTTTAGAGTTTAAGGTTTATTTTTCCATTTTAGGGTTTAGATTTATATTTTAGAATTTAGTTTTACATTTTTAGGGTTTAATTTTCCATTTTTATTTAGTTTTCCATTTTAGCGTCCCGACAAAAATCTATCATTCTACCAGTTATATGCGATGATATGTATTAGTTATATATGATAATACATGTCAGTTACAAGATACTAAATAAAATTATGGTTTAAAGTTTAGTTTTCAATCTTAGGGTTTAGTTTTCAATTTTTAGGGTTTAATTTTTTTGTTTTAAGTTTATTTTTCTCATTTTAAAAATTTAAATTTAGAACTTCAATTATTTGAGATGATATATATCAATTATATATGATAGTATGTAGTTATATGTGATGATATATGTCTATTGTATACGATAAATTAAATTATTGAATATACCCTGCAAGTTACACAAAGGTCCACATTACAGTGAATGAAGATAGGTCCACATTATAGTGAATGAAGATAATGAACAAATTATTCCACTAATAAAAGTACATTAACAACCATTTTTATTTGAAAGCTTAGTTTGGGTTAAATTAAATTAAAATCCAAACTACTTAATTGGATTCACTACATATATAAAGTTAATATTAATCCATACTCAGTATGGTTTGTTAAAATTAAAAAAATATTATTGCGTGTCATTCTTTTAAATATCATGACTAATTAGAAAGTCAATTAATTAGTCAAACCCACACAGTTTGAAATAACTTCAGAATATGGTGGTCAATGAGTTTTCAAAAAGTTTAAGGGCTGAAATCTAATTATCCTAAAAAGTCGTGCGGCCCCTATGCCACCAGTCAACGTCTTAAGATCCTCCACGTCAGACGCCACGCCACCAGCACAAGACCAGTCAACGACACGTCAGCACGCAAGTGGGGCTCCGGTCCCAAAAACGGACACACAGGGTCTGAGTGGTCATTTCCCCAAAGGAACCTGAACGGATGGCATTTTCGTAGTTTCCATTTAGTTCTTATGTCATTTCCAATTCACAACCTCTTCTTCTTGTCCGTTTATTATTAATCTCTCTCCCACTCTCTCTTCATCATCATCACGCACTCTCTCCTCTCTATTTTCATTTTTTCACTTCTCTTCTCTGCGTTTAAAAAGATTAAAATTAAAATAACAAGTGTGTGTTTGGAGTTTTCCGAGTAGTTTGGCGACTTCAAGGTGAGAACTTGTGGTTAAGGGTTTTGTAGAATGATTGTGTAGTGAATTAGTTATTATTATTATTTGTTTGGTGTTGTATCTTTGCATGATACTTATTTTTCAGATAAACTATTCCGTTTGGTTTTGTTGTATGGTTGGATCTTGTTAGATCTGCTGCCTTTTTCGCCTTGTACTGTCAATTGTTCTTTAGTTGGTTTTGATGGTGGTCTGTTTTTTATTTTTTGATTTCATGGGTTGTTGTGGAGGAGGTGGTGTTTTTCCTTTTATTTATATTTTTATTATGCTTATTCTTATTATTGCTTCTAATTTTTCCTGATAATTTTGTTTGTGCTCTTGGGTTTTATCCCATAATAATAACTGGCCACTGTTCCTTTTTTTCTTAATCTTGAGTTTTAAGCTCTTGGTGTTTGTTTGAAGTTTTTTTATTTTTTTATTTTTTTATAGGAATTGTTATATTTGTATTTGAGTTCTACTTTTGTCTTTATATGTTTGGACTTTTCTCAACATTTCCACAATTTTTTGGGTGCTATTTATTTAATAATTCTGAAAACCCTTGTTTGATTCTTGTGTGATACATATCTTATCTGTTTAAAGCCTTATTTGAATTGCTGGTTGAAGTTAGTAATTGTTAGTCAGCAATATATCTTTGAATTATACAGTTGTGATTTCTGGTTATGTTGTTGGTGTAGTTGATACCATGGTGAGAAAGAGGCGAACGGATCTTCCCGGCAGTGGCGAGGGCTCACAGCCTCAGGAAAGTGGTGGCCCAGGACGCGGTGGCCCGCCGCAGCACCGCCCGCCCGTGCAGCAGCAACCACCACCACCACAGCCTCAGCAGCAGCCACAGCCGCAAGGAGGATTTCAAGGTGGTGGAGGAGGAAGAACCTGGGGACCCCAGCAGCGCGGGGGATATGGTGGGCCACGCGGTGGTGGTGGCAGAACGCAGCCACAGCAACAACACTATGGTGGGCCCCCTGAGTATCATCAGGGTCAGGGTCGGGGCGGCCAGCAATACCAGCGAGGAGGAGGAGGAGGAGGCCCGCCCCGCCGCGGCGCATATTCTGGTGGTGGGCCGTCTAGGCCGCCAGCTCCCGACCCGCACCAAGCTGCCACTACCCAGTCTCCGCATCAATCCGCGGTGATGACTCAGCAAATGCCGTATGGGAGGCCCGCAGAGACGCATGGAGGGGCCAGTAGCTCCTCGTCTTATTCGCAGGCCCCCGAGCCGACGACGCGTACGGATGTGTCCGAGCAAATCCAGCAACTATCTATCCAGGAAGTGGCTCCGAGCCCGGAGATGCCACCTGCTTCGAGCAAGTCGGTTAGGTTTCCTTTGAGGCCCGGGAAGGGTGTTAACGGTATCAGGTGTATCGTGAAGGCCAACCACTTTTTCGCCGAGCTGCCCGACAAAGACTTGCACCAGTACGATGTGAGTTGTTGTTCGTATTAAGCGATCTCTGTGATTTTGTTATGTTGGTCGTTTCTGCTTGTGATTGACTTCTTTTTTCCTTTTTCTTTAAATTTTGGGCAAAAAAAGGTTTCTATTACCCCTGAAGTGGCATCGCGTGGAGTTAATCGAGCTGTGATGGAGCAGTTAGTGAAACTGTACAGGGAGTCTCATCTGGGAAAAAGGTTGCCTGCGTATGATGGGAGAAAGAGTCTATACACTGCTGGACCTCTGCCATTTGTGTCGAAGGAGTTCAGAATAACACTTATCGATGAAGAAGATGGACAAGGCGGTCCCAGGTTCTCTAAGACTCTCTTTGAGATTTATTTTATTTATTTTTCCCGAGTTAATAAAATTTTAAAAATTGTGTGCAGGCGAGAGAGGGAGTTCAAGGTGGTGATCAAGTTTGCGGCACGTGCTGATTTGCACCATTTAGGCATGTTCTTACAGGGTAAGCAAGCTGATGCCCCACAAGAAGCTCTTCAGGTGTTGGACATTGTTCTGCGTGAACTTCCCACCTCTAGGTAAATTTTTTTTAAATTGTTATTTCAATACTTTTTCATCCCTTTTTTTTATTTACTGATAATTCCATTCATTATATTATAGGTATTGTCCAGTTGGTCGTTCTTTTTATTCCCCTGATTTAGGTAGGAGGCAGCCTCTTGGCGAAGGGCTTGAAAGCTGGCGCGGTTTTTATCAGAGTATCCGACCCACTCAAATGGGTTTGTCGTTGAATATTGGTGAGTTTGTCGTTGCAGATCTTGGGTGTAAAATAGTTCTATTACTAGATTATATGGTTCAGTGATCATTTATTTACAATTTTAAGTGATAATAATTTTTTGTTTCTTAAACCACTGTTTTTGATTGAGCAGACATGTCATCCACTGCCTTCATCGAGCCACTAGCGGTGATTGATTTTGTGTGCCAGCTTTTGAATAGGGATGTTACAGGCAGAACATTACCTGATGCTGACCGTGTTAAGGTAGGGTCTTCATAATTTTGTGCATATATATATATTTAAATTAGTTCTCCTGTTTTTGTTTTTATTGACATAATAATAATAATATGAATCGTCACAGATCAAGAAAGCACTTAGAGGAGTAAAGGTAGAGGTTACCCATCGAGGCAACATGCGGAGGAAATATCGCATCTCTGGGTTGACTTCACAAGCAACACGAGAGCTAACGTAAGGGATCAAACCTATGGCCTAATGAAGACAAATATATTGAGTCTATGCTTATTGTTTGAGTTGTCTCTGGTTGTGTTAGGTTTCCAGTCGATGAAAGAGGCACAATGAAATCCGTAGTTGAGTACTTTAGAGAAACATATGGGTTTGTTATTCAGCACACTCAGTTGCCGTGTCTGCAAGTTGGAAATACTCAGCGGCCAAATTATTTGCCTATGGAGGTCTTTGTCTACTTTCCCTAATGATTATTTGTTAAATGTGGAAACTTAGACCGCTAATAACTTTTTGGGTCGTATAGGTTTGCAAGATAGTTGAGGGCCAAAGGTACTCCAAAAGATTAAATGAGAGACAGATTACTGCACTCCTTAAAGTCACTTGCCAGCGGCCCCACGAAAGAGAGCTCGACATACTTCAGGTTGGCCTTAAAAGAATTAAACTTAGAGAATTTATTAAGTTTTTATGTGTTGCATTTTCCAATTGCATTCTTCTTTAAGTACCCTCTCTTTTATCTTCTTTTTTCAAGACTGTACGGCATAATGCATATGGCAATGACCCTTATGCTAAGGAGTTTGGAATCAAAATCAGTGACAAGCTGGCACAGGTTGAAGCTCGTGTCCTGCCTCCACCTCGGGTAATCCAATATCTCTAGTCCTCCTCCTTCGTCCTGGTCCTCTTCTGAATCAATTTTTTAGTTCTATAATTTCAATATTCAATGTTTCTCATACAGTTGAAATATCATGACTCGGGTCGGGAGAAGGATTGTTTACCTCAAGTTGGGCAGTGGAACATGATGAACAAGGTAATTTGCCGTCTAGAAGTTTATTTTCTTTGGTCTCATGTCAAAAAAGTTATGTTAATATTTTGTGTTTATAAATAAAAGAATTATGGGTTGCAATTTTACGATCTTGTTAGTTTTGAGACCTCTTAACTGGTTTATTGCAACACCTCTTAACTGGTTTATTGCAACACACGAACACGATATCATACCATTTTTTCATATTTACATTGTATCTGAACACTTGCTATCGATTCATGCAGAGGATGGTTAATGGTGGGACAGTGAACAGCTGGATCTGTATTAATTTTGCCCGCCAAGTTCCGGATAACGTTGCACGCAGTTTCTGTCACGATCTTGCCCAGATGTGCATTACGTCTGGCATGGTAAAAATCTATAACCCCTTTTTTTTTTTTTTCTTCTTTTTATCACTATATTTCGCCCCTTCTGATATTCTTTTGTCTTTGGCAGGATTTTAACCCTGAACCTGTCTTGCAAGTTTTGGCTGGTCGCCCGGAGCAGGTAGAAAGAGTTTTAAAAGCTAGATATCACGATGTGATGACAAGATTGCAGCCCCATAAGAAGGAACTCGACTTGCTAATTGTTATACTGCCCGACAATAATGGCTCCCTTTATGGTAATTGATTGATTTTCCAAATAATTGCACGTAGTTTCATTAGACAGGGCCCACATTCTATTTTTTTTTGTTTTTCTTAGGATTTCTCATTTCTTATTTATTTATGGGGGTTTTATGGGTTTTTAGGTTTTTTTTACTATTTTTTTGGTTTTATTTATTTAGTTTTCAATTTTAGGGTTATTTTTCTAAAATTTTCATTTTTTTCAAGGTTTTCTATTTTTATGGTTTAGATATATTTTTATTTTAAAATTTGGTTTTAGGGGTCCTGCCTCACATATCTATATTGCCTGTCGTGAATATGTGATTGTATTTGATTTAATGTTACTTAGGTGATCTGAAGCGTATATGCGAAACGGATCTTGGCATCGTCTCCCAATGCTGTTTGCAGAAGCACGTTTTCAAGGGGAGCAAACAGTATCTAGCGAACGTCTCTCTGAAGATTAACGTGAAAGTTGGCGGTAGGAACACTGTGCTGGTTGACGCGCTCTCGAGGCGCATACCGCTCGTCAGTGATCGTCCGACTATTATTTTTGGTGCTGATGTCACACATCCCCACCCCGGCGAGGATTCTAGTCCATCCATTGCTGCTGTAAAAATTTCCCACTAAAAATTAGCATGTTTGGATCTTATAGTTGCATTTGTACTTATTTTTGCCTTTTTTTTGTTTTTGTTTCAGGTTGTCGCATCGCAAGATTGGCCCGAAGTGACGAAATACGCGGGCTTGGTCTGTGCTCAGGCCCATAGGCAGGAGCTCATCCAAGACCTTTATAAAACCTGGCAGGATCCAGTTAAGGGGACTATGCATGGTGGCATGATCAAGTACGGATATGGAATTTTGCTTTTATGCCCTTTTTGGGGATATAATGACTTGTTGAAACTATACCTAATAATTATATATGTTTGAATGTTTTTCTTTATAATCCAGGGAATTGCTTATTTCTTTCCGTCGAGCAACTGGACAAAAACCACAGCGGATTATTTTCTATCGGTAATTTGTTGGAATATACACACATATGTATATATATGTATATATTTTAAGTTGCCTCCCCTTTTATTTTTTCTTGTTTTATAGGGATGGTGTGAGTGAAGGGCAGTTTTATCAAGTTTTGCTTTATGAACTCGATGCTATACGCAAGGTAACTGTGTTTTCTTGGGCCTTTGGAAAATTTTCCAGAATAGACACGTTTTAATGTTGTGCCTGCTTTCTGAAAAATTGATTGTTCGTTAACTACTTAACTTACCTTGTTTTGTACTCATTCAGGCATGTGCGTCGTTGGAGCCAAACTATCAGCCTACCGTCACGTTTGTTGTGGTTCAGAAACGCCATCATACCAGACTGTTTGCTAATAACCATCATGATAGGCATGCAGTTGACAGAAGCGGGAACATTTTGCCTGGTACATCGTTTTAACTTGACTGTGGGTGTTATTATTATTATTATTATTATTATTATTATTATCAATTAATGTGATTCCTAGAAGTGTTGATATTTCCAATCTGGTCGCTGAATATCATTATGTGATTCTATGCAGGTACTGTTGTAGATTCAAAGATTTGCCACCCAACTGAGTTTGATTTCTACCTCTGCAGCCATGCTGGGATACAGGTATTAATATGATCAGATCTTGGTTTTAGTTTCTATGCATCCTTGATATATATTATACAATTTTTATGTAATTATAGGGAACTAGCCGGCCAGCTCATTACCATGTGCTGTGGGATGAAAACAAATTTAGCGCTGATGCTCTTCAGAGTCTCACGAATAACCTCTGCTACACGTAAGTTCCTGCCTGAACCTTTATTTATTTATTATTATTATTATTATTATTATTATTTTATTTTGTTTTTACGATTCTTTTGTTTTGGTTGCTCAATTTGTTTTTTATTTGCAGATATGCCAGATGCACACGCTCTGTTTCAATCGGTATGTATATTTTGATGTGCTGATTTGGTTATGCTTTCAGCTTACTAAATGACCAAAAATACCCTTGAGGTTTTATCTAATTAGAGAATTTCCCAGCCATTTTCTAAAATTAAAAATCCCGCCATGATATTTGTTTTTTAGGGCTATTGCAAAGAAGTACCCGTGATTTTTGACCTAATTTTTTACTTCACAGTTAACTGAGATTTAATCTTGCTTTACATGTACCCCTTCAAAAGCCAAATAAATAAAACAAACGAACCAAAAAAACCTCCCTTCACATTTGTAATTTTTTTTATAGTTAGCCCCTTAATTCTAACTTTTTTTAACACTGAATCAAATTTCAAGGGTAAAGTTAGATTAAAAAAAAAAATAAAAAATTCAATTCTCAATTTGTAATTATCCCTTGTTTTTTATTGTAAAATTGCACCCTCAATGAGGGGGATATTTGTTTTATGACACCTTAAGGTGGCATTTGTAATTTTAAAAGATATTTGTTCTTTCTTTCTTTGTTATTAGGTAAAAGCTCGGGTAGTCTCTGTCTTTATCCTTTTAAATTAATTGGAATTCTTATATTTTGATTTGCTGGCAGTGCCTCCTGCATACTATGCACACTTGGCTGCTTTTCGTGCTCGTTTCTACATGGAGCCCGATACATCAGACAGTGGCTCAATGACGAGCAGCGCGATGACTGGGCGTGGGATGGGTGGTCCTGGTGTGAGGAGTACGAGGGTTCCGGGGACTAATGCTGCTGTCAGACCCCTCCCTCAGCTTAGGGACAACGTCAAAAGGGTCATGTTCTACTGTTGAGGCTCAGTTTGCGTGTTAAGCAAACAATGTATGTGTGTATGTGTGTTCTACTGTCGAGGCTCGGTCTGCGTGTTAAGCAAACAATGGATGTATGTATGTGTGTATGTGTGTGACTTGGTGTGTGTAATAGTGAAAAGAATGAATCTGGTCATCTAAGCAAAGATTCGTCGTAGTTAGACACCTGGGCCTTATTTGCATCTTTTTGTGGATTGCTTTTGACTGTGTAACAAATTGAGAGTTGAGGAATTTGTGTATGTAGCTGATGTTTATTGCTTAGATGAATTAGTTGTGTTGATTTTATATATTTCCAAGTGATTTGATTGGTGATGACAGTTCTATTAATTTGCTGGTTTGATCTAATTATAAAAAAAAATCTTCTAATTTTAAAGAGTTTTTTCTTTTTCCCCACCAATTATTGCGCCTTTTCTCTATTGTCTCCTTAAAATATAATTTTTTTTTTAAATTCTTTTCCAAACGATTTACAGATTGCCTCCAGAAGAAGTGAGAGGAATTCACAAAGCTCTAGCTTCCCTTCTACAGCTTTTTGTTCATTTCCAAGCTTTAGTTCTGAAGTTTGTAAATATATACATTGTTCATTTCCAAGCCTTAGTTGAAGTTTGTAAATATATACATGTATGGTTAGGGTTTTAAGGGGTTATTGACATCGAATGAGGTTAAAATTTTGCGTTGTTACTGCTGCTGGAACCAGAGAAACCTTCCATTTTTGTAATTGTCTGTGGTAAACCTATTTTTGGTGGTGATACCCATCGATTTTCATTAGATTTCACTTATGAGTCATCATGCAAAGTTTCAGCTTACATCCGCTGCCGATAATCCACTGAAACTCTAACCTTAGTTACGTTGTCATATAATTATTTATCAACTTTCGGTGTTCCGTTTCGTTTCAACCTGAACCAACATTGATAACTACTCCGAAACTAACTTCTATGTGAGCACACAACTTTTTCGATAAGTTCTTTACCGTAAAAGTAATAGTAAGAGGAAATGTCAAAAATTGTGCATTTCAAAAACATTTTAAAATATTTTATATTTTAAGAGGTATAGAAAAAATCACTAGATTGAGAGAGGAAAAAAAATATTTTCTAGAATAAAAACAAAAATATACCACCAAATTTTACTTAGCGTAAAAATTGAGAGATCAACTGTAATATCTACCTTTCGAATGTCAATACAAGACATATAAAATCAAATGAGAGCTTTCGTGTGTAATTTGAAAGTTGCTATTTTTCTTTTCTTGCACTATCCAAGTCTAACACATTAAAAGAAGAAGTTACACATTGAAATTATGATTTTCTTGCACTATCCAAGTCTAACACATTAAAAGAAGAAGTTACACATTGAAATTATGATTATTGGGGAGCATTAAAAGAAGAAGTTACAGATTGATATATGCAATATCCAAATGTCTTTCATCTACGTAACACATTAAAAAATAAGAAGTTACAGATTGAAACTATGATTATGTAAAACGTAGAAGCTGGCATTTGCAGCACAGAAAATAAAATTACACAAAAGTCTCAAAAGTTACAAGCTGTCATTTGCAGCACAGAAAATAAAATTACACAAAAGTCTCAAAAGTTACAGATTGAAACTATGATTGTCTAAAACATTACATCTTAATGAAAAAAGTACTCGATCCAATCATAATTCTAGTCAGTGTAGCCACCTTATCACCATATATAAAACAACTACCAGTCGTAAAAAAAAACAAAAAAAAAAAACAGGTCCACGAAAATCTACTTTTCTATGTTGAACATGCCTGAAGCAGGTTAAAAGTGTCGAAAGAAAAAGCTACAAACTAATAACCAGCCGGTTTTACGAGCAAACACGGGCCCGTTGGCTCTCGCGACCTTGCATGAAAGAAAGAGACGATTTTTCGTCCCTCTCGGCCAAACATCGTTTGTACGGAACAAAACCTTTCCCCATTTTCTTGTTCCCACAATTCAACACATGTCTCGACTCAACGTCACTATTTCGGTTATCCGCATTGACATCACACGCCGACCTAATATTTGAACCGACTAAAGACCCTTCCCTTTGAATCTCCTCGTCGTTTGATCCTTCTTGGGGGGTATTTTCGTCATTGTCTCCGATTTTATCCTTCCCAGACGAGGAATAAGGGTAGTACACGGGACCGTTGTACCAAGTACACCACGGCAAACTAACGGGGCTGTTGTAAATGTTTGCAACCGAAGTTGCACCGTTCAAGAATAATCCGGAAGCTTCTAAACCTAAGTTGTTAGATCTAATTATATCGTTTTCAGACATCTCACTAGTAACACGAGGCATTAAAGATTCATTGTTTTTTCGAGTATCTCTAATCACAACCGTCTTTCCGAATAGTTTAATGCTCGTACAAGATTCCCCGGCACATGGAGAAGATTCTGTCTGCTGAGGAAACAAATCAAACTTCTGCAATCACACGAAAAATATATCTTATATTTAGAGAGTTCACAAAAACTTAAAAAACAAACAAACTTTTTTTTAGGGTTTGGAAAATAATGAAATACCATGGTGGGTTGATTATCTGATGATGTTTTCAACGACAAATGAAAACCATTTTCCTCTTTAGAAGACGCATTTGATGTCGCATGTTCGTTATCGCTCTCCGTAGCCAATTTAGCCGAAAGGGCATCGTCGGTCGCGCACGAACCCAGCGAAAGGCGAGATTTGTGCGCCTCAGCGATCGGCGATTCCAAGTTACTCGAACCGATAGCTGAAAAAACCGAAGTCGGCGAGTAATTATCTCGTCCGGAAACGGACACATCGGTCGACCCATCCACTTGACGCGGGACCGCATTTTCATTATTCACCGAGTCGACTGTTTTACGAGGGTAAGGGTGTAACGGTTTCCTTTTCGGCCGAGGAGGTGGGATTTCAATCGGGTTCAAAGATCCTTCAACATCAGCGCACGGTTCTTTAGTGACCTTAGCGAAGAACTTTTGGGCGTGACTACGGATTTGAATGGTCGTCTTAGTGCCCACATGTCCTGCATAACAGAATAAAACATTTATATTAGATCCCTTTTCGTTTCGTTTCATTTTTCTTTTTTGTCGAACAACTCTATACCATACGCACCTTCAATTTGGCGCCAAGCACGGCCATACAGCTTCAGAGCTTCAAGAAACCTGTGATGTTCCTCCTCTGTCCATCTCTCTCTCTGTTTCCTGATGGTATAGGGTTTTCTCGCCTAATATAAAGGTAATAAGGTAACATCTACATTATGTGGGGCCGACGACAAAACAACATAGATGCAATCTATCTATCTATCGGGCGCAAAGTAAACAAACGGCGATATGACGGAATAAAATTGAAACCTTTGGTGCATAGCCGTTGCCATCGGAGTATAAGTTAGGGTTTGATTGATTAGCCGAACACTCGAGCTGCTGCGAGCTAACCATTTGATCCTGCGAAACAATATTATTAATTATTCGCTTAAATAGGCAATAACACCTAAAGCATTAATTTTGCCCATATTAAATAACTGAGTCGAAGTTTAATAAATGAATTTGTGGGGCAAACAACAAACTTTCTACAATTTCAGATATATTGAGATCAGATTATGAAAAATAATCAACACAAGTTCCCAATATCATTCCGGACAAAATATAAACTAATCGTGAGGGCATGATTTGTTAAAGTAAATAGCAAATCTTAAAACCCAGTACTCAAATGTAAGCAAGCTCAAACACTAATTTAATTTTACAAACTGAATAAAAATTATTCCAAAAGGTATAATTTAATTGTACAAACTGTAAGCTCAAATCTGATTATAGATCAATATAAACGCCGATAAAAGCATAAAGTAAAATAAACCCAAAATAAAACATGTGGATTTAAAGAAATTACACACCTTAGCTTCAGCAACCATAGCTCCGATAATTACAGAAACAAGAAAATAAAAAATGGGCGAAAACGCAAAATTAATCCCCCAGCAAAATATAGAAAAAGAAAAAATCTGAGCTTTTTACTCCCCAGATTCTCCGTGGTATCAACAGCTTGAGAAATGGGACAAAAAGCCAAAAACAAGAATCAAAGAAGCAAATACTGAGAAGGAAAAAAAAGTAGAGAGAGAGAGAGCAACAGTAGTGTGTGAATGGCGTATAAAATGGAGAGGAAAGAAAAAAGAAAATGAAAGGGGCAAATAAAATAAGAACAGAGACTGCCACGTGGGATTGAGGCTGATATTTTTTTTCCACACAAATATATTATTATATCTATTTTTGTAAATTTAAGGTAATAAAATAGTAGTAATCGAAACCTCCAGAAGGAGGTAGTAGGATGAAAAGTATCTTCGGTGGTGGGTTCTTGTGGCTGGAAAATTAAATGGGCCCACACGCCACGTGTCCCTTGTGTGCTTTGTCTCCCAATCCTTTATTCTTGCATTTTGCAACAAGTGCCCCTCTTTCTCTCCTCCCTATATCTGTCTATCTATATGTTTCTATTTTTAAACACCAGATCAGGACACGTGTCAGTTAGTCGAGTAAGATGAGTTTTTAAAGCTAAATTATTTATGTTTAGATTTTGAAAAATCAAAAAAATTGATCGAATCGGATTGAGAATTTTGGTTTCGGTTTGATTTTATAATGACTTAGTCTGAAATTTCGGTTTTCCGGGTCAGATAATCGAAATATAAAAAATATAAAAAAAAATAATTTTGATATTATTTATTATTATTTTTTAGAGAAAAGACTTTTTTGCCTACTAGACTTTATTCAATTTGTTACTTAAATTTGCCTATTAATCTTTTTTTCATACATTTTGCAACCGTGCGTATATTTTGAGTTATTTTTCGACGAATTATTTTATTTGCACAACTGAAAGGTAAAATCTTCCTTTCATACGACTCTTTTCAAGGTATGTCAATTGTGCTAAAAAAACAAAAATCCATCCGAAAATAATTTTTGGTAACCATTTTCGCCGAAAAATGGTACAAAAGAGGTAAAGTGTGTACACAGGAGGCAAAAAAAAATATTTCTCTATTTTTATTAATTCGATTCAGTTCGATTAATTCGTTCTAAGCTTATTTTCAGTTTGATTCGGTTTACAATTTTATAAACATTTAAAGTATTCAGTGTTTTTGGTTCGATTAATTAGGTTTTAATTCAATTTTCGATTCGATTTAAAATTTTATGTTATTCCAATTTTTCAGCTCAAAACGACCGAATGCTCACTCCTAATGTTATTGTTAATTTTCATTAATAAAAAAAAAATACTAAACACAATAATAAAAATAAAAGAAGTGAGTAGAAGGGGTTGGTTTGTTATTGTGTTACTTTTTCTCTCTTTATCTTAATTTTCAAGACAAGAACACTTGTGATAGTTTTTCGTGGAAGATATTGAGTCGACCAACCATAAGTAGGGCCCACAAAGAGGGTTTCTAATTTAAATATAATATCTTTTTCCTCAATGGGAGTTAGGGCTTTGTTTGTGGGCAGATATTATTATTAATATTATTTTGCTTGTTTGGCAACAGTTTTATTTTTTTTCTTTATCATTCATTTATTATAGCACGCCTATAATTTGTGGCTACAAACAGATCTGAGATATTATTGACCCACATCCAACTTGTTTATCAATATAATAAAAGCTAGCCATAAGTTTATATATTTTTATTTAATTCTCTATTTTTTTTCCTCCAAGCTCAGCCTTGAAGTGGCTTTTATCAATGCTTGGTGCAAATTCTATTGCATTTACACACATCCAAATCCAATGATTTTTTTTTTCTCTCGTGTGTTGAATAAATAATAAATATGAATAAAGCTAGTAATATATATCGTCAGTTAAATTTATTATTAATTTTAAACTAATTACAATTTTAATTATATTATATTATATCAAATATTAATGAAATAAATTAATTATTATGTACTGGGTTAAACAAAAACAAAATTCAACTATTTAAACACACCAACAAAATTTATAAATTCACCTAGAAACAAAAATAAGAAAATAAATCAGAGAGACTAATGTTCTAACTTATCCACTTTTAACTATTTATTTATATAAGCAAACAAATTGGACCACCGGTTTCACTACTAAACCGGGCAACTCGAGTTCGGTTCTCACAGATGGTAAAAAAATGCCAAATATCACATCGTATAAGCCATGTGGTCCAGCTGTTAATCAGCTTTAAATAGATTAAAAAAATAAAAACTAAAACTAAAATAAATGTATTAACCTCAAAAGGTTGAAAAAGTAAATCAAAACTCATGGCCCCTCAAATATATATCTTGTGTGTTGTGTCATTTAAGATTTATTACCATGTCCTATATATATAGCCATGCATAGGCTATGGTATAATCAGTTGAACAGATATTTTGCCAAACAATTAAAATGCTACATGTGATAGATCACACTCGAATCTCGACAGGGCAACTAGTACAACGAGAGTTTTTTTTTTTCACATATGCACAATAAATGTAACCAATCTTGGTGTACAATGGTATTACGACCACATTTGTGATAATTTATCATAATTACAAATACTATCATTGAGATTTAACTTAATTAAAAAAGATTCTAGTAATATATATATATATATATATATATATATAAACATGCTCGATTTTTCGGGTTATAGTCCATAACAATTTTGGAGGCTAATAACATCTATTTCATCTCGAGTTTATGTATTAAGGGAATCAGGTTTGAATCGGTTTTGATAGAATGGTAAGCCCCATTTTTGGGAAAACAACATTTTTAGAGGTCGTTGGATTCCGATCGCGAAGATAGTGTCGTTTTGAAGGTCGCTGGGATCGGAGGTCTCATGTCGGTCTATATTTGTGTACTAGAAGGTTTTGGAGACCTGCATTGATAATGGAGACCTAAGCAAATATTTTGATAATAATATCTTTATAATTAGAAGGATGTGCGTATCTCTGCCATAGTCATAGAAGAAAATTAAAATCCTAATTGGTTTTGGTCACTTAATTTTGACCCATCACAGACGGAAACCTTAGGTCATGTAAGGAATTATTTCCATTTTTCACTTCTCAATTTCAACTATTTCGAAAATTGGAATTATGTTTGTTTGTGATTTTTCATTGGAAATCACCTTTTTCAATTTTCATTTTTCACATCAAAATACTCCAAATTTACAATTCATATCTAATCTTTAAGGTTGTGGGGTCCACCACTACTACCAAAATTTACTTTAAATAGTTTTACTTTAAATTATATCTATAATAGGACCCACCATCTACAATCTTATTAATATTATATTATATATATTCATAAAATATTGAAAATGGACCCCACAACTAACTTTTAATTTATTATATAACAAAAAATCTATTACAAAAATACACATCCAAACATAATCTCAAATTTTCACGAAAACCAATAAATTTTTATTTATCACTTTTTCCACTAGAAGTTGAAAATCGAGATGGAAACACATCCATACATCACCTTAATTTTTGGGGAATACGTCTCATAAAATTTATATATAGGGGAAACAAGCCTCATTTTTAAAGACATAAGTTGAATAATCGCTTTATTGTTCTCCTACTTTATTCTCAGCATCTATACATTTTTGACTTAATCGTTAAAGGAACTACATTGGGGCTATCCGACTTAGAATTTATTGCAGGTCGACGTGGTTCGAGAAGGAAGTTTAAGGCATTCCGATCTCGATTTGTGGTGGCCCAAATTCCTGGTCGCATCAAATTGCGTTGTTTGTGTGAAAAGTGATATTCAGTCATTGAGTGAAGGACGTGAGTTGCAAACCATGAAGAGAGACAAGGTTTTACCACGAACAATCGATTTCACGGTTGGTGGGGATGACAACACTAATTTGGATGGAACTCCCACCATCAACAAGGGACAAACACCACCTATTATGCAAGAGTTGGAGGAGATAGATAAGACGCCTAAAGTGCCACAGTGGAAGGGTAATATCGAGCTAATTTAAGGAATGAGGAGCATGGTGACCAAATTGAGGCAATCAAAGCCTCTAAAAGAAAGGCTTCAATGAAGATTGACACGGAAGAGTGGTATCAGATGTAAGGTTAGCATATCCTCAGTATCGCAAAGGGGGTCTTGCAAAGGCTCTTGGACAATGTCCCTCCGGATACATTACTGGATATTATAGGTGCGGGAGTTTCTGATGGTGAGGAGAAGATCGACCCCTTGATAATGATGTCAGTATCAGGCAGCTAGGGCAAGCATGCGGGAACTGTGCGACCTTGATAATTAAAGCCCAAGCAATTAAATAGTTTGCGGTCCACCATCTCTAATAATTCGATTTCCACAAAATAATGAATAACATTCATATATAGGACATTTCCTATCTACTTAGAAAATTCTTCACCCTCATTACCTTCCAAATGTCCAATATTGGTCATTGACTTTTCACTCACCCAAAAACGGATTTGTGAAAGTAAATATACCACAATAATCTACTCGAAACGTAGATTAACAATTTGACGTTCGTTTACACAATTAACGACCCGTCTACATTTGGAATATTTGGTTAAAGCTACCAAAAATAACTTTACCAAATCCAATATCCCCAACAATCCCCCACATGAGTGCAAAATCAATGTAATGATGCATGGGACTCAATTGCTCAGTTTCCACATGAAACGTTATCACATCTGGACAGGTAGCTTTTGACTTTGAACCTTTCCGTAGTGAAATACCATCGGATAAACCCACGGCCTAGTTGACTGAGTCATTGAACTATTCCGAGTCCGAGCCTACCGAGACAATGATACTCACATAATAACGTTTACGCCAATTCTGCAAGTTCTACGTTGTGTCCATTTTAGCCTTGGACACTCTTGGTTTCGCAAGTGCTTCGGGCGAGGCGGCCACTCCTCTACACTTGAATAGGTGACCTTGTCTATCAGAAGTATCCTGCTATACTTCACCTTTATAGGTATAGATCGTCATTAAAAGTCAAAGACTTACCCTATGCCACGGTCATCAGGATATCACTTGGATATGCTCTCTAGGGAAATAGGTTTAGCTCATGGCTAGTTATCAAGTGTTCGTAAATAGAACAGTCCAAAGTTTAGTTGGCCACATTGAACCAAGTTCTTGGGATCTCCAGTCATCATGGTTGGGTTTCCACTAAGGACTATTCTTTTGTGTGGACTTTAGCCCATTCCCTCTAGTATAGAATTGATCTCGATTTATACTCTTTGTAAACGGATCCGTTATAATTTCCTTTGATTTCACATAATCAACGAAAATTCCTCTTGAGATCAGTTCTCTAACGGTATTGTATCTTCGACGAATAATTCGCGAATTACCGTTATTCATTTCATTGTAAGCCCTAGCGACAGCAACTTGATTATCGCAGTGTATCATAACCATTGATACGGGCTTCCTCCATCATGGAATGTTCTCGAGAAGATCTCGAAGCCACTCAGCGTCTTCACTAGCTTTGTTCATAGCTATGAACTCTAATTCCATGGTGGACGGGGCTATGCATATTCACTTAGTGGACCTCCAAAATACAACACCTCCACCGATGGTAAAACATACCCACTCGTGGAGCGTGAATCTTTAGAGTCCTATATCCAGTTCACAACACAGTACTTTTCTAGTACTTCTGGATATCTCATATAATGCAACCCATAACTCAGAGTATACTACGAGTATAGTAATACTCTAGTTAACCCTATCCAGTGGTCACTGTTCGAATTACCCGTGAACCTACTTACTTAGTTCACTGAATAAGCTAGATTTAGTCTAGTACAACTAGCAACGTACATATGACTTCCAACAATCCTAGCAAATTCCAGCTGACCCACTGAATTACCTTTGTTTTTCACCAAACGAAGGTTATCGTCAAACGAAATTTTAGCCATTTTATCATCAAACCCCTTACACTTTTCCAGTACGCTTTCCACATAGTGGGACTGAGAAAGTACTATGTTGTTTGATTTCTTATGATCTTGATCTCAAGAATCACATCGGCTAACCCCATATCCTTTAAATCAAGGTTGTCCTTCAACATGTTCTTAGTACTTGTGATCATATCACTTGAGTTACTTAAAATCAACATGTCATCAACAGAAGACAAACAATGATTAAAGAGTTAGGTGTGTTCTTCACATAAACACACTTATCGCATTTAGTGATGCGAAAGACATTGGTCATCATCACAGTATCAAACTTGATATGACATTGCTTTGGTGCTTGTTTCAATCCATACGGTAATTTAACAAGTCTGCACACCTCATTCTCTTGACCAGGAACCACAAACCCATCAGGTTGTTCCATAAAAATATTTTCAAATGACTCACCATTCAAGAATGATATTTGCATTCCTATTTGATTAATTTCAAGATTGTGCAGCGCAACAATCGCCAAAATCACCTTAATAGATGTGATTCTAGTTACAAGTGAGTAAGTAACCAAGGAGTTGTATCCTTCTCTCAGTTTAAAGCCTTTAACTCTCAGCCTAACTTTATACTTATCAATCAAGCCATCATCTTGATACTTTATCCTTAGGACCCACTTGCAACCAAGGGGTTTTATTACCATGGGAAAAATCAATTAACTCCCATGTATGATTTTGCAAAATTGAATCAACATTGATGGCTTCCTTCCACCTAGAAGCATTAGGACTAGACAAGGCTTCTTGAGATTCATTATCTAACAAATAAATCATCTAAGCAGTCATAGCCCTAGAATCATCATCAACACCATCTTGTGATGCAACTTGAGCTGTAAGAGATGTTGCTTCACCTTTAGCATCACGAGACCTCTTGTTGAAGTCATCACCATTTCCTTTACAAGGAAATATGTGTTCAAAGAATACTGCATTCCTTGATCCAACGGTTGTTCCTTCAATCACATCAAGTATATCAGACTTATGCACTAGGAACCAATACGCATTGCTATTATGCGCATATCCAATGAAGATACAGTCGACTGTGAAGGCCTCATCTTCACTTTCTTTGGCTCTGGTACTTTTACCTTAGTCAAGTACCCCCACACTTTGAGGCAACTATAAGAACAAGCTTACCTTTCCATAACTTATATGGAGTCCTTTGCTTTCCCGTGTAGGGTAACCTATTCAAAATATGGTTAGCGAAAGGATCGTCACCCCCACATATCAGGGGTTAACCCTGAATTGATTAACATAACGTTCATCATTTCTTCCACAGTTCTATACTTACGTTCATCGACGCCAACTGATCGAGGTAAATACGAAGCAATTGTTTTACGAATTATGCCTTATTCAGCGCAAAATTCCTCATACTCTCCACCTCAATCACTTCGAATTGCCTTAATTCGAGTTTTAAGTTGATTCTCAACTTCATACTTGAAGACTTTGAAAACATCAAAGACTTTGTCTTTGCCCCTTAGCAAATAAATATCACAAATTATTGTGCAGTCATCAATGAAAGTAATAATTTACTTTTTACCCCCTCTAGTTTACACAAATTTCATATCACATCTCTCGATGTGAAATAACTCTAGAGGTACATAACTCTTTCCACCAAATGAAAAGATACTTTTGGCGTTTTAGCCTCAACACAAATCTCTCACTTGTGTCTTCAACCAAAATTGACATCTAATTGTAAATTTAATTTTATCAATTTTGTTGGACTTATATTGGGCTTTATATCATAGCCTCAATGCTAGAATACCCAATTTCCAAATAAGCACAAAACTAATAATTATGATTTCTCATAATCTTCTTTTGGCTTTTCGAGCTTTATATGAATTTTACAAATTCAATACTCTTATGAGATTATCTATCTCAATCTCCTCTTTACTTGAACAACGAGGTCACATTTTTCACCAATGAAAAATCGAAGTAATATGAGAAGCTCCCACAATTAAATCTCAAGATTCAATTCATAAATTAAATCCAAATTTAATTGATACCAAACTTTATGAATTTAACTCAAACAATGAGTTCATAAGTTTATAGAATTTCTAAGTCGAACTAGATCGAACTTAAAATTCACACTCAATAAATTTGAAACCCAATTCAACAATTAGATCCCACAATTTATTACAAATCTAAGTCCGAAACTAGACTTAATTTATTGAGCCCAAATAAATAATATTTTGCTCAATATCCATGACCCAACAAGGTCTTGAATTTCTTCCGGTTTATTCTTCGCAAGAATAACCAACAGATGCTACAATTGCAACACAATGGACCTTACTATCATTCAGGCCCATCACCAATTTCGGCCTAGGACTAAATTAGTCTTTGCCGAATATTTATGTAAGACTCAATAAATTAGGCCCAGAACAACTTTCAATTATTCAGCCCATAATAACTGACTCAACAGTTCTCATAATAAAGCCTTATCCAATGAACCCAGCCCACGTAGGCTTGTTTAGTTCAGGGCCACTTTATTATTATTATTATTATTATCTTTATTATAGCCCAGCTCTTTAAATAGTAGGCCCAAGCATAACAATTAAGCCCACATGTTAGTAAGTCCAAACCAGGCCCGATAATATGTGGCCCAAACCAAGCCCAAGAGACTTTAGCCCAACAAAGACCTAGCAGACTTGGTTTTCTTCTCCTTTCTTCTCCATAGCAAGTAGCCGCCATAGACATGATACAGCAGCAAACCTCAAAGTCACCTTCTTCACGAGACCAAACAACCGCCAGCAGCAAAGCACAAAGCTTCACCATCACCGTCGACCTGCTTCGGTCCGCCGCCACACGCCGCCGCGTTCGCCGCTCGAAATTGCCGGTGAACGGCGCGCAACGGCAACAGCTGCATCCGGCCACCAACGCCGCTGCATGAGCCGCTCGATTGCACCACCACCGCCTCCGAAAACCCATCCAGAACCTCGGCCGTTCATCCTTTCTCCGTGAGGCGTCGACGCAATGAATTACGGAGCCTGACCTCTGCGCTTCTTGGTCGAGAGGAGGAATTCACGCTTGCCACCGCTACGGTACAACGCCGTTGCCACGTGATTAGAGCCGGCCTCCAATCCGCTGCCACACACCGCCGCCAGAAAACCTCTGGTGCCACAGTCGCCACCGCCAGCAAGTCAGAAAACCAGCGGTCTTCCTTCTCTGTCTGGTGGTGCCGTGATAGAGGTGTTGTTGTGGAAAACAGGGAGATCGGACAGCCCCAATTGATAATACACAAAGTCTCTAGACAATTGATATTAATTCTTTGATTGTGCCAATCTCGATAAATGGGATTTAGATGATATTGATTTAATTGACCAGGCCGAATAAAACCTGAACATGATGCGTGCGTGACCACGACAAACACCGTCTTTGAGTCAGAAACATAGCTCAAAACACAAACAAAAATAATTATATAATTATTTGTTAGTATCGCAAATAAATTACGAATAAGAATCTTAAGCTATTGGGTAAACATGTAATATATTGCGATAATATCGGGAAATAAACGAACTAATAGATCTAATGCAATCGAGCAAATATATTATAAATATATAATATAATTAAATAACGAAACGAAAGGAAAAGTTAACCGTCGAGGCGAGCGAACTCTTTCATTGTCCCGTACTACGTGTTCACGGTTTGATAGCAATGAACCTCCCAAGATACAACGACGCGGAGCTGGGCGGAGCAGACAATCCAGTCAACCTGGCGAACGAGAATTGGGCAGACAACTGAGCAAATCCCAACTGCAAACTATATGATGCGTGAGGCAGGTAGGATTATGACATGTATGCGAGAGCTCTCTAGAAACGTGTTTTGATGTATGCAAAAGACTCTTTACACTATGTGGGAGTTGGTATTTATATGAGGGACCCTTAAACAAGGTAGGAAATCTATAGGAATTAGGATTCCTAATACAAGCCGATCTCCTTATCTTGCTCAATAAGAAAGACTTAGAAGCTTTCAGAAGAGGCCCAAACTAATTAAAGCCCAAGCAATTAAATAGTTTGTGGTCCACCATCTCTAATAATTCGATTTCCACAAAATAATGAATAACATTCATATATAGGACATTTCCTATCTACTTAGAAAATTCTTCACCCTCATTACCTTCCAAATGTCCAATATTGGTCATTGACTTTTCACTCACCCAAAAACGGATTTGTGGAAGTAAATATACCACAATAATCTACTCAAAACGTAGATTAACAATTTGACGTTCGTTTACACAATTAACGACCCGTCTACATTTGGAATATTTGGTCAAAGCTACCAAAAATAACTTTACCAAATCCAATATCCCCAACAAGATAATGATAATGTCGAGGGGAATAGAAAGACTATAAACATAATCTACGAAGGACCTCCATATGGGAACTCGAGCAATGCTAGGAAGGATCATGCTAAAGTTGCTAGACCGGTGAACTCAAAGGTTATTGTGGTACATATACACCCACGACTTTCTTATGCAACACCACTTATATGTTTTGACTCCATGATAAGAGAGGACTCTGAGAAGAACACAATGGTGCACCACCAGAGGCTGCAACCTATGGTGTAGGAAGGGTGTTTGTGGATAATGGAAGTTTGGTAAATATTTTGTATCACCATCGCTTGGAGAAGATGGATGTAGAGATAAGCATGAGGCCGGTGAAGACATTTGTGTATGAGTTTAATGGAACACATGTCATCACTAAGGGAGAGTTAGTTTTTGCGGTAGCTCTAGGAATGGGCGACCATAAGGGTGGAGGAAATTTTAAATTTCTTGGTTATACGATCCAGGTCAGCATACAACATTATATTAGAGTGACCCACCCAAAATGAGTTTTAGGATATCACATCTACCTATCATATGAGTATTAAATATCCAACCGATGATAAGGGAGGGGAATATGGGTATTAAATATCCAGTCGATGATAAAGTAGGGAAGATAGTTGTAGATCAGTAGGCTGCACGATCATGTTATTAACTCACAATATTAACATGGATGTCAGGGTAAAAGAGAGCAGAATGGTGAAACCAAAGAATGAGTACTAAGTGAGAAGAAAGCTAACATTGAAAATAAGTCAGTGCGATCACATCAAGTACTTATGGAAATTGAGCTGGTAGATGGAAAATAGGGTTTTAATGCACAAACAAGGAGTCGATTTGAAGAGGCTATAAGGGAAGAGCTCATTCTCTTATTAAAAGAGTTCAAGGATATTTTTACTTTTATAAATAACAAGATGGTGGGTGTCGATCATGAGGTGGCTTAATATCATTTAAACATAAGTCTTGAGGTTAGACCAGTAAAATAGAAATAAAGGCACTTTGTTGTGGAATTGAATAAAATCATGGAAGAGGAGGTTTAAAAGTTGCTAAAGGCAGGACATATATGAGATATTCAATTTACATAATGGTTACCCAATGTGGTAATTGCTCCTAATCCCAGAAGAAGGTGACGGATGTGTATTAATTTTCGAGAGATAAACAAAGCCTGTTCAAACTATCATTATCCTTTACCTCGTATTGATCACCTGGTTGATTTAATTTTGGGGTGTGAGCTTCTAAGTATGATGGATGACTCGCAAGGATATCATCACATACCGTTGGCACCTCAAAACTAAACGTAGGTGAGTTTTGTTACCATCACTAGTACTTACTATTTTGTGTCCAATCGATCTGGTTTGTAGAATGCTGGCATATCAATATTTGGTAGACAAAATGTTCAAGGATAACTGAGGACGACTATGGATGTGTACGTAGATGATATGTTGGTGAAAAGTGAGAAAGTTGGTTCTCATATAGCCGATCTACATAAGGCCTTTTTTATTTTGCAAAAATATGGCATGTGTTGGAATCTTAAGAAGTTTTCTTTGGAAGTACAATCAGAAAATTTTCTTGGCTATATAGTTATGGAGCGAGGCATTGAGGTAAATCCCAAGAAGGTGCAAGCTGTTATGGAAATGCCTCAGCCACGCACCATACGGATTTGTAGGTCTTCACAGGTTGGATAGCTGGTTTAAACTGGTTCATTCTAGGTCGGCTGAAAATGTAGTTCATTTCTTTAGAATTCTGAGGAAGGGGGCTCGGTTTGAGTGGACATCAGCGGTGGTAGAAGCATTTGAGAAGTTGAAAGAATATGTGGCACATATATCATTGTTGGCAAAGTCGTACCCAAGGAGGACTTGATTCTTTATATATCGGTGGGGAGGTGGTTGTTACCTCGACACTAATTCGAGAAGAAGGGCATCAAAAACCTATCTACTATGTCAGTAGTATGATTCGAAGAGTTAGGCAATGGTGTTCAAAATTAGAACAGGGAGGTCTAAGTTTGGTATAAACAGCCCGGAAGGTGTGACCTTATTTCCTAGGGCATAAGATCAAGGTACGAACGAATCTGACTTTGAAACAGGTTCCTAGTAAACCTAATGTCTCGAGACGACTGATAAAGTAGGCTATAGAACTTAGTGAGTATGATATTTTGTACGAGTCTCGAACGATAATAAAAGCTCAGATTCTGGCAAATTACAAGAGATGGCGCAATCGGATAGCTCGGAGGGAGAAAAGGTCAATGGATTTCATTTAGGTGGTTCGGCTATGAGTGGGTCTGAGGTTGAGATTGTATTAAACAACCCAAAAGGTACGAAGTTGGATTATGCGATCAAGTCAGGTTTCAAGGTATCTAAAAATAAAGTAGAATACAAGATATTAATACATGTACGAAGATTAAATGATCAATCTATAGATCATTCATCTGCATGAACAAATTCTAAATTGTTGGCTTGTTAGTTCAATATATCTTTTGAAATTAGATAGGACCACATGAATATAATGGCTTGTCAATTACAAAAGTTAACCCTCAAAACTGAGTGGGGAAACTAAGGGTAACTTGTAATCATTCTTAAAGAGAATAAAGATTAAAAAAACCGTGTAACATGTTAAAGTAAACACAAATTAAGTAAAAGAGTACATACATTTATCTCATCAACATGTCTGTTTGTTTCCTGATGTTACACAAAGTCACAAGCCAAATTTAAAATATCTAAATTTGACGGAGTATATCGTATAATCTTAATCTAACAATAATAATACGTAAACATTTATTACCTCAATTTTCCATACGTTTTTAAGTATGACTTGAAACAACAACATATAAGGAATCTCAGTTGAACTTGAAGGATATTACGTACAGCAATCTTATATTCCAAAAAAAAAATAATAATAATAAAATAAAAAAAAATAAAAATAATCAACTAGCCATTAAATTGCGGACAAAGACAATTGAAAATTATGAAAAAGTAGGAGTATTAAAGTTCATTGTACGTGTCCTCCCTGACTTATCCAACAAACAATTATCTTCCCTAATTAATAATTTGCTTTTATCTTCTATCTTTCTTTCTCCTTTCTCCCTTTCATTTTTTTTCATATTAATTATTGACGCCTCTCATTCCCAAGAATGGAGATATAATTTAAAATGTATAATTACAAAAGCACCCCTGGGGATTGGGGTAATGACCAAAAATCCAAAAAAACTCTCAAAACTACAAAGAAATTAAAAACCCTTTTGATTTGAAATTCGTCTTACATTTTTCCTTAATCACAAGAAAATATGTTTTCAAATCTTTTACATTTATACAGATATTACAGTTGCCTATTTAATTTAAGACATAATCAACCTTAGGGGTTCTTTTTTGTTATTTTGAATGTTCTCGAGTGTTTTTTTTTTTTTAGTGATTCATTTTATGAAGATTTTTAAAAAAGAAAACTCACCCTCAAATTCCTTGTCCCTCTAATTTCGGAATGCACTCCCTATAAATTTCAAGCCAAGAAACACAAAATCAATTTAATTACATCCAAATAAAGAAATACACTCAGATAGTAATATTTAATTTATTCATTAGCTATCCCAAGACGATCACATTCAACAAACTCTCGTGTCAACCCTAACCACCACAATCATCTTCTTTCTCTCTCATTCTATATATATATATGATCTTTTTTTAATATATTTACAATTATTAATTAATTTATATTTATCTTCCAAATCGTGTTTTCTACACAAGTATAGTTTTTGTTCCCCCAAGTGTTTTTGTCAAAAATTGACTTTTTGTACTAACTAGTTCTTTTCGACATTAGTTTTACTTTTGTATTTTTGACAGATCGACCCGGTGAAATTTTACTTATCAGATTTCATTGTTTTATTGAAATTTCGATATTGTCAATCAGTGTAGAACATTTCCATCAATATTAATGATACATTTCGTGTTTTCTATAATACATTGGAAAATTGTAATTTTGTGTAATCAAAAATTATTGCACCCCTATTAAACAACACTAATTGGCAAATGGGATGAACAATATATAAACATTTCGAAAATAAGATTGTAGCTATTTCTATTATATCGAAGTTCAAACGCAATACAAACCGATTTACAATATATTTCATCAACTACATGAGTTCTTGACTACTTGTCAACATACATACCATCATCACCATCATGGCTAATCAACGCTTTAGCTTTGCATAGCGGACAAAAATCCTTGGTACGCAGCCATGGCTTGATGCAATCCACATGGTACTCATGCATGCATCCTAATATCGCTATCATCTTGTTTTCTTTTTCTTCTTGATATAGTCCATCTTGACACACCACACATATTTCATCATCATCATGGTTGCAAACCCTTAGTTTTAAACACTTTGAGATTGCTTCTTCACACAAGCCACCATCACCAACATGATGATGATGATCATCATCATCATCAAAATTAGTATCCATCATCATCATCCCATCATCATGATCATCTTCCTCTTCAGGATTTACGTAGCTCTCGATGTCTTCATCAAGAATATCCGATACCAAGTCGTCGATATCGTATTCATGCCCCAATTCGCCGTTATTTCTAAGAAACTCGAGATCCTGCCTAATCGCACCGTGTAAAATAGTTTGATATTCGGGTTCGCTTATCATGTCGAGAAATTGATACTTGAAGAGAGAAAGGACGTGGCTACCAAGCTTCGTCTCGATTTCTCGGTCCATCGAATGGATAACCCTAGATGCATCATCTGCCGTCCACCTCCTTCCCAAAGCGGACTCTAACTTCATCGCATAATTTTGCTCCATATTATGACTATATCACAGAGAGAGGGAGATAAATTTGAATATATTGTTTAATGGAATAATTGATTATGTATTTTATTTATAGAGACAAAACCTAGATAGTCCTAGTTGGAGAAAGACTAGTTATTATAACTAATATTATTATATTTCTTTAGTTTCGTTTTTCAATTAAATTAATTTTGTTTTTTAGTTACAACGCGGGCGAAGGGTTCTATATGTGGTAATTGAAGTTGGAAATATTTCCTTTTGGAAAAAAACTAACAAAAATTATTTTCCGTATGATTTTTTGGTAACTTTTTTCTTGTACCGTGTTAAACTCGCAGTACAATTTTCATGAGACCCTCAATTGTTCGCTGGAAGAAGAGTAAGATAAAAACAACATAATTAAGATCTAGAAATTTAAATTTGGGGATACAATAATATTTTAATCTCTCTCTCATTATACAACAAAAAATATATAAATAATAGATTTTTTTTTTAAATTTAATACCTTATTCAATTGTATGAATTATATAAATTCTTAATAAAAAATATTTAAATACAAAATCACTGTATAAAAAATCTAACTTGAATAAAAGATGCAACATTTATTAAAATCATATTAGTAAAATTGATTAAGCTTGGTTTGAAACTCATGCTCCCACTCCTTTTTTTTTTTTTTAAATTAAGCAAAAATACTTAGAAATTGCAAAACCTCTTAACTAACCGGAAAACTTTGTATACTTACGCTACTTAGTAAGTACTTAAAATATATTTTTGGAGATACAGCAGTACCCCACCACTCTTCATTCGTCTCGTTTTATCTATCTTTTTTATATTACTACCAAAAGAAATTAATGTCACTTTTGTATTTTCAAGATCAATTAAATGTAACGTTACCTTTCCCTTGATTAATTCACATTGTTTTTCTAATAATAAAAAGGGTATTGTGGTCATCATTTGATATTTATTATTAATTTGCAAATACCTCAGCACGACAAATATATTCTCAAATGCTTATCGAATGTAATATTTCAACCATCTACACCCTATAAATACCCTAAATGGTCAATGTATGATACAATTTAATTTTTTTCTCTTTACACTTAACATTTCAGACACTTGATATTTTCTCCAAATCTAATATTTATTTTTATTTTCTTGGACGTAAACAGTAATTCTTACTAATCACGAAATACTGAATATTCATACAGAACATTAGATATCTATATCGATATCAAAATACAATTATAAGCACTAAATTAAAGGAAACTAAATTAATTAATTGCCTTCATTGACGCCTTGCTCAAGCACTTTAGCTTTGCAAATCGGACAAAAATCCTTCATTCGCAGCCATGGCTTGATGCATCCCACATGGTACTCATGTCCACATCCTAATGTCACTATCATCATCCCGTTATCTTCTTCTTCTTGACATAGTCCATCTTGACACACCACGCATGTTTCATCATCATCATCATCATGATCGCAAATCCTTAGTTTTAAATACTTGGACATTATTTCTTCGGACAAGCCACCATGAACAACATCATGATGATCATCGATACTAACCATCATGATCATCCGATCCTCGATTTCTACAATAACATTGTAGAGTAAGTCGTCGTCCATATGTTCTTGCCCGTTGTTTCGTAGATGATGAAGATGCTGAATAAACGCGCGGTACAAAATAACTTCGTATTCTGCGGGTTCGGTTATCACACCCGGGAATCGAGACCTAAAGCGCAAAAGCGCGTCCCGGCCCTGGCTGGTTTGGATTTCTTGTTCCATACGATTGATAACTCTCCATTCATCATCCATCGTCCATTTCCTGCCCAAGGCCGACTCCAATTTTGCGATATTGATAGACATATTAATTATTGATAGCATATTAATTGTTTGAATGTGGATATATGTGTTTTATCTTAATACTATTATTATTATGTATTTATAGACACAAAAACGGGTTTCCTAGTCCTCGTTGGAGTGGGGAAAATTTTATACTAATACTGCTGCTAATAATAATTCTTATAATCAAATAAGAATTTTTTTTATTATTTATATCAAGTAAATTCACCTCAATTTATTACTGATGAAATTCACTACATCCACCAATTTTATTAAATTATAATATATGCACCCCGTATTATTCTCGTCTGAGAGGAGAAATTTAAAGAAATATAATACTTGTCATCCTACCATCAATTGATGTTTTTTTCTATCTAGTTAGTGCTGCAAACGAATCGAGAGTCGAACATTTATGATTGATAGTATTATTATCAATCATAAACATATATATACATTTATTAAAATATATATTGATACTTATCATAATAGAACTTTTATCACAATAGAATATTTTTGTCACAGCAAATATGAAAATTCTTATGCGTGTTATGTGTTTACAATATAAATACACTTTTATCATAGTAAAAACTAAAATAAATCACAATAAATATAAAAATTTATTTATTTATCACATTTTTGATGTAATTTTCACCCGGGGTATCATATAATTTACACCCGGGCGCATATTAGCCCAAAAACGAACAAACCAACCAACCAATACGAAAAGCAAAAAATAAATTAACAAGCCAAAATATAGTTGGCAGATGGGGCATAATTATTATAGCAACGACATTTCGAAGTGACATATTCCCGCCCCCCACACCCCCATGCCACTCACCCACACCCACCCACACCTTCATAATAAAAGCAAACTCATATCTCAACTAAATTTAAAAAAAAAAAAAAAAAATGTCTAACAACAAGAACACAAAATCCCAACCAGACCTGCCATTCATCACAAGACTCAAACTGTTCGTCTTAGCATTGTCCAAGCGCCTTCACATCCGCCTCGACACCATCAAAGCATCTGCCCCGGCCACAAAACTCATAAATGCCGCCACGATCGTCTCCACTTCAGACGTCCCAATCGAACCCTCCCGCGATCTCTGGTTCCGTCTCTTCGTCCCAAGCATAAAAAAATCTCTGCCGTTGATCGTCTACTTTCACGGCGGCGGGTTCATGAATTACGGGCCGGACACCAAGACCTTCGACGATCTCTGCACCAACCTAGCCGCCAAAGTGCCAGCTGTCGTCGTGTCGGTCAACTACCGCCTCTCCCCCGAGCACAAGTACCCCAGCCAGTACGACGACGCCCTCGACGCCTTGAGATTCATCGACGCCCAAAGCTATGCCGTTTTACCCGCGGCCGCTGACCTCAGCGAGTGCTTCATCATGGGCGACAGTGCGGGTGGCAACATAGCCCATCACGTGACGGTTCAGGCCCTACGGGCCGGTAACCCGTTCGAGAAGTTAAAAATCGCTGGGGTGATCGGGGTGCAGCCCTTTTTCGGTGGGGAAGAGCGCATGGAGTCGGAGCTGAGGCTGACAAGTGTGCCGATTATTAATACGCAGTGGACGGATTTCCTGTGGAAGAACTTCCTGCCGGAGGGTGCCGATAGAAACCACCCCGCGGCACATGTGTTTGGCGGGTCGGGCTCTGAGGCCGCTGCGGAACTGATGAACCTCGACTTCCCAAGGACTTTGGTGATTGCGGGAGGGTTTGATACGCTGCGAGATTGGGATATAAGATATGCCGAAGGGTTGAAGGGTTGTGGGGTGGAAGTGAAATTGATCGAGTATCGAAATGCATTTCATGGTTTTTATGGATTTCCGGAATTGCCTGAGTTTGCTTTGTTATTTGACGACGTCGCGAGTTTTATCCTGAAACAAGAAAACCCCAATTGAAGGAAGCTCAATATTGGAAACATATAACTTCTTCATTGTATGCTTGAGATGATATCAGTTGTGTGCAGTATGTATAAGAAATAATATTAATATATATATTTTTATTTTTTAATGTATTTTTCAACATAAATAAAAACACATATTTTTTTATATTTACTTATTACATAAAATATTATATAATATTCAAAAATATAAATTAATCACCACCGGTTCCAAATTCAACCGCAGTTCGACAATGGCTTAAACCATTTCATTGAACCAGTAGCTTCACCGGTTCGATGACTAGTCCGGTTCTCAGAACCTTGGGTTCAATATTCATTTTGTTAGTGTGGTCATGTTAAGAAACCTGAAGGCTGTTAACAAAGATACTTACACGGAGTGAAAAACAGAGTTTTTCATTCTCAAAGAACAATATTACAATTTTCGTAACTAAAATCTCGCATCTCGGGGACAAGTTTCTCATGTAGCAACTTGTAAATCTCCTTCATTTCAGGGTGCGATTTATCACCAACCAAAAACAAATGGCTCTTGCCATTAACTTCGATCCGACTAAAACCCGGCACTTTTTTCACTTCCCGTTCCTTCATCTTCTTTCTCAACTGCGAAAACTTGTCCCATTTCCCAGACGCAGCATACAAATTACCCAACATTACGTATCCTCCCGAGCTATCCGGCTCAAGCTCCAATAACTCATCACCGATACGATCCGCCAACCCATCAACTCCATGCAGCTTACAAGCACTAACCAACGCCCCAAGAACAACACTATCATATTTACCCAACGGCATCTCGTTCACAACTTTCATAGCCTCGTCCACGAGCCCGGCCCGGCCCAGCATGTCGACAAGGCAACAGTAGTGCTCGGACGTAGGTTCCAAACCATAAGCAATCCTCATCGAGTCGAAAAGCATTCGACCTTTCTTCACAAAGCCCGCATGGCTACAAGCCGACAAGACTCCTGTAAAAGTAATCCCGTCCGGATCGTGTCCTGAATGTAACATCTGAGCAAACGCCTGCAAAGCCGATACGCCAAAACCGTGATTAGAGTAGGCTAATATTATCGCGGTCCAAGTCACGATGTCCTTTGCTTCAAGATTATCGAACGCAACCCGAGCCGAAGTGATATCACCACTCCGATAGTACATTGTAATCAACGTATTAGCAAGCGATGTTTCTATTTCAAATCCTAGGTGCACGATAAGCCCGTGGACCTGCGCCACGCCTAGAATACCTCTGCATGAAGTCAATAGGCTAGTAAGACTTGTCTCGTTTGGCTTCATGCGGTTACGAAGCATGGAAACAAAGAGACGAAAAGCTTCGTCCTCTTGCTGATCCTTGGAATAGCCATTAATCATAGCGTTCCAAGTGACGATATTTCTTTGGGCCATCGAGTTGAAAAGTTCACCTGCCTCAGACATACGGGCTTCATTGGTATAAGCTGTGATCATGGCGTTCCACGCCGAAATATCCTTATTCGGCATTTGGTCAAAGTATTTCCTAGCTAAATCCGTCATCCCGTTATGGGCCAGGCCCGTGACCATAGTAGTCCAAGAAATTGCATTTTTCCATCGCATCGAGTCAAACATTTCCGTTGCTTCGTTTATTCTGCTGTCGTCCAAAAACCCACGTATCATAATGTTCCAAGAGTACAAATTACGCTCCGGCATCGCGTGAAAGAGTTTAAATGCCTCGTCGACCCGATCGTTCTCAACATATGCTTTGACCATTGAGGTCCATGCTACCACGCTTTTCGCAGGCATCCGTTCAAAAGCACGGCGTGCTTCTTCAACCAACCCGTTCCGTGCGAAACCCATAATCACATTTGTCCATGTAATTGCATTTTTCTCTCTCTCGGGCATTTGCCCGAAAAGCTCGACAGCAGCATCAACTTCCCCTGCTTTGAAATACCCAGAAATCAAACTAGTCCAAGAGAATGAGTTTCTGTCGGGCATTTCGTCGAACACCTTCTTCGCTCTATCCAGTCTACCAGCCTTAGCATAAGCATTCACCATAGCAGAATCGGCAACGATGGTTCTCATATCATCGGGAGTTTCATAGAAAAGCCTCTCAGCTTTGTGAAACTCATCGTTCTTGAGATAAATACTGATCATCGAAGCATAGGATACCTTGTCCCGTTCCGGCATATCGTCGAACAGTTTGCGTGCAGCGTTGACGTGTCCTCTACGACCCAATTGACCCATTCGTACATTGCAATCGTAAATTGAACTGGAATCAGTGCAGCTGAGTGAATAGTCTGTTTTCGCAAATTCTGAGGCAAACTCGCCACGTGGCGAAGCGCTGCGTCTTGAGTTCGAAATTGCAGCGGCGGTGGTCGTGAAGTGGGCTTGAGGGGTCTGTTGTTTTTTATTATATAGGAAATAAATGCATGTCCGAAGTACAACGGTGTTTTGCGCCGTTATGTGTAGTTTACGTGTCACTCTGCCTCCGATCATCGCACGTCACGGCGGCGCTTGAATTTTTGCAGAGGTACCCGGTTTAGGGTGCACATAATAATAATAATAATAATAATAATAATAATAATATCCCTAATAATAATAATAATAAACTATTTATTTTTTCATAGTTATTCATATAAACTATTATTTGTAACAAATCGTTATAGAAACTACGCACGCTTGAATCAGAATATTTGTGGTTTTGTAATTAAAATTGGGTAATGTAACACAATTCGATTGTACCACGTCATCTGATTTTGGTACAACCATAAAAAATCTAGTTTAGGAGGCAAACTGCAAATTGCGCATAATTCATATGACGATTTGTCATAAATAATAGTTTGTATGATAAATTGTGAAAAACGCAATAATTTAGGAGCGAAAAAAAATGAAAAAAAAAAAAAATGAAAAAAAAAATAATATAGGTTTAGTTGATATCATGACCTTTAAAATCCTTTTGAATTTGTATAAAAGACATCACTTTAATTCATTGTTGTAAATTGACGAGTTTTTTGTGATTAGAGAATTTATTGTCATCCAACCATAATCAATCGATATCTTTCATCGAGTTTGTTCCAACTAGGGATGTGCACGGGACTTTTAGATCATTGAACCCAAATCGATATCCGGATCAAAGAGCCCAAAATAGTCATTGATTTTTTTATTTTCTCCAAAACGCGTTGTCTTGAGATTTTCATGGCACGGGTTCTGAAGATTTTTTAAAGAGTGCGGATACGTATCTCACGTATTTATTAGTTGACATCAAAATATTTTGAACAAAAATAATTATGATTGAAAAGAGTAGAATAATCCTATCACGATATATAATTAAAAATTTAAAAATAGAATTTATGCAATTATATATATATATATAAACCAAAAATATTAAACCCTTCAATCTTCTTCTTCCTCCCAAAACCTCTCTCATTACCCAACCAAAATTCACATTAAATCATAAAAACTCAAGAATGGAGGATAGTGATACGAACAAGATGAATAATGTAAGTGTTATTGATAATTATCATGTTTGAATCATCGCATATTGTTATTTTAGTCATTTTTTTCTTTCTTGTTTCGGGTGTATTACTGTTCATGGGTTAAAAATCGCGATTATGTTCGATCTAATTTTGATGAGTATTATGGTATGTTCAAAACTATTTTTCGAACGTCGTACTTAAAAGTTAACCGTAAAAATACGTTCAACTATATTTTTCAAACTGGGACAAGTTGTTCAAAAACATAGTTCGAACACAAGCAGTGTGTTCGAATATTTATTTCAAACATAATGTGTTTGTTCATAATTTTTTTTCAAACACCTTTTTTAGGAATCGAATACAATGTCAATCGAAAATTAATATTGCTAGTCCGGTTAGGAGTGATATGGTTGTTGACTACTCATATTCATTCAACACAATGAGTTATTTTGAATCTAGAGATGAATTAGTAAATTGGGCTCGTTCGAAATGAATTGAAAATCATATGGTGATAATAGTTAAAATATTAGACAGTGGAGAGAGTGAGAGACGAACTTGGATTTTTCTAACATGCGAACGAAGTGGAAAATATCGTGGTATGGTTGGACAAACTTCACAACCTGACGAATCAAAGATGGAGACCGAAGGAAAATAACCCAAAAAGAGGCAACTTGGGACAAAGAAGTACAGATGTCCATTCCTTTTAAACGGCTCTCAAATGTTTGTTGACGATGATGAGAAGTGATCATTGCAAATAACATGTGGCATGCACAATCACCCTCTTGCCAAACACTTTGAGGGTCATTCTTATGTCGGTCGCTTAATTCCTATTGTAAAGGCATTGGTTGTTGATATGACAAGATGCAATAGTCGACAAAAATATATATTGTACGGATTGAAAACTACACATCCTGTAAATTTGTCAACAATGAGGACTATTTACAATACTCAAGTAAAGCATAGAGCTGTGGAGCATTCAAGCCGATCACAACTGCAATTTCTCATGTCAAAATTGGAGGAGAATCGTTATTTTTTCCACGTGAATCGTTACATTTACACTGACCAAGTTAAAGAATTTTTTTCCTTTTTGCTCATCCGACTCCAATTGATTTGCTTCTTGCATTTCACACTGTCTTGTTGATGGATTGTACATACAAGACGAATTGTTATAAAATGCTTTATTGGAGATAGTTGACATGACGTTGGCGGATATGACGTTTATGGTTGCTTGCGCTTATATGGAGCGTGAGCGTGAAGAAAATTATATGTGGGCGTGCTCTATCCTCAAATCATTGATAAATCCCTTGTGTTTGCCTATAATTATTGTCACTGATAAGAGAAATGCGTTATTTAATGTGGTGTCAACTAATTTTTCAAATGCAAGGAAATTTTTGTATCGTTGGCACATTGGTAAAAATATCTTGGCAAGTTGTAATAAAATATATCGCACAAAGGAAGGGCTTGAGTCTTTTAATAGTTCATAGAATAAAGTAATGTTTGTCGATAACGAAGTTGATTTCAACAAACAACTCAAGAGATTTGAGCTTGACTATTTAGACATCCATCAGTCGTACAATATTGTATTAATCAATGGGTAAATCCCTACAAAGATTGATTTATCTATTCATGGACAAGTAATGTCATGCATTTCCACAATACAACAACTAATAGGTAATTAAAACTATTTTAAGTGTTTATTATTTAACACCGTGTATGAATATTTGTTTTTTAATTTTAATTATAATTACTTTTTGTATTGCTTTTTAGGGCGGAGAGTACGCATGCCAAGTTGAAAAGACATTTGGGATCGAGTATGAAAAACTTTGAGACATGTAGGATGAAAATACATTCTCTTCTCGAGATTTCACACACTGCAATTAAGATTTCGTTTGAGAAGATTATTATATTGGCATTAAATCGTAAATGAAATAAAGTTTATAAATAAGGTTGATAAATCCAACATTGTGGTTGTTTGCTAGGAAAAAATATGTGGTTTGATTTGTGCAAACGAGATTAGTGAATTCAAGCGATTAGGGGTGCCAATATCATTTGATAGAGTCGATAAGTTTTGAAAAGAACTAGACATGTAACCGACTCAATGTGATGATGAAAAGGTTGAGAAAAATTCTAAAACCTAACACAATATCTTTGATTCCGCCTGAGGTCCCTGTACGACCTCGTGGAAGGCCAAAGGGCAAACGCACAAAAAATGTTAATTCTACAATGCATGATTGAGCAAATTTGAGTATGTGCAATTATTTCATGATAGATTTTCCCCAGCGGACCAAAGTATCGAGTTGAGTGGGCCGATTGCTATGAAGTCGGTGTTCACTTCTGCTCCAAGATAAAAGCAACTGGTTATCATAAAAAACGAAATCAACTGCATCTAGAGTTTTTATGGATGAACTACCTAAATTATTTCTTGATTACATCCTTGAAATAAAGAATGTACTGGATAATGGTCATTATGGTTATCGTGCAGTAGCTCATTTAATAGATTTTGGCGAGGATTCATGGGGTAATGTGCGGCGAGACCTTATTGATGAATAGCAAAAATATTGTGAGATGTACACCTTGCACGTTATCGTGTAGTGTACATCTCTAGCAAATGATGTGCATCCGAGTGTGTGACAACATGCACGTCCGCGTTGCATATTTCAATTTTTCTGGATTTTCATACTTAATATCCTCACAAAATCGACCTTTTAGCTACCCAAGTCTCACAAAGCTACCTGTACTGTTAACAATCTTCGTGTAGGCGTCAAATTGTTTAATTCCTAACAATCACTCAATCAAAGAATCTTCTTTCTCCAATTGTTCTCCTATAAGCTCCCATCCCTGAGCTTCACAGGATTTCCTAAAACCAATGAATTGGTCAAATAATAAATGCCATCCAATATGATGGTCATCTCCCCAAACGACATATGAGATGTGTTATGCTAATGTTCGACAAACGCACTGATCAGAAATCTATTTGGAGTGTGATATGACATATCTCGTAAGAGAAGAAGCTTCGAGCGCCTAATCAAGCTTCTAAATCGTTCGGTCTCAAGTTCTGGAACTTCCCGCTAAGACAATTTTAGTGAATGACACATAAATCTCAGGATATCTTGTTCGGCGCAAAAATCATATTTTTGAGGCAACATGTGTTAGAAAACTACACAACAAGGTGATAACCTCAGGACCTCTAGGATGGGGAGCCTTAAGTATCTCATCCTCAGCAGAAATATGTGTACGACGAGCTCTTTCACCCTTTCCAACCTTGAAATATAGATGGCGTGAATTAAGAGAGACTTACTCCCAAGGGACATCTCCAACGAGCATCCAATCGCCATCTTTGTCCTCATAAATTGGAATGTACTCACAATTGTCTGCATTTTTCAATGCCTCACCTGTTCACATTTCAACTCATATTGCATATTAATTTAAATATTTATGTGAACATTTAATTGTGCTATTAATAACTTGCTATTTAAATAACCCATTTGGTAAAGAGAGGATTGAGTGAAATTTACGACATATGATTCAATTGAGAGAAAAGATATGTTTGATAAATAAAAGTTACAATTAGTTTTTTGGGTAAAAAAGTTAATTTTAAAAAACCTATGTATATAAACTTTTTAAGAAGAGAGGATTTGAAAGTGAATTAAAATAACAACTTTGTGTTCAAATTGCAATATATATATATATACACACACACAATAGTAATAATTATCTAAATTACATTTCTTATATTTAAAAACTTGCGACTCAATAGATTTATATAAATAATAATTGTTAAATGACTATTCTTATTCAATATATTATAAATTTATGTTATTTAAATAAATAAAAAATCCAATAATAACTTGTACGAATGCCCTTTTTTATTATTTTACACGCTTAAAAAATTAGTATATCATAAATATTTATCGAACAAAAAATGAATACAATAATCAGCTAAGATGATCAGCTATCCGATAATAAACAATGCAATTAAATATCAACTATCTATTATTCACTAATTGTCAAAAATAGGCCATTAATCCAATGCCTACTATTATTCATCCAAATCCAACGTCCATGCAATTTTGATACACGCTTAGACAATATGGTACTTTAGACTTCCATATATTGCAATATTTCAAAACTGTGTCTTCATTTTCTTCATTTTCTTAATAAATCTCTTTTATCCAAATAACCCTTTACAAGAGATAATTTTGTTTTTCTTTTAAAAAAGTAGATAATTTTGCATGGGCCACAAAAATAAAATAATTAATAAAAAGAAAAAAAAAACATACCAATGCCAAAACAGCCAAAGAGTTGTTCAAGAGCGGCAAGAAGATGAGAATACCACTTGTGGCTGCTCAAATCTATCTTGCGCAGAAAGGGTGCGCCGTCCATGCTAACTTTCACGTACCTTTTTATCCCACCAAAGCTATTTCTCCTCCGGTAGCCAGCCACCGGCGGCCACCCCACCACCTGATTCTTATTCTCCGCCCCGGAGATATCAGAAAACACTCTTTCTTCTCATTCCTCTCCACCTCACCACCGGGAAGCCCTAGCCTCAGCTCCGTTTCAAGTCCTAAACCGTTTTGATCCATTTTCCATTTTTTGAGTGTGTATCGTTAATTTTGGTCAAATAAAATAAAAATAAGAAGGTGGGCTTGGCTTTTATATATGTAAAGAGGAGAAAACAACGCCAGAAGAAGAGAGCTCATTGGTCGGTGATATGAGAAACAATGGTGGGGGAGTGTTTGCTGCCTAAAACGCTAGAATGGACCGGCAAGATTAAAGTTAGATATGGGCAGATCGGAGGGCTGCCGATTATCGCTGCCTTTGATCGTGGCCGTTGGATCGATGTGGTCCATTGGGGGGACATTGCATGTGATTTGCTTCATTCAGTAAAATAATAACAATATGTATATAATATGGTCATCAAACTTTTTTATTTTCGATAATGGGTAGTCACTAATTACTTGGTATTTGCTAAAGCACGTCTTTTATTAGTTCTTTTTTTATTTATTTTATTTTTTCCCTTTTTAGACATTGCATGAATATTTGTAATTATTAGGACACACTAAAGAAAGGTTTATTTAGTAACTTGATTCATAAATTAATGAGTTTGATTTCCAAGCAATCTCAGCTCATTGAATAATTCTCTCCCAATTAATTAACTGTGTTTAATCTCAACTAAACACTGCTTAAATATCCAATAATAAACCCCACACCATACTTTCACAAAGCACCAAATCTTCAAATGTCATTTATTTAAGAATGCAAATCCTTTCATAATAACAAGATACTATAATTTAAAGTTGGTCTAAAGAAAATTATTGACTTAAAGTCTAAATACGAAAAACTAACACTTATTGCTAAAACGATACCAAAATAATATACCTCATAATAGAAGCTTTCAATTTGGTATAACATAGATACATCAATTCAATAAATGATGAAGTATGTATTTCCTATTCCAAGTTCTCCAATTAACTCAGTCAGCTCAAAATCTGAATATTTGTTACTTATTAGATTGGTTGTCTCGGCCACGAGGAACAATGGTGAACAAAAGTGGGAACTCTATTTTTATTTTACGCGTCCAACTCAAGTTGGCCTTACAGTTGTACCCAATGGAATTCAAAATCGAACAGTCAATTATGTTGTCATTTCCTTGTACAATCTTAACTGTATAATATTAGCCAGGAAAGATGCCGAGTTGAACAAAAGTGGGAACTCTATTTTTATTTTTAATTGTGGCTTGTGTTGCTTTTGAACAATACGTACTCCCTCCATTTTAAAATAAGTGTAGTTTTAAAAATTCAATTTTATTATAAATTAAATATTATTTTAGAAATTTTTACCACTTTATTCTAGTTTTATCCCCACTTATTTTAAAAAAAATATAAATAAGCTTATGGTAACAGAATAACTAAAGGGAAATAATGGAAGTAATTAAATGAGAATATTATTGATTGATTGAAAATATGTTCGTCAAATATTATGTTCCTTAATTTTGAACAAAAACTCTAAAACGACACTTATTAAGAAACGGATGGAGTATTTGTTAAGGGGGAGTTTATTATAGGGCGAGTTTGAATATTTTAATGCGTCATAGTTAATTTGTCCAAAAATGCAAAAGGGGGAGATTGTTGAGAATTTTATTTTTGGCAACTTTTCCTTATTTTTCTTGTTTAGTTATTTGTCTTTCTTGAGCTCAAAATAAATTAGGAATCTAGATTTGTTTCCTAAATTGTGTTTAGAATTTTATTTAATTTCCTAAATTACGTTTAGGACTTGTTTACTTGTTTACCAAGAATAGGGGTCTTGTCTATTTAAGACAAGAAGAAGACACAAAATTGTACACGGCTTTTACAGAACAAGACGCAGGAAGCAAGAGCAAGAAGAACACAAGAAAGTGAAGGATTTAAGGAAATGATTCAAAATAAGTACATTTTTAAAGTTGCGTAACCAACGGAGAAGATCATCACAAGCGTGGCCACAAGTATTTTAGTATCAAGTGTTGATACTAGTATTTTTTATATATTACTTTATTATTTTGTATTTGATCTTGAACAAATTAAAGTAATATAGTGTTCGTGTTTGTATATCCAAGTTCGTGAGCACATTTGCTTACAGACGAAATTTAAATTGTTGTGTTCTTTTATATATTATTCTGCTGCTTTTGATTCATACAAACTGTTTGATGTTAATTCGAGTGTTTTAACACCATACTTAACATCTGTTTACTGATACTTATTAATAACATCCATACACCTACGAATTTACAATTGGCATCTATAATTCCCATTATTCGACGATGAGTTTGCTAACAGGTAGTTGACGGCCAGTTTTGCTGACGGGTTCTACCCCTAAACTAATACCATAGCGGCAGTTAACAAAAAACCTAAACATATACCCCTCGTCTCCAAAATTTCGTCTGCATCTTTTTTCCCAAAAAGAAAAAGACAATCGCAACCTTTCCCCAACCACCAACCGTGGTCGATCCTCCGACCACCACCACTACAACACCTGCTGCCATAACCCACCGCAGCCAAGCTCCACTACCACCACCGCCAAAACCCGACGTAATTGAGATCCACTGCCGCCAGAACCCACCCACCACCAGCCGCCACCGCCAGGTTATTTTTTAAAATAACTTTTTGTTTAAAATTGAATTAATTATTTAGACATATAATTGTGAAATTATTTCGAAAATGTTGATTGTTGTTGGGCTTAATTAGTAATTAATTCGAGAAATTAGAGTTGAATTATAATTATTTAGATATTTGGATTTACTTTTAAAATTTAGGGTTACTTTGGGGTTTAATTTAGAATGTTTTGAATAATCAAGATTGAATTGCAATTATTTAGATATTTGAGATTGATTTCAAAAATTAGGATTAGTTTAGGGTTTTTTTTATCAATTAATCAACATTTAAGGTTGAATTATAAATATTTAGATCTTTGGGGTTGATTTCAAGAATATTGATTATTATTGGACTTAATTAGCAATTAATTTGAGAAATTAAGGTTAAACTATAATTATTTAGATATTTGGGTTTGATTTTGAGAATTAGGGTTATTTTAGGGTTTAATTGGGAAATATTTCAAAAAATAATAGGGTTGAATTATGATTATTTATATATATGGGGTTGATTTAAGAAATTAGGGCTAGTTTATAGTTTGATTGGAAAATATTCTAAAAAATTAGGGTTGAATTATAATTATTTAGATATTTGGGTTTAATTTTAAAATGTAGGGTTGGTTTGAGGTTTATATAGCAATTAATTCAAAAATTAGGGTTGAATTGTAAATATTTTATATTAAAAAGTTTTACAACGTGCATAGTGGGAGTTTTCAAATGTCGTGGTGATCGACAAGTGAATGTTGTGTTTAATTAATATTTATGCTAATATCTATGAATAATATATACATGTTGCGGTTGGTTGGTGTATACATCGGTGATGACGTGGTATACGGCGCCGGACGGGAGGTTTCGTCCCACCAATAACTGATATATTTTTTTTAATATGATGGTAGTTTTTAAATGTGTGTGGTGGAGGTTTTCAAATTCCGTGATAATCGAAAAGTGAATGTTATCTTTAATTAATATTTATGTTATGATATGTGATTAATATATACATGTTGTGATTGGTTGGTGTATACGTCAGTGATGACGTAATATACAGCGCCGGCTGGGAGGTTTGGTCCCTCGAATAACAGATTTTAATTTTTTTTAAATATGTTGGTGGTTTTTAAAAGCTTTAAAACGTGCGTGGCGGGGGTTTTCAACTATCGTGGTGATCGGCAAGTGAATGTTGTGATACATGTTGTATACGTCAGTGATGATGTGATGTAATGCCTCGGACGGGAGGTTTTTGTCTCTCCAATAATAAATTTTAAAATTATACCGATGGATCAACTATATTCTTTCTTTCTACACTCAAATACTTTGCCTTAAACCCGTTAAATCACTTTACATTTAATTCAAATAGAGAGTTTGATACTAAATTCTAGAATTTCCACTTATTTGGGCAGTTTGAGAATGTGCTTGTTATGTGATTATCTTAGTGTATGTATGTATTTTGTGGACTTTTAAATTTCAATTTTTATCTCTCCTTTGTTTTTGGGTGCACTGCGGTATATGTGTACTGAGAGAACTAAGAAAAGTTGTTGCCGAAATTTTTAGATTCTCAAAATGCATAGTAAGATAACTATATTACTAAACATCACATTCTTGAATGGGATAGGGCCTCACCTAAAATTCAATATTTTTCTATAGGCACCCTCATACCGCTCACTTATCTATAATTCAACCATCTATATTATTAATCATAATTAGGATATCATAGGATGAGTTCTGACCTTAGTTGGATGTACAAGCGGAGGGTGGACGGTAACYTGCCCAATGCATTCATCAAAAAGGTGGAGAGTTTCATAAAATCTGCACTCACCCATCGTATAATGAACGATGAGAAATATTGAAGTGTCCTTGTAGTCATACTAAATGCATGAATTGCAGTTACCAAGATGTAAATKAGATCAAAATTCATCTCGTTAAAAATGAATTCGTGCCAGATTATTACATYTGGACATTCCATGGTGAAAYAAATCTTTYCACGCATTGTGAGGTTCACGTTGGAGGATCATCTTACTTCGCTTCTAAAGAATCCTCAAATTTCTACATAAATATGATTCATGATGCAGTTCGTCCAAACATTGTATTGAGCCCTAATGTAGAAGAACCGCCGAATCTTGAGGCCCAGATGTTCTACAATAYGTTGAGTGTTGGAAATCAACCTTTGTATCTTGGACGTGAGAAACATTCTCAATTRTCTAGTTACTCGTCACTAGTTCTAAGTTCTCAGTTGTCTTTAGTTGTCTGAGATTGGTTCAAGTTAAATTTAAAACTTTTGCATCTCTCTCTCTCTCTCTCTCTCTCTCTCTCTCTCTCTCTCTATATATATATATATATATATATATATATATATAATATATATATATATATATATATAGTCTGAAATTATATTACTTAATTTACCCAGGTTCAAATGTGCATCTATGCTTGAATATTAATAGGTTTTTAGATGAGAGGTTGAGGTCGTGGATGTGGTGCTTCCCTCGACCCGTCTTTGGGTCGTGCCTCTCTTGGTTCATCATCCTCGTCTCATCATTACATAGATGATGAAGACAATAATATGATTGACTTATCAGTAGGGACTCCGCCTTTGGCTGTTCCATCCACTTTGTCCGCTGCTAGTACATCCAAAGGCCTCAGGCCACCACGTTTTGGTATTATCGATATCTATGTCGCCCCCCAAGGTAAGTAACTTTAATTTAAATTTTTATTATAATAAATTCATTACGGTAATATATTTCTCTAATTAACCATAAGTTTTATTAGGTTGCGCAGTCACTCGATGAAGTTACCGATGATTGTTCGAGTGATCCATGAGGTTCGTGTACACCCTAATGGGTGAAAATACAAGCATATCCCCCATTCTCATCGTCAGTTGTGTTGGCCCGAGTTTTAGGTAATTAATTAATAATATTAACTACTATTTTCACAAATTGTTATATATAATAGTTTTTATCAATCAAGTTGTTTTTTTTGTTTTTCATAAAATCTGTAATTGGGACCCGAGTTTGTATTCTGAGGAGCTTGTACAGCATAATTTCTAAAGATCTATGGAATTGGGACCCGAGTTTGTATTCTGAGGAGCTTGTACAGCATAATTTCTAAAGATCTATGGATCACTCAGGGCGCAGCAGTCTCCATGAGTGGAAGACAAAGTTGAGAACGGAGGGGAGGGTTCCTGCGTGCATGGACGAGGATATTCGGAGGAGGTGGCTAGTAGAGTTTGAGAATCCAGAATAAGAGGCAATCCGTGCAGGCTAGCAGTAATATGATTGAGCAAGACCAGTGGCCCTGGTACTGAGATAACGAAGCACAGAGCCGAGTCTCGAACTTCGATTGATCATGCACATCAACTAGTAAGTAATTTAAATATGTTTATAAATTTATCTCTTAAGTAATTAATTAGTTCATAATAAGTGGTAAATTAAAATGTAATTTAAATATTGTATACAATGTGAGGATATGGGTATGGAACATATTCCATTCGAACTATTCTTGAATATGAACCGGAAACCCGATGACACATTCACTGAGAACCAATTTCCTAGGTTGGAACTTTAGGAACTGCAATTTTACATTATATGTGATGCTAATTTAAATAATGCAAAATGCTATTTATATTTTTAACATTCCTATTATTATGTTCCCTTGATTTTTACTATTATCTTAATTAGCATGTACATGATTCATAAATAGCATAACATCTTATGTAATATAGCAGGTTACTAGTTCCCACACAAGGATTAGTTCTCATGTGAATCCACCCCTATACACACACACACACACACACACACACACACACTAGGGTCAATTATGGGCCTTAGATCTAATTAAATGGATGGATCAGATTTTTTGTGTATTTCCTTATTTAATTAAAAGCATTAGGATTGTATAATAAAAGCACTACTAGTTTATATAAGTGAAAATATTAGTAAAGCACTGTGATTGTATAATAAAAGTATTATTGGTATATAATAAAAGCACTAGTTTGCAGGTTCGCATATAATGACATGGTTCTCATTTGAAACCACCTCTATATATATATATATATATTATATATGTATGTATGTATATTAATACTAATTAAGATAAATTATATATCAATCAAAATATTTTAGGAGGAGTATCAGAGACGTCTAGAGTAGAGACGTGCGGCGTCATAAGACCCTACAAATGTTGACGGGGACTAGATCCATATAGAGACCGTCGGGATGAAGATGGGTCGCCGATTTGGCGTGGGATGCTAAGGGAGTCTTCTGTCTTCAAAGACTACAAGAGGGAATACCTCTTCTGCTCCAGATAGTCGTATCATGGAACTCCAAACTCAATTGTAGGATTTCAAGAGTCATGTCGAGACTCAACTCGAAGCAAATGATCGGGCACTTCAGAAGCAGCTCCATGCAAATGAGCGGTCACATCAGGATCATCTCCAGGCTGATGGGTGCCATATGGCCACCAGGGGCTTCCTGAAAGGTTTGCCCGTCAGCAGAGCGTCGATAAATATAGACGGGTATGGTTATCCCATCAACATATATTTGTCGACGCCAAAAATATTGACGGTTATACCCATAAACAAACTC
>BMAC01000168.1:1383545-1399845 GCA_014905375.1 Phtheirospermum japonicum
TTCACATATAAATTTTATTATTTTTAAGATTCATGATTTTTTTTATTAATTTGATTAAAAGAAAATGAAGGCAAAACTGATTTTTGTCATCAATTTAATATTTAAATTAAATAACTATGATAAAATAATAAAGAATCATGTCATGTCAGAAAAAAAACCGATCAAGTTTTTTTGAACCTTTTTTTATAAATTGGTTAACTTAGCAGATATGATTTGAAGATAACCAATTTCACGTACTTTTTCTGGATATGGCTAATATAATTGACAAAAATGAAAATTTTCCAAATTTTTAATTTTAATTTAATATTTAAAATAAAAAAATGATAATAAAGTATTGAATCACGCCACGTCAACAAAAAAAACTCGATCGTATTTTTTTTTGGATTTTTCAATAAATTAACCAACTTAGCAGATGTTGTTGGATGATAACCAACAACATTACGTGTCTTTTCTGGAATTTGATCAATATAATGGATAAAAATGAATACTTTTTTGTTGACTACAGTATAGAATGAAAACAATTGCAAACTCAAGATTTTAAATTTAGGTTAAACCGTAAGTATATGGCAATTTTTGTCCATGATTGTTCTTATTTAAAATAGCAATTTTGATCAACTCCCATAGGCATTTTTGGAGATTTTGTAGTTAAGGTCATTCCGAGAATAATTGAAATTTTGAAGTAGCCATGTCTGATCCAAATTACTTTGAATTGAATTTCCACTTGATCAAAATTGTAAAGATTCAAAATTTACGGATCAAAATCGCTACATTGAATACTTGCATGATCAAAATTTATAGCCCTTATAGTTATTTAACGATTTTTTCAATCAAACCTTTACACATATAGATTAGTTTTTTTTTTTTTTTTAATAAATGAAGCGTAGAATCGAAAAATCGTAATCAGATGGTTGAAAAAACACATTATGAAATCAGTCCTGTTTTAATAGTTCTATCAATTCTAAGATTTCCTAATAATCTAATGACTTGTACTAGACAAGACTACACCTGTGAAATCAATATCCGTATGCCACATGTACCAAATTATTAAAGGGATAGGTTTGCTGCTTTGTAATTCTGGAGTCTGGTTAGTCTGAAGAGAAATGTGTGGAGCTTATGGGTTCCCTATCTTCAAAGGCATTTCGGATGATTCTCACTGGACAAAAAAATAAAAAGTTATTTACGTCTATTAATGGAACATATATGCTGTTCTTCAACAAAACTGTTGGGTTTTTAGGCATTTTAATTGATATATTAATTTCCTGATTCATCCATTCACTATATATGAAAATGTAGCCTTTCACAATCTAAATAAGTTTGGAAATAATCCAGTACTTAGTACTTATTTGGGGTATCGTGGTCTTTTATAAAAGTCAATAAGTTAGTTGTTAGTCAAAAACACTACAAGAAATTTGAAGTTAGATGACGAATAAATTCGTCATATAAAATGTGTTTTTCGTGACTAAAATTAAATCGTAACAAAATTTGAGCGTCACAAAGATTGTCACGATATGACAGTCATGTTCGGTGAAAGTGATAATTATTTTGCACGCGTACACTAAATGTTAGCTTTTGATGACGCTGGTGGAAATTGTCATTATATGTTATACAATTTGGTGACAACTAATTCGTCACTTATGTACTCAAAATCTTGTCATCTAAAGGTGCGTATTGTCACCGTATGTTATCACTTTAAATGACGAAATCTTATTTTGCCATCAAAATATTTGACTTTTAGTGGACAAACATAATTATAGACAATATTTATTGACTTATAATGACGAACCAATTGTCACAATTTGCATTAAGAATTTGTCAAATATAATAGAATTCGTCATGAAAGATTTGTTTTATAGTGAAAAAATACTGATCATCATGAATAACGTATACAATGATAAAATAATGTGTCAACATTAGTATGAAAAGTGACGACATGTTATGTCATTAAAAGAAAAAAGATATGGTTATGGTATGAGTGGAATGGGCTCTGGCGAACTAAGAGTACGGGATGGTTATTGGCCCATGGTTATGGTAACTTAACAAAATACGAGAGTCTTAAAAATAATAGTAACTTAGCATAAGGGGGAAATTCTAATTCTTAATCGGTAGTTAATTGTAATATTGTGGTATGAATAGAAAATGGAAACCCTAAATTAGGAACATATCTCTTATCTATATTATGAGGATGTAGGCCTTACTTCTATTCTAACTTGATTTTAATCCTACTTTTGAAATCTCATTTTATCATCAAAAAAGGGTACTGACTTAAGTATCGGAGGGTCTACACCGGAGTTGTCCGACTTAAGTTTTGTTAAGTCGCTCATATCAGCAGGAGATAAATTCCACCTCAAATGAAACATATAACCTTCCATATCACATATAACTAGCACGTGGCCTTTCCCCGGGGAGATTTTTGGCTGGAAAATCAAAACAAGAGGCATAATGTCATATTCATGTAGTATATAAGGTAATTTGTCAAAAGAATAGAGGATTCAGACAAAAAAGAAAAAGGGATTGTTCAAGAGGAAAAAAAAATTCTCATTATTATATTGTATTTATTTAAATTTAAAAGGAGGAAGGAAGACATGATGTGCACTACAAAAAAATCGGCGAATGCTGACGAGTATAAGTGTTAACAAACTCGTTAGTATTCATTTTACTGATCACATGCCTAGTTTTAAACATACTACGCACAAAGTTGATGGCATCCACAATCAACCAAAGTAGGAAAAAATAATAATCACCCACAATTATAAACTACTTATAATGTAGTACAGATACAGTTGTAATAACAAACTACAACCACATAAGATCAATCCCCCATGATGGTACAAACTACTAGCTTATAAACTCGATACTTATAACAAACTGCCCAAGATTTATTGTGTTGCAAGTGTAATCAAAAACTAAAGTCAGTAATTACCAACTACTAAGCTAATCACAAACAACCTCATTCAATCTCATACTACTCAGTCATTTCACAAACTGGCATAACAAATTACACAGCTAAATTCTGAACTCAAAATCCCAGAAACGACGACTATTGCTACTTGTGCAACCTCTATAGTCACATTATTTACCAACATCGCTAAATACCTTTCACTAATCACAAAGTAGCAGATTCTCGGTTTTCCCAAAAATCAAACAAAAAAAAACTACAGCTTCATGAGAAGAACACAACTTACTTGTTATTCAAAACTACTCATTCAATCACAAACTACTCAGTCATTTCACAAACTTGTATAACAAACTACACGGCTAAATTCAGAACTAATCATCTTAGGCAATGACCACTATTGCTACTTGTGCAAACCTCCAAAATCATATTATTTTACCATAATCGAAAACTAACTTTCATTAAATCACAAACTATCCAATTCTCGCTTTTTGCCATTAAGAAAAAAAAAAAAACTACTCTAAAAAAAGTTGCAACTTCAGGAGAAGAACACTACTTACTTGTTATGGAGAATCTTTTCTGCCCTCCTCGGCATATTTGACTGATTGAATTATAGATGACTGAATAACTACTTTTTGAATAGATTTTCAGGTATTTCTTTGGCCCTCTTCCAATTGCAAATAATTCCACAACCCAGTTCGATATGTGGGTGCATATCGAACTTAATTTGTGGGGAACATGAAAATTATGCACACGATCTTCAAGGATATTTCAGGGATTCATACACCTCTCTCCCGATTGCAAACTTATTTTAAAAATCACTTCCAATATAGGGTACTGTGTTTAAATTGGGGTAAATATTGGAATTCAGAAGCCCAATATCCACATAAATTCATTGGAGTTCTGTGGTTACTTCTCAATTTCAAACTGATTTGGTGAATCAGTTCGAATTTTGGTCTAAAATCATGTTGGGAAATTAGACGGGATGGCAACAAAATTTGGTGGGATTATAACTTACAATTACAGCCAAGAGAGGGAGAGAGAGAGAGAGAGAGATGTGAGGGAGAGCAATAATTTGGTACATGTGGCATACGGATATTGATTTCACAGGTGTAGTCTTGTCTAGTACAAGTCATTAGATTATTAGGAAATCTTAGAATTGATAGAAACTATTAAAACAGGACTGATTTCATAATGTGTTTTTTCAACCATCTGATTACGATTTTTCGATTCTACGCTTCATTTATTAAAAAAAAAAAAAAAACTAATCTATATGTGTAAAGGTTTGATTGAAAAAATCGTTAAATAACTATAAGGGCTATAAATTTTGATCATGCAAGTATTCAATGTAGCGATTTTGATCCGTAAATTTTGAATCTTTACAATTTTGATCAAGTGGAATTCAATTCAAAGTAATTTGGATCAGACATGGCTACCTTCAAAATTTCAATTATTCTCGGAATGTCCTTAACTACAAAATCTCCAAAAATGCCTATGGGAGTTGATCAAAATTGCTATTTTAAATAAGAGCAATCATGGACAAAAATTGCCATATACTTTACGGTTTAACCTAAATTTAAAATCTTGAGTTTGCAATTGTTTCATTCTATACTGTAGTCAACAAAAAAGTATTCATTTTTATCCATTATATTGATCAAATTCCAGAAAAGACACGTAATGTTGTTGGTTATCATCCAACAACATCTGCTAAGTTGGTTAATTTATTGAAAAATCCAAAAAAAAATACGATCGAGTTTTTTTGTTGACGTGGCGTGATTCAATACTTTATTATCATTTTTTTATTTTAAATATTAAATTAAAATTAAAAATTTGGAAAATTTTCATTTTTGTCAATTATATTAGCCATATCCAGAAAAAGTACGTGAAATTGGTTATCTTCAAATCATATCTGCTAAGTTAACCAATTTATAAAAAAAGGTTCAAAAAAACTTGATCGGTTTTTTTTCTGACATGACATGATTCTTTATTATTTTATCATAGTTATTTAATTTAAATATTAAATTGATGACAAAAATCARTTTTGCCTTCATTTTCTTTTAATCAAATTAATAAAAAAAATCATGAATCTTAAAAAATAATAAAATTTATATGTGAAAAACTCATAAATAATTTTTAAGATTTTCTATGTTTATTATATGTTTTTTACTATTTATATTATGTTTTTATATTTATAAAAATGGTTTATATTAATTTTGTATTGATTAAAATTTTAGTAATTAGATTAAGGAAAAGATAAAGAATAACAAAAGAAGAAAAGGGAGAGAAAATTAAAATTTTGTCTTTAATTTAATTTTATATTTATAAAAAATTGATAAGAAAATATATAATAATACCACAACACCAAAAAAAAACCTTGATCACACTCTTTTTGAAACTTATTTGATTAATTGAGGTGGTTTGAAGATGGTCAATGTCGCTTCATTTTTCTGGAAAAAAAATCGTATAATCAGCAGTAAGATTCTTCTCCTGAACTAAATTCATTAGACACAACTCAACAATTATTACAAACAATCGGACAAAGACTCGTTAGAGCATACGATTATTAATTCCAATGCGCCAAAGAGCTAGCTCCACATCTGAACAACAAATCCACGAAAAACATACAGCACTCGACTTGAAACACCAAACAGATTAAACCTCAATAAACAACAAGACACCAAAGACAAAATGCAGCTTCAATTAACCAACTCCCTAAATGGAAAAATCAAGAAATGATAAAAAAAACAAACCAAACTAATTAATCAATTGGTGCCCCCAAGCACACCCTTGAGCTTCTTAATCTGCGCCACGTCGAGGAAAGTCGTCTTCGCCACCAGCTCYGTTGGGAAATCATTCTTGAAGAGGGCGAAATCCGTAATTTGAAGACCCGGGTTCTGCGTGCTAAAGCTGACAAATGCCAGCGCCTGAGTCTTGCCGGAGTTTATCTGGAAATGGAGAAGCCCCTGTGGGAACACCATAATGTCGCCCTTGTTCAGCGTCTTCAGGTACACGACATTGTCGAACGAGGATACGAACCCAGCGCAGATCGTTCCCTCAATGACGACGAGGATCTCAGAGCCGCCGGGGTGTGTGTGGAGGGGGATGACGCCTTCGGCCGCCAGGTCGAGGCGGGCTATGGAGACTCCGAGGCCGTTGACAGCTGGGAACTGGCCATCGAATGCTGGGGTCACTGCGGCGCTGATGATGTTGGTGGTATTACCGGCGACGGCGAGGCCGCGGTACACAAAGTCGTTGACCGTGATGGAGGCGGCTTTCTTGCATGGGTAGCCGGCGGGGGTTGGCGGCAGGGAGAGGTCCGCCACGCAGAAGTCCTGGACTAGGGCGTCCGAGGCTGCGAGGAGGAGAGAGAWGACGAACAAGTATTGAAGATACATTTGTGTGAGTGTGTGTGTGTGTGTGTGTTTAAATATTTTTATATTTTCTGAGTGTGAAGATATTGTTTGGTTGGTTGAATGCAATTGTTGATAGGGTTTATATAGAATGAGGTAAGCGTGAGGATATATTTTTTTTTTTGGGGGGGAGAGGATTTTATTGGTTGTGAGAGGTTTTTGCCATGAAAGGGATGGAGGCATATGCATGAGGAGGAAAGGACAGAATTTTATTGGCTGTGATGCATGCATGTGACCTTTTTCTATCTTTTCTGCACATCAAACAAGAACCCTCTTTTGATATAACAAAAAGGTGAATTGATAATGGGCAATTGGACATAAAATCATGCTTAGGCCATAAATGTGAGTTTGAATCTAGAGGGAGACGAATTTGTTTTATTATGGGGTAGTACTTTAGTAGTGATATCAGTGGATCCAATTTAAACCATAGTAATTCATGAACATACTGTAAAAGTAATTATCCACATTACTGCATTGTTAATTGTTAGTTCCGCTCCTCATTTTTTTGCTATTCTACGCCTGTATGCATCGAAACATTATGAATACTTGTGGGCCAGATTCACGGTCGTGATCTGTTAGGTCATCTGATATTATATTATAACGTATTGGTTTTCATATTATGATATATTGGTTTTTTACTTAAATATTTTGATTTTTTATAAATCTCTAATCCGTGCTATGATTTATTGGTTTTTATAAATATAATTAATTGGTATTATGTATATTGGTTTTTCACTAAAATGTATTGACTTTTGTGTTATGATATATTGATATGAGATTTTGGTCTGACGGATGATCCGTTTGTACGGCCTGACAATTGAATAGTGAATATAATGTCTCATGATTAGTGAAATTGAAATTTATATTAAACAGATCATTAACCGGCATTATTTTGATGTGAAAATGCCAAATCCGGTGGGTGAGTGTTTCCGTTGACAAAATTTTCACTGTTTTGTCGATAGGCTGAATTGCACATTTTTCATATGTAAATGGATATAGTCTGATATATATATAACAATACACCCGTAGCATTCAATACGGTATTTATAATTAATGTAGGAATAATCACGATGAAAGGAAGTGAAATGAGTTGAAGTTACATGTAAAGGGGAAGAAGTTTAAGTCCCCGATTCTGAAATTGTACAATGTGATAAAGAGATGTTGCAATAGAGTAAGCAACACAAAACAAAGTTTAAGTCACAAATTCTTAAATTGTGCAATGTGATAAGAGTTCTTGCAACATAGTAAGCAACACAAAACGTAAGTCTAAATAAAAGCAAAGTCACCAAGCACACATAATTTGTGTGCGACTTTCTTAAAAAACAGGGGCAATTATCAAATAATATACAAAAAAAAAATATTTTTGTCAAATAATTTAATTAATTATACAAAATGTTAAATAATTCAACCATAAATATACAATTACAAGGTTACCCCTATTAATAATAACTAGTCTTTAACCCGTGCGATGCACGTACGATTTGTGATGATTTTGTGTTAGTACAATCAATGTGAGAATAATAATATTGAATAATTAATAGAACATAACAATCAATATATATATRTRTRTGYGTGTGTRTATAWAWATATRTGTGTGTGTGTGTATTCAAACAGGTCAAAATTAAATCGTTACATAGTCGATAAAATGGGTTAGCTCAAGTGTCAGATTGTTCACTATATAAGGCTTATGTTCTCAATTTTAGTGACCGAAGAAGATATTTGAAAGTGTTTTTTCTTTCTTTCTAAATTGATTAGTTTATTGGTGTTTAACTCATGCGATGCATTTACTATCTATGTTGAACTCTATGTTATAAGTGATAATATTTGTACAATTTAATGTTATAATGATAGACTAAAATATATTGTTTCCCAAATTATATCGACCAAATGCTGTAAAGTCAGTAACAAACTTGCAACTAACTGACAAAAATGTTGTAAGTATTAACTCACAATTTTAGATTTTGATGGTAAATACTTATCGATAATAATTTTACCTAAAGGTTTCAATTTTTATAGTTTTTACTAACAACTTTTATAGGTAAATTTATTTTCTTGTAGTCGAACTTTGAACTAATCAAAGTTAAAATCACCACACATCTGGATTTTAAATCTATAAACTTGAGTATTTTTATCTATGTCTCATTTATTTATATTAAATATATTTTTGTGAAGATATATAATTAATTTATTCATATTACTTAAATAATATTTATAATATTTAGTCTTGTACTCTAGAATGACATTATATCATATTATTCAGTTCAAATCGTACACCTGTCTCGACTTTTCATACTTCATAATTTTTAAATGTTTGATTATACTCGTTCATCAAGATTATGAAAGTAGAAGAGTTATTGAAGACATATCCACGTAATGCCTAAACCCTTCCAATTGCAAACTTATTAAAATGTACTCCATTYGTTTATTTTTAATTGCCATTTCTTTAGTTTATGTCAAAAAATAAGAAATATAAAATATTGACTAATACACCTTAATGAATTAAAGACATTCCTAATACTCTCTTTCCTCACAATCATTTTACTATCATATACTATCATAAGTTAGTATTAATTTCCTAAATTAATTAGAGAACAATTTGGAAGAAAGTATTAAAAAATTATAAAATGACAATTGATTTTCAACAAAATTAAACTTCTAAATTGATATTTAATATGAATTTGAGGGAGTGATTAAGAATCAATTTATTGAAAATAATAAATTTTACTTTTTTAAATTTAGAACATAGCACGTCGTCACTTTAATTGTCAAATAGATATGAAATTATGCCAAAAGCTAAAAAAAAAAGGGGGAAATTACTAAAAATAAGGATTGAATTAATATATTTTATTTTTTTAAATATTTATTTGTTTAATACCATAAAATATATTTAGGTTTTTAAAATAATTTTTAAAATATATTCAACCAAAAGCCAATAAGCTACACACGATTTAGATTTTTTGTTTTTATAATTTATTTAAAATTTTATTAGGTAAAACAAATAAATATATCATAATAATGTCTTAAAATTATAATAGATTTTATTTCAAAAATTGAAAATACAATAAGATTAAAACACAACAATAAATAAGAGTAAAATAGAAATTACAGTAATCTGATATTACATATGTGATCACATTCGTAATGGCGGATTTCCAATTAGATTGCGGTGTTGACAAATGCAATTTAAATAATTTTTATTGAATACTCAATCCATCGAATCGAATAAAGGTTATCCATGTTTTAGATTCCATGTTTTAGATATGCAGTAGTAAACTCATCATCACCTGCCACGTCGTTCAAAAAACGTACTAGCGCTTGCACTTTGTTGGTATCATGATCCCATTGCAATGCTCGTTTCCCAACATCATATGAAAATATACCATCTCATGTCAAGCTCCGATGTCATCACTGCAACATATATAATCATTGCTATGTTGTAGTGACGAAATCAAACCTCACAATAACAGTAAAAAGATAATTGTCTATAATTTATTGCATAATGATGAAAGGAAAATGGAGTTACAAAAACTACCCTTGTGGTTCAAGGGTTTGTAAATAGGAAATGAAATTTTTAAAAAAAAAACTTGTTGACTAATCGTTTCATAATAATACCTAATAATTGGCACTCCAATCAACGACGCTACACGCGGCTGTGGTCTCTCATAGTAAAACTTAATTCCATTTTATCACATTTGACTATAGTTCAAATCGATGTGGATTATTGACGTGTGGTAAAGTCTGTAGACACCTGAAACTTCAATCGACAGATAAATGCCTGATCAGTGGTCATTTGCACCAAAGCAGGTGTTTGGTCGGATGTGTCACTATTGCCTTGCACAATGCACCAGTGTATCTTGAGTCCGAGGCTGAGGGGACCGATGCAAGAACGGAGGAATCAATTTGTCAACTTCTTCAAAACTATGATAGCGTCAGTTCTCACGATGACTGTCGAGCTTCTACATCCCTCGACTCCTGAAATAATTATCGACCAAACCTGGGTCAGAGTCTCATTTTTGTTCGGGTGGAAAACAGTAAGGTGGGGCATACGGATTATCCCAATATTTTTTGAGGTTGTCGATCCGTTTTCATTTGCTATGGATTCAAATTTACAAGCTGGTATGATATTATTAATTTTATTTCCTTATTTTATTCTTACAGGCACTCATTCACTATCACCATTTGGCTACTCGAAAAGAGCAAAGCTACACTAAAGACCAGATATGGTGTTCAAAGTCCGAAGCGGCAGATAATTTGATTTTTTTTTTATAGAAATGATTTCTAGTTTATATTTGCTAAGAATGTCATTAGATTTTTGTATGTGCTTTGCTAAGAATGTCATTAGATTTTTGTATGTGCTTGTTTATAACACTTAGTGCCTTTTAGAGAGGGGATGATGACTCACTGGGGATACTTAACGAGTTAACGAGTTCAGTGCAATGTGTAGAATGATACTTGTGTGATAGATAGTAACTGACAGTGACGGTAGATTTTCGAGATAGAAGGAGTGAAACATAAGGAAGTTCATTTTGGCATAACTGAGTCGGGCAGGGAGATTTAGGTAAAAAGTTATGAATTGGATTTGGGAAAAAATATGTGGTACGATTCAAAAGAGGAACAAAAAATGATGGGGATAGAGTGGTGGGGCGTGATATTTATGTTTTAAATTGATCTTCCTAAACTGAAACTACAATTCATTCATCAACACACAAATATAGGTAGTAATTTGTAGCAACCCCTCGGATGTTTTCTCTGTTTTAAACCCCCTAGATGTATATATGAAAATTGAAAAATAAAATATTATAAATGAGTTCAGCGTGAGCGAATAACATTAGAAAAAAATTGTCTAGTACACAACGGACCAGGTCCTCAGGTGTTTTGGATCATTCATTACTTGATAGTAAATCAGTGGGTAATAGTTCTCAAAGAAATTGTGTTACATAACGCGTTGCCTAAGGTTACTGTTTGGTTTTGGTTTTCTTTTTGTGATATTTTCGGGGTTTGGTTTTGCGGTTCGGTGCGGTTTTGAACCGAACCGCGATTTTGTGAGCCAAAATCGCACCGAACCGATGAGTTTGGTGCGGTACGATTTTTTATAGTTTTTGTGGTGGAGTTTATATTTCCAAAAATTGAATGTGTTCGGTTTGGTTTCGATTTTCAATTTTACAACTTTTCAGTTTCGGTTTTTGCGGTTCGGTCCGCAGATTCTCACCCTGTAAAAATTATTATATTGATGATTTGATGAGAAGGTTATAGGTTATAAAAAAAATAACTTTCTTGTTCCTCCAACTAAAAGTCTCTGACTCTTTGAGTTACAAGTTGAAACCGAAAGACTGAAATAAAAAGAGTGACTTTTGTAAGTTCAAGAGTTAAAATCATAAATTTGAATAGTAGTTAAATTAAGGATTAAAATTGAATAAATTAGGGATTTAAAACCCTAATTTGATTTTATCTCCAAACTAATGGGCATAACAAATATGAAAAAAGGATGCCAACAAAATGACATGAAAAGGAACTAAATATGCAAAGCCATGAAAACCAAATTAACGTAAGAACTAAGTTATAAAAATAAAATATTAGAAACATGGTAGGATAACTTGTCAATTCACAAAATGTCTATTCAGATGGTTCTTTATGTCATTCATGACATAAAAACTTTATTTTGGTTTTAAGAAGGCCCTATACGTGTCATCTCACCGCCCTCTGCATATCTTATGACCTTTTGTTTCAATATGACAAGGAACCCCCACCTTTAAAGTTGGGCTGCAGGACAAATTAGCATTGTTTATTGATAATTTCCTTTAAGTGAAATATCCAAACATAAGTCTTATTCTACAACTATCTTTTCTTTTTCCATGGATGAAAGGATACAGGTTACCCTTATCAGACCCAACGTTGTAAGAGTACCGGCCTAGCCCAAATTAATCTCGGCCTAGGCGCTAGGCGACCCTTGCCCACTTTAGGGCGTTAGTTCCTAATCCGTTGCCCAACTAGCGCCTAACGCTTTTCACAAGGGCGTAGCCAGCTCGGCGAACTAGCGCTACTCAGATTAAAAAATATTTTTCCCCTAGCCCAATTTTATTTTTTACTACCAAAACACATATAATTTTTATTTTTTAATTTATATTTCCTTTAAAATTAGTACTCCCAAAAAATTTGTGGTGTGCCGTGGGCTGGGGGAGCACCCCCGCTAGCTCCGCACTGTAGATACATATCAAAGATCAAACTTATAGTGCAAAATGGAAATTCCGAGCAAAAGTCATCTAAAATGACTCTACTTTTGAAGAACAAACCTTGAATGCCCTAAGTCTCCTTTGTGTGCTTTGTATCACTTGCACCAAGAAGTGAGAACAGGGCAACAAAAGGCTCCATTGCAGCAGATAAGATTTTGCAGCGAAAGTCCAGTACCTACAAACATGTGAAAAATCATATTAACTAAAGAGCACTAGTTTGAGGCACATAGCACCATTAAAAAAGGACCAAAGAAACCATTCATGGATATTGATCGTTTCATGCATGCACCACCCACCAAGGAACGAGCGGGGAAAAAGCACTTACCCCTCCTTCGCTGCTAGAGGGTTTATTGTATGCCAATTCTACAAACAATGATGGGCAAGATTGTTTGAGGTATTCACATCCTTCAGATTCCAAGATAGCTGAGAAATTGACAACAAAATATTGTTGTTAGTCAAAAGATGAAAATATATGAATGATGGTACATTGGTACTCTAGGTGCATCATGATACTAGCACGTGGCCTAATTCCAAATAAAGTAGGATATTCATCCTTCATTGGATACACTAGTTCAGTCTCAGATTGCAATTTTGGAAATGAAAAATCACAAACCAATTAAATAATAGGAACATCCTAACAACATGCTATGTTATCCATCTTATCATCAGACTTGATAGTGCAGAAGAGGTTTCTCAACTATCTAAAAGAACAACCACATTCTGTTTTTTTTTTTTTAAATGCTGTAAATCAAGGAAAGATGAGAACCAGATAACAAGTCCCTCTACCAAATCAAATTATATATATGTCGATCGAGAGTTGCATGTCCAGTGCACATACCCTCTCGATTTTCAGCTGCAAATCTAAGACATGCAGCTTTCAGTTCAGTAGCATGATAAAGTTCTGCGAGGTGCAGCACGTATGCAACTGATTCTGCTGATATTTTTCCCAAGATGCGTGATTCGCATATCTTCTTGAGGTTTTTCAATTCAAATTGATGAGCTGCTGCAAGGGTTTTTCCCACAAATGAATTCAGGATGAACAAACCAGGATAATTGACAGCTTTTTGCTCTTCATCCACAAGAGTTCCTGTGTATATAAACCAGAGCATTGCCTACAAAATGATATAGAATAGTAAATTAGCGTTTTTACTCAGCCCTGTGAAATGGAACCACAATGGAGGCAAAGAAAAAGGACACTACTGAGAAAACCACAAATTGACTACAAAGCTTTCTCAAGGACGCGAGGGTCATTTACAAGGCTCGGAAGTAAAATAAATTAATAAATCCAACTAACTAAAATAAAACATGGAATGAATATAAAATGCTTGCTAACTCATAAATATACAAGAAATTAGGAAATTTTCAATTCAACAGAATACATTAACCAAAGGATCACATGCAATGCAATAATCAAAGCAAACCAACAAGACGACGCATAGTTAAGTTCCAGAAGGCAAGCATGCATGGTTTTCCAATTCAACCAGACACCGATTTGTAGATAAGTTCTAATACGCACGATACAAATCAGACAATCGAATAAACAAACGTAATAATGAGAACAAACATATGCAGCAAGAATTTCACTCAATTAATTATGTAAGGTGAAAAAAAAAACCTTGAATATTCTAGGCTCCAAGTCTGGAACAACAATCTCCGATTGATGGTGGCAATTATCCAAAAGAAGTGACCGGAACACAGGAGAAGAGGCAACTAATATCCACTTATGCCCCCAAAAGCTTTCATCGCCTACTTTAAAGAACACATCGGCACTCTCTTTGCTTTCCAACAGCTTGCCAAAGTCAGCCCTGATATTATTAGACTCTGCAGGGACCTTGATAAGAGGCAATTTTTGAGTTTGACCAGTGAAGACTCTAATGTCGCAACGGATGTTCAAGCAATCGTCTTTTAGATAGCGACGAGATTCGAGAGCACATCGCCTGATGTAATCATCACATCCACAACACACGAGACCTCCTGGTTTTAGAAACGAGACAGTCCAATAATCTTTATCCCAATGGTCACCTTGGCCAGATTGATCCAGAAGGAACAGTCCGATTGAAACTTGAACAGGATCACTAGCATTGCTGCTGCTGCTCTCGTCGTCCATGAGAGATAAAAATAAAGATGCATACGCCCCCCAATTGTAAGTTTGGGCTTTCTTTCCGTTGGGGTACAAGCGAATCACCCAACGGTGGCCGCACACGGTGAATTCATCGCTCTCGATTACGCCGGTTCCTTTACGGAGGGAGTAGTTTTTTAGGGTCCAGTCGTGAGATCCGGTTTTCATTCTTCTGATGATTGCCGATGCAGACTCTGAAGCCTCTTTTTCCATGGCTGTTCACGTAGAAGATAAATTCGCCTTGACAATAATTTTGAATGTAAAAGTGAAAAGAGATGGGGTGGACTTCTTTTACTGCGAATCAGATGGGTTAGGGTTAGCACCGTCTAAAAGGGTCAAAATTTGCGGGGCCGTCCCGTCCAGTTAGCCCGCGTGAATGTGCGGGGCTGGGTTCGCGGGCCTATTTGGAGCGAGCTGGCCGGTGGACTGTCCCTTTTTTATATAGGTGGAAATTGTCAAATAGTCCTCCAAATGGAGGTTCATTTGCCAATTAGTTTTATATTCAATTTTAAATTAAATAGTACTTATTTTTTGTCAAATAATCCAAAATTATAATATGAATATACCACAATACTCTTACTATTAAAAAAAACTAATAATAATAAATTGGGGCAGCAAGTGGCTTCCGCCTCACCTGCTGCCGCCGACCGCCCGTCCGATCAGAAATTTTCCTGCTGCCAATTTTTTTTTTCGATCACTGATTTTTTTTTCGATCATCTATATTTACCAGCCAACGAAAAATTTTCTGGCTGTCGTGATTTATTTTCGGCATGTTCTTTTTTTCATCCAAAAAATTTCTTACTATATGTCAGTTTTTTTTTTCAACCCAAACAATTTCTAGTTCACCGGTCCAACCGGTTCAATGACCGATTTGGCTGTTTTTTGACTGTTTTTGAGTCTACCAGTTTTTACATTAAAATCGGATCGGTGTGGTGACCGGTTCCCGTTGAACCGGGCCGGTCCGATCCAAGTTTTCAGAACCATGTTTAATTATTACTCATTTAATTTAAATATAGAATTTAATATTTTCCCATATTTGATATTTCTTCTAAAAAACTTAGAAAATAACTTAGGCTAGATAAATCCAATTTTATTTAGGGGCGGAAATAGTTGACATGACACGATAAAAATACGGTTACCAGGAGAATAACACAATAAGTCATAACACGATACGAAATAACACGAAACATAATATGTAAAACCCGAGATTCTAAATTTAGTTAGATCTACGCTTATTTTTATACTCATGATCAAATAAGATACTCCCTCTATCATGTTCAATCTGTCGCCATTTTAAAAATTTTATTGTTTCCATTTATGGTCTCACTTCTACATGAGAATTAACGTTACTTTTTACAATAATCGAAGTATGTAACAAAAATATTAGTAATTTATTCAATTTGAACATAAAAATATTAAATTACGTACTAATTAATTAATAAATATTGATTAGACAATCACTACAGTGCGACCACGGATTGAAAGTATCTTTTGAATATGTCAACATATATATTAATAACTATTAGCGAATTTATTATACATATTAATATATAAATGGTTTATAATAATAATTAATAAGTAGATATTAGACACGGGTTTAGATGTGACGCCTTTTGAATTTTTGTAAGTATGTAACTAAGATTATTAG
>BMAC01000168.1:1401848-1427491 GCA_014905375.1 Phtheirospermum japonicum
TATATAATTTTTTAATATTTAGATTGAATCATTACTCATGTTTTAGAAATTGAATTCATCACAAATTATTGGCAAATATATCATAATTTTACCTATACCATAATATTTAAGATTTCAAAAATAAGTTATTTCAACTTTTATTATAATACAATTTATTTAATTATTTTCATAAATATTTTTCTTTATAATTAAAATTATTTCATATGTAATTTACCTTTTAATTAAAATAATTAATCTAGATTTTTTCTACAATTATGGCCGGAGACAATAGTTTGAGAAGCCAATTGCTGAGAGAAAGCTCGGAGAAATTCTTAATAAAAATCTGTTATAGTAAGAAACTCGGATATATAGTACCTGTGACAGGTTCAACCGGGTTTTTTAATTTTTTTTTTTGCTTGCTTTCTAATTTTTATATTAAATAAAAACTGACGGGGGCTTTTATTTTTTTTTTTGGAGTACAAATAAATGCAAATTATGATGATTAATTTTATTTCATTTTGAAGTTGTTCGACTTGAAGTGATTATATAAGAATTTAACTATTTTGTTTGATTTCTCTTCATTATATTTAGTTCAACTACATTTTTTTATGTTGTATTGTGGTTGATGAATTCATATTTATTAATGTGGACTCTTTGAATTGAATTTTAAAATATTTTATTAAATTAATTTATTCTATTTATTTATTGTACATAGTTAATAGTGTGTGTATATATATATATATATATAGGGTTGGGTTCAAATGGAACCATGTCAATATATGCAAACCTAGGGACTCATCTTGACCATTAGATTGTATAATCTTGATGGTTGAGATTATGACATGTCAGCATGGTAATAATTTTAAAAAATTCATTAAATAATTAAAAAGGGTATTTTGGACATATAACGACTTTTATGAAGAGCACTAAATTGCTTTTTAGAAAGCACAACGGATATATAACTGTTAATTCAAAATTTTATAATAAAACTCAAATTTTCAACGAACTATAACTTTTTAAATTTTTATTCATTTTTAACGAAATATATATCAAATTAATCACATTCTCAAGATCTACGATTTAAGATACATATTGCATATTTAAAAATGTAAAAATAAATAAATATAATTAAATTTAAAAATATGAATATTAAAAGCATTGTATATGACTATTTAAAGCACTACACAAGTCTTCAGCAGTGCTTTTTTTCTTTTTGGTAGTGCTAGTTTTTTGGATTACTTTCTTAATATTGTTACGGCGCTTTTTTTACTACACTACCACTGCTTTTTCAACATCACCGCCGTCCAAATCCAAATCGCCGTCACCATCCGAACAACACAACAACCATCACCCATCTCCGTCACCCAACACAACAACTCACCACCCGATAATCCAAACCGCCACCACTGTCGCCACCCAAAAGTATCGGGGTATTCCTTCAAAAAGCACCGGGGCCCCAATTCAAAAAGGCCTTGGTCGCCACCGTGCCCCTGCGGATTTCTCCCCAAACTCCTACCCCCTAAAAAGATGTGGAAGGTGTTCACAAACAAGCTGCAAATCAAATTACACAAACTCAACAGATCAAAAGCAAACAAAAAATCCAAGTTCCAATCCTACAAAAATTACAAGAGAAGTAGACTTGGCTTGCCATCCCTTTCGATCCGGCCCAAGAAATTCAAGCCCAAGCCACCATCAACAACACAATTGGACTGCGCATTTGATGTCACACACTCCTTGCCGCCGTTTTCCCCCTCCGCCACCGCCATACGCACACGCACTCGGAGGCACCGCCGCCACCCTCGCCGTCGTCTACGGCTCCTCCACCACCGTCTGCTCCATCGTCGCGCAGCAGCCCGTCCAGCAGGTTCAATGCTGGCGTAACGGCCGCCTCCTGCCGCCCATCCTCCCGACCACCTCATTCGACGCCGTCGCGGCGGCCGCGACACACTCTGCGGCGTTCGCTCCGGCAGTTTCAGCCTCCTCTGCTGGAACACGTCCTTCGACCCCAAGAGGATCTACAATGACGCTTCGTCTCCGCTGACCTCCCTCGACTTTGTCCAACGAGTCGAAAGCCAGCAAAACCCGCAAACCAAAACCTCCACCACCGTCACCAACCCAAACCGCTATGACCCGAACGAGATCCGAAATCCAAACCCGAAGGCCGACGCCTTTCTCAATTCAAAAGCCCAAACCACCACGAGCATCGCCCATAGCAGACCCAAACCCGCCTTGCCATCCCACCTGCCGAATGCCTCACACGCCGGAAGCCCGCCAAGCCACCGCCTTTTTGGAGCCGAAGGGAGGGCGCTGCGCCGTCGCCGATTTCCGAGATGCCAAGCCAAGCGCCCCGCCAAGCCACCGCCTTTTTGGAGCCGAAGGGTTTTTGGAGCCGAAGGGAGGGCGCTGCGCCGTCGTCGATTTCCGAGATGCCAAGCCAAGTGCCCCCGTTCCTCGTCACCAGTCGCCAGCCAAGCGCCGCCGTTCCTCGTCACCAGTCCCCAGCCGTCCGCCGATCGCCGCCACACCGCCTTCGCCAATCGCCCGAATTGCGAGTCGGCCGATTTCTGTTTTGGTCGAAGGAGAGATGAGTTTCAATTTGGGTGAGGGATAGGATTTGGGGTATATACGGGGAGGGTGATTTTATTTGGTTAAGAGGATTGTGTAAGTTTACATAAATACCCTTCTCCTTCCATGTATATAATTTAATAAATTTAAAAAATAGAAAAAATCTGATCCACACAAATTATTATATCTAGGGCCTGGATTGGTCCCTAAATTCGCATATATTGACGTGAGTTTCATTTGAACTTAATCATATACATATATATATATATATATATATATATATATATATATATATATATATAACTGGTCCGACCACGGTTGGACATGTGAACCACTGAACCTATAACTTTACCGGTTCCATAATCGGTCCGGATTTTGGAACAATGTAATTAAATATATAATTATATATGATTATTTTCAAGTCCCTTCCAAAACAATGTTTGCATTGCATGAATTATTAAATTTGTCATTTTTTTTTTTTAAATTCTTTTACGTTGAATAATAACTTTGCATTTGTTATCCTTTTTTTTCTGTGTTGTTTTCAAGTTAATCATCTTTTGATGAGCTTCATTATGATATATCCATGTTGAATTATTTTATATTTATTTTTGTTTGGTTCATACATTTCAAACACTATAATTATTTTAAATAACAAATATACCATTCTGTAAGGTTTGAATGACTTTTTAGATTCAAATAGTAAAATTGAGAATCAAATGTCTTATTAATTATATCTTTAAGTAAATACACACAACCCCTTCAACTATGTTAATTATGGATGAAATAAAGTCAAACATAAATGACAAATTGATAATTATTTTAAGATTTATATAAGAATATAGTTGATAACTAAAACGATAATTAATTATAAAAAAATTTAAATACGACAGATTGAACGTGATAGATAAAGTATCTTATATGATCATAAGTATAAGAATAAGTGCAAATGTAACCAAATTTAGAATCTCGTGTTTTACGTATTGTGTTTCGTGTCATTTTGTATCATGTTATGTATTGTTGTGTTCTTCTCCCTGTAACCGTATTTGTTATCGTGTCGTGTCAATCATTTTCACCTCTAAGTAAAACTGGGATTTCTCTAGCCTAAATTATTTCTAAGTTTTTAGAATAAATATCATATATGAGAAAATAATAAATCTATATCTATATTTAAATTTGAAATAATTGAAAACTAATTAAAAATATAATTATATATGATTATTTTCCAAATCTTTTTTCAAGTCCATTCCAAAACAACGTTTGCATTGCATGGATTATTAAATTTGTCTATTCTTAATTCCCTTACGTTGAATAATAACTTTGCATTTTGTATCCTTTTTTTTTTTAATATGTTGTTTTCAAATTAATCATGTTTCGATGAATTTCAGTGTGATATCCATGTTGTATTATTTTATATTAATTTTGTTTGGTTCGTACAAACAATTTACTACATGCACCTCAGTGCACTTTACTATGTGCACTAATCTGTTATCATTCAATTATATGTGATGATATATTATAATTATACGTGATGATATATGGTAGTTACACGTGATGATATGTGACAAATATTTAGAGTTTATGGTTCACTTTTCCATTTCATGATTTAGTTTTATATTTTAGGGCATAGTTTTCCATTTTTAAGGTTTAAGTTTTCATTTTAAAGTTTAGTTTTTTAATTTTTGTATTTAACTTATCATTTTGGGGTTCCAACAAAAATCTAATCATTATACCAGTTATATGTGATGATATGTGTTAGTTATATGTGATTATATGTGTCAATTATATATGATGATATATCATAGAAATTTAGAGTTTAAAGTGTAATATTCAATTTCGGGGTTCAATTTCTTATTTCAGGGTTTAGTTTTTCATTTTAAGGTTTAATTTTTCGTTTTAGGTTTATTTTTCACATTTTAGAATTTCAATTACTTGTGATTATATATCAGTTATATGTGATAATATATGTCAGTTATATATAATGATAAGTTAAATTACTGAGTGCACGGTGGAATGACTCGTTCATACATTTTAAACACCATAATTATTTTAAATGACAAGTATACCATTTATTTTGAATTAAATGGCTTTTTAGATTCAAATAGTAAAATTGAGAATGAAATGTCTTATTAATTATATATTTAAGTAAATACACACAATCCCTTAAATTATGTTAATTGGCAATGGAATAAACATAAATGACAATTTGAGAATTATTTTAGGATTTATATAAGGATATAATTGATTTTTTTTAAAAATATAACTAAAGCGATAATTAATTTTAAAAAATTAACAAACTAAAACAATATTTATTTTGAGATTATGGAGCAAGTATCTTCCAAATACCATAATCATTATAAGGTTAACTGCAATTAAATTATGAATTTTAACCAAGTGCTGCGAAAATCAAACATTTTTAAGTTAGGCAAAAAAAAAACAAAAAAAAACAACGACATATTAATAAAGATGTTTGTTCAAATTTCGAAATTTGATTTAGTTGGGATAGTGTGTTTCTCTAAGAAAAACGACAACTTTGCGATAAATATGTAATCCAACTTTAACTTTATGCTCCAGTTCCCCTTTAAAATATACTAGTTTAACACCCGTGTATTACACGGGATTTATAAAAAATTAAATATAAAAAATATTTATGAAAATTATAAAATTTAAATTTTAAAATAAAAAATTGAAAGGACGTACTCTAGACCATGCCCTATTCAATTTATTAATTATTATAATTATTAATTAATATTATATTTTAATATTTATACCAAATTCGTTAATAATTATATTTACATACTTATAAAAATTCAAAATATGTCACATTTTCAACCCGTCTTTAATCTATATTAATTAATTATTATTAACTCATTTTATTTTTATGCTTAGTTTTTTTTAATAATTATAATTACGTACTTTGAAAAATTAAAAAGCTGTCATACTCTCAAACTTTCTCGTATTGTGCCATTGTCTGATAAATATTAATTAATTATTATTATATAATTTTATTTTTTTATATTTTGATTGAATTCATTGCTAATATTTAGTTACATACTCCAATTATTGCAACATAATTTACCTATACATAATATTTAAAATTTCAACAATAAATTATTTCAACTTTATTATAAATACAATTTATTTAGTTATTTTCATAAATAGGTCTTTTTTGTAATTAAAATTATTTTATATTTAATTTATCTTTTAATTAAAATAATTAATTTAAATTTTTTTCTACTAATTATATATGACTTATTTATATTTTATATTAGGATTATAAAAGAAAATTATTGAATTTGACAAAATACAATAAAAATAAAAATATTAAGTTAGGCTAAATATAATATAAAGAAAATATTAAATTAGACAAGATACGATAAAAAAAGTTAAATTAGGTATATATTAGGTTCGGTTGACACATAAGTAACCATAGCATAATTTTTTATTATTATTATCCAAACGATGCATACGTAGTAGACACATAAATTAGGAGTATTTTGCATTAATATATTATTTGACACACGTGTATTACACGGGACTTATCAAACGATAAATATAAAAAATATTTGTGATAATTACTGAATTTTAAATCCAAAATATAAAATTAAAATAAATTATTCTCAACCCGTGCCTTGTATGTCTAAGTTATTTATTAATTATTATAAATATTAAATAATTTTATGTTTGATGTTTAAATTAAATCCATTATTAATATTAGTTACATACTTACAAAAATTCAAAAGGCATCACATTCTAAACCCGTATCTAATATCTATTTTAGTAATTGTTATTATTAAATTATTTTATATATTATGTTTAAAATAAATTCGTTAATAATTATTAGTTATATACTTTGAGATATTCAAAAGATATCATACTCTCAATCCGCGTCGCATTGTACTGGTGTCTAATCTATGTTTATTAATTATTATAATATAATTTAATATTTTTATGTTTAGATTGAATTGCATTACTAATATTTAGTTACATGCTTAGATTATTGTAAATAACTCACAACTTACCTATATAGAATATTTGAAACTCCAAAAATTATTTTAAGTTCAATTATCAATAAACTTATTTAGTTATTTCATAATATTTTTTTTGTGTGATTAAAGTTATTTCATATGTAGTTTATTTTTTAATTAAAATAACTAATTTAAATCTTATATACTAATTATATATGACTTATTTATAGTTTTATATTAGGAGAATCAAAGGAAAGTATTGAATAAGGAAAATAATAAAAGAATTAAATTAGGTAAGATACAATAAAAAAAATTAAATTAAGTAAATATTAGGCTTGGATGACACATAAGCAAACGAAGCATCAGAAATTTTTATTTGTCAAACGAAGCATACGAAGCAGACACACATGTTAGGAGGATTTTGTATTAATATATAGGGGTGATTTTTAATATACTACTTCTTTCTTTCGTCCCATTTTATCCGTCATAATTGACCATTTAAAACATATTAATAAAGATATTTAGTGTTATAATTATACATATCAAATGACTATAATATCATTTTATTTATAAGAACTAAAAGTATAAAATAATAAAAAGAATTATAAAACTAGTAAAGTAATATTGAATTATTACTGGCAAAGTAAAAAATAGCAATATTTTTCTATTAAAAATTTAAATGTGACACATAGAATGGAATATGAAAATTTATAAATTACAACGGAGGGAATAATATTTTGCATGATAATCAAAATACTAGAAATTATTAAAATTAAAACAAGATATTTAAATGATAACAAAATCAATTGTGAAAAATCCAGTTTAAACGAGCGTTGATTTCTTTTGATTTTTTGTGTGAAAAAATTGTGAAAATCAAAATTTTGACCGACGATTCAACATGACAAACGAACTCCGATTGATTGAAATTTTACAGATCAACTCAGAATGACAAAAAATAGTGATTAATGAAAAAAATAAAAGATAGGAGATCTATACATTATGTTTATATTTATTTTTCAATTTCCTGTCAAATCATCTCTCGTTTTTTCAATCGATAAAGATGTTTGGGTCTTAGAGCATTTTTAATGGAAAAATGTAAATTCATAATAACATGTTAAATAGAATATTATTATTTAGAAATATTTTTTAATGATGTATGTAAATTGTGTAAAACACTTCATTATTACCGGCATAGAGAAAAATAAATAAATTAATTAATATTAATAAAAGTAAATAAAAAATTGTTAAATAGACAGTGTATCGAGGTTATTTGACAACGCGGATCGAGTAAAAGGGAGGGAATAAAAAAGCCGAAGACGAGAGACACGGCGGTGGACGAAGCAGTTGTGCTGCGGCATCTGACGACGCCGGTATGTTCTAATTTATCTTTTGTGTAAGGTTTTTCCATAAAAAATCTTTTTGAGCGGCCTGGTTTTGTGCCTGATAACAATCTCTAGGTTAGGTGTGTTGGATTATAGGGTTTAAGGTGGGCTTTTTGATTATTGGAAATCAAATCGGTAAACTGTGATTCATTCTATGTCACGTCTTCAACTGTGAAATTTATCGCAACAATGAGTAACCTAGGACATTACACGCATGCCAATTTTACTTGCATCCATGGAGAAATTTGGTGAACACATGTTTATATACACACACACTTCAGTAGCTTAGGGGAAAAAAAGAACCAAGAAGGTGGATTTGGATATATTAAAAAAAACCCTTTTCTTGCTAATGTATAACAGAGTGTTGGGTGGGTTGGATTTTGTGGACATACAAGCCTTACCTATTTTCCGGTCAGCTTAACACTAGATTTATCCCGTTACGATTAATTAACTACTGATTAACTCACGTTTACCACACTACCAGGCTTGACAAGGATGATAAAGGGGCTCCACCGACTCATGTTCGAGAAATACTCACTGTACAAGGGGATTGGCGAAGAAAAACACATCGACAGCGAGGCTTTCACCGTGGGAGGCCATCGATGGGTTGTCGTCGTCTCTCCTGAGTTGTCAAACTCAATGGACAGTCGATTAGGGGATGTATACCTTGGTCTTTCTATTAGTCTTGTGAGTGCAAAAGCTGATGATGGAGTCTGTTGCTTTCACCGGATGACACTACTCGATCAGAGCGGGAAGGGTAATCATCTCACCCAATCTTTTCCGGTATCTACGGTAATTATGCCCCATACGTATATGGGTGCTCTCTACTTTATACAACAAGACCACCTTGTGAAATCTCCCTATCTCAAGGATGATTGTTTAAAAATCGAATGCACGATTAGTGTTGTGTCGACTCATGGGAGTGATGAGATAATAACACCCTCAATTGCTAGTCCGAGATGCAATGATGTAAATGTCGGTGGGGTCGATTTTCTTGCCATGTTGGATACTGGTGAAGGTTGTGACGTGGTTTTCAACGTGAGGGGTGAGGAGAGGTTTAGCGCACATAAGTTTATACTCTCAGCACGCTCCCCAGTCTTTCGATCCATGTTTGTCAGCTCCGATCAGCGGGAATTGGTCATCACTAGCATGGAACCTCGGGTTTTTAAGGTAACAAGTTCTCCATTATTTATTTCGGATAGAGAAATAAAATCTAATTACAAAATATACCCTGGGATTTTCTCTCTTTTTTTGTGTGTTACATTTACACTCTTCATAAACAAAAACATTTCAAAACAGCTTAAAAAATATTAGCTTACACATTGAATCTTATATAAAATAGCCATTTTACACAGTCTTCATGGGATGAAAATTGAGATAAAAATGGATAAATTGAACGAATAAGAAAAAGTTAAAGGAGGGTAATGATGGAAAATGAATTTGAAATTAATGGCGGATTAGAAAGTTTTAAGGTACATTGAAATGTAGCCATATTTGCTTCAATCAGTTTCATATTTGAAATTGGAATTTGTTTGGATTCCTTTAGGGGCAATACAGTCAATTCCCCTTGATAATCTATTAATTAATAATACTAATTTGGCCTAATGAAATACCCAGATTAAGATTATTAAATGGTGAATAAAATTCTCAATTTGGTACTAAATGAGAATTTTTTCTGTGTTACTTATATATGATCCTCAATATCTGTCTCTTTTTCACAGTCTTTATTGCACTTTATATATTCCGATACTCTCCCAGAAGAGGAGAGGGCCTTGGTAGTTGACGGATATGCTTTTGGACCAACTGTATCCAGCACATTCGGAGCCAAATTGCTTGCAGCTGCGGATGAATATGATGTTAAGCGTCTTAAGAGTATTTGTGAATCTCATCTGTGGAGAACCAACTCTCTCGGACGTTTTGCGGAGATTTTATCGGTAGCGGACAGATGTAATGCATATGCATTGAAGCATTTATGCTTTAAGTATGCTGCTGATAATTATGCTGGTAATTAGCCTTTTGTTTTCGTTTTTCTTGGTCTATGTTGAACTTTATTAGGATTAAATGATGAGTTATCTTATTGCAGATCTTGTCGAACTGGACAATTTCAATTACCTTCGAGAGAACTGCCCGTTGTTGCTTAATGAAATGGATGATTATATAGCAAGAGAACGGAAAGATCTAGCGGAGATGAAGAAACAAGATTCTACATCCTTGCATGTTATTGACTGTGTTAGTGAGCAGTTGTTGAGTTAAGGTTTTTATTTTATTTTACTGACCTGTAACTGTGTGATTACTGGCTTTAAGAGCCTGGAGCTGAAGAAGAAGAAGAAGAGTTTGAGGAACAATGCATTTGGCTTTTAATTGGATGCATTTTGACTTCTTTATAGATAAACTGATGCATTTTGGCTTTTAATTGGTTTTTAATTTGATGCATTTAAGATAAATTTAGGCTTTCATTATTTGGAAGGATCGGATATTTGCATTATAAAAATTGATGAGTTGAACCCCAAACTCGAATACGCTAATTATATTTTAAATATATTAGAATTTTACTAAACTAACCCCATAAACTTTATAATTTACCCTTTATCTAATATATAATATAAAAAAAATCATAAAATAAAACAAAGAAAAAAATGAAGAAAACTTACGGAAAAGCAAAAAGGAAAGAAAGGAAAAAAAAAACCGGAAGAAAAAACAAAAAGAAAATAAGAAAAGGCGAAAAATGAAGAGGGGAGATAGATTATAGTAAGCAATCAAACATTTAGGGCAAGTCTTTGTTAAAATTGATATGACTCCAAAGAAAATTGGAAATAAAAAAGTTTGTGCTACCATAGAGTTCGACTCCGAATTCATGAATAATGAAGCAGAGTTCAATTTTTTTGTTTGGAACAAATGAGTAATGTTTAGAATTTTTTTAGAACAAATGTGTAATGCTCGAACGTTCGAATTTTTTTAAAACACTTTGTTTCCTGACAAAAAACAAATTGTTCGAAACAAGTTTTCAAACTTGAAATCCATGTTCTAAAATTTTGTACGAACAATGATCTGTTCGATTTTTTTTCGAACAACCTATTTATGTTCATCATTACCAATTCGAACACAACCCCGACAATGAACTATTTTATGACAAAAAAATTCACAAAAATAATAATGTTTTTATTGTAACACCAGAAATTGTAGAGTAATCTTGTCTCATTTATCTTATTTATACTACCATAATTCATTATTTAGTTTTGTTTTGAGATGGATTTTGAAACAAGTCTTGAAAATTTCTGGGAGGACAATTTGTTTTAATATTTAAATCTATTTTTAATAAATTATTTTATCTTTTCAAACATATCTATTTTTATAAAAAAACAACTCATTAAATTTTAAATGTATCCAGAACCTTATTTGGAATACAATTTTCATCTTTTGTTCATAGAGGGGGAAAAATAAAACTATAAAGGGATTTTAGTTTTTTTCTTTTTGTTTTTACTTTTTAAAAGTTACATTTTGCAATTTTGGCTTCCTAAATCCTAATCCCAAACCCACCCAAATCCTCCTATCTTCCCGCCCCCTTCCTAACACACAAACACGCACTACTGATGTCAATCTCCGCCGCCATTGACCGGACTCTGTTCAAAGACAAAGACGGAGGAGGCGGAGCCGCCCACACCACCATCGTCAAACACCGATTCTTAAGCTTTTTAATCTGGCAATCCCTCCAATCAACTCTCCTACTTTTCCTCTCCAAAACCCTTTTTCTATCCCCCTTTACTCGAAACCCTTTTACTCCAATCTTCCTCTCCCTTTTCTCCTTCGTCTCCTTCCACTTCTCTCTCCTCCTCTTCTCGATTTCCATATTCTTCGTCTCGTCTCCACATCCTCTCTCTTTCGCCTCTCCTTTTGAAGTCTCACTTTCGTTTATTCGCCTGATTTTCGTCTCCGGAGGTGACCAGAGTTTACTGAGGAGGAGGGTTAGAGTCTCGTTGAGCTTCGTGTTGTTCGTGAGCCTCTGTGCCGTGGCCGGAGCGGTATCGGTGATTTGTGTGTGCTGGGGTTGTGATGCTTATTATAACGGCGATTCGAATTGGAAAGGGGTTGGTGTTTTGGGAAATCTAGGGTTTAGGGGTTTTGTGATCGGGTTGTTTTATGGGTTACATTATGTGTATATGCAGCGCTGGGTCTTGCGGTTTCCAATTATTCAGGTATTTTGGAGTTTTTTTTCTAATTTGATGATCAGTTGTGATATTGGTGGTGCTGAATTTGACATTCAGCGTTAAAGATTTTTGTATATGAGTTGAGATTATTGCTTATCAATCATGATATTCATTCTTGGATAATTACAATTATGGTTTGTTGGTTTGTTAATGTGATGCACTGAGCCAAGAAACTTTTATGAACAGCGCCCTCCGTTTTTTAGCTACAAGATGGGTCTCCCATTATCTGTTCGACGGGCATTGAGATTCTCTGCCATTGGCTACCCATTATCAGGAGTGCTTGCTTTTTTCCTGCCTACCGAGTACAAAAGTCAAGGCTCAGCGGGAAAATACATTGCCGAACAGATTGTTTTCTACATCGGGAGTTTTGTAGTAATCCTTTGTTGGGAGCTGAGTCATCATTTACACCAGGTTTCATCTTCAACTTCCTGTTTTATACCTTTTTAACTTTTCAAGATTTTTGCGATTTAAAATATGATTCTTGATAAGCGCTTAAAAAACATTATTGTGTGGCTAATTAGGTGCTACATACAAAGAGATTCCTATTTGCACCTCCAAAAGGATCGGCAGCAGCAGAAACAAACCCAAGTGAGCCGCTTCTAGCCACGTTGGAAGAGAGCACACCGAAGTCGCTTTTGCAGTACCTTGCGTATCTTGATCTCTGTATGGTGTGCGAGAACAATGTCGACACATGGCGCCGAGCTGCATTCTTTGAGGAGACTGGTGAGACGTATAGAAGAGTGATAGCTTCTTGCCTGCGGCCTCTGGAACAGTTCACTCGGAATCTTGCTGAAGGTCTACAGAGCTCTTCGACTGAAAAGTCAATGCAGTTATCTGATCAGCTGATCTCGTCGACAGAGCGGCTTACAGTTTTGAAACTCCATGAATCGTTCTTCGACTCACAGGTATGGTGTCAGTTATTTTGCATCATTTCCCGTTTCATGAGAACTGACTAATGCTCAAGTAATGTAGCTTAGGAATATTGCCTTCCTTTGTGCTATAATGACTATAGTTTATTTACTGTGTGAGAACTTGTGATCAAGTCTCATGTTTACATTTTAGGGGTGTATGTGGTGGTTTGGGTGGTTGTAGGGATAATTTAACCAAAATTCAAGAAGTCCATGTTAGCCAAAACTATTCAGGAGACTGGATTTTCCCCCCTATTCACTCTTTTTTCCTGCTAGATGATAGTATTGACAACTTTTTGAGTTTGATTGGAAATGAGATCAATTTGTGAGAAAATGTGTAATAATGATTGGTGATGAGATTCTCTTCTTTTCTTTTTTTAAAGAAAAAGTGAAAGTGATTGAATGGTGTGAAAATAGATTTTTCTTGGTAGGCAATCGCAATTTTATCTGTACTATCTAACTGAATTTTTGAGTGAGTGGTTTCCGTTTATTTAGCAGCTAGTTAGCTGGTTAGTAATTTGAATGGCCGTCCCTCATAATTCAATTTATTTGTAAATACAGATATTGGTGAGTGGAAAATAAAAGAATTGTTTAATTCAATGATATCAAAGTATGAAAGAGAGAGAGAGATAAATAAATAGAGATGGTTCACGGTTGTTTTTGGGATTCAGGAGTATTTTAGTTACTGAGAAGTCCAAAACTAAGTCTCTTGTATCGTCGAAAAACGTATTACTAATTTCTGTTGCCAAATTACACGCAGCTATGTGATTGGTGTGCCCGGATCGTTGCTTCATTGACTGCAAGGTCACATAAGGAGGACAAATTTGGTGTTGCTCAGATCTCAGGGAGCAATGCTGCTGTAATCTCGACATTGTTGTCTACTTTATTAGCTGTCGAGACTCTCATGGGAAAGAAGACCCACGTACAGTCAGCACATTTGATGGGTCCCGCCGGAATCAAATGGGCCACCGTGAACACTGGGAGACGAGAGACTACGTCTGGCGCCATGGGAAAAATAAGAGGAAGCCCGCTTTATGGGAAAGCTTATTCGTTGGCCGATGTCTTGAAAACCTCAATTTACTGTGTCGTCTCTGCGTTTCACAATGAGATGATGGGCAGTGGAAAAGCGGGAGTTTTGGAGAAGGATTGGATTATTAGCGGTAAACCAGATTACGGTACTCACGAGCTTCTTGGACACAAATTGCGGCAATTCTTGGATTTTCAGGCGAGCTAGGGCCTTAATTTCCTCGTTTTTTGACTTGCGGATATGTATTTTAAAGAGGTATTTCTGCTGGGAAGATAAGCAAAAACATGGTCGAAATTGTCGTTTTTATTTTTCGCTACGGATAGAAAGTGCTTGAAAAGGGAAAACAGAGAGAATGTTTGTATTGAAAAAAATCATATTCGTGAAACTTTGTAGAATGTTTTGCTAATATATATTGTAACACTATGTCGAATCGAGAGATTTCTAAAAAAGTAACAAGAAAAGGTTTACCATTTTCATCATCATCTTTTTTTTTTTTTTTTCTTGATTTATGTTTTTTGACACTTGAAGTGTGTCTTGTTCCCCGCCAAGGGTTTTCCAAAGCCACCATTTTATGATCTCTATCTTGAATTAGTCAACAAGATTATTAATAATTTAGCAAATGTGATCACGTTCTTCAAATTTGTGTCATATTTTATTTTCCAAAAGCTTACAACCCATAATTTGGTCTAAGGTGCTAAGTAATTGATTTTGCTGAGTGAAATCATTTTCGTTACGTTTAAGTCATTAATGGTTGAATACATTTGATTAAAGAGAGGAAATTAAGTTAATTATACACAGTCAAAGCTTAAGGTATGAAAATATAATTAACAAGTCCACTCTTTAGAGGAATTTCTAGGAAATTACTACACCATTCTAATATGGAGGGAAAATTATCAAAAATATCGGATAAAACTTTCAGTCAACCTCAGTAGAAGCCCTTTTTTTTTTTTTTTTTTTTTTTTTTTTTTTTTTTTTTGAGTTGAACTGATTTTGCCTTCCAAAAAGTCAATGGCCTAAGATAACCATTAGTATAATTTTCTCTGACCTTGCTTCAAAATAATTAAATGTCTTTTAGTCATTACATTCAAACAAAAAAAAAAAAAAAAGGAAGTAGAACAGAGAAAGAAAGAAAGAAAAAGAAAAAAGAGAGAGAATAAAATATGCTTCGTCAAACATGATCAGGTAAGAACAAAGCTGCATTCTTTATATTTTATTCTCTTTTTTTCAATTAAAAAAAAAAGAAAAAAACTGTTATATAAGTTTCAGCAGACAAGAGGAGAAAACACAGCTTCTGCACATTTTCTTGTAGTAAAAGCTTTCCTTTATCCACTTCCAAATGAATTTTCATACAATGATCTTTAACTTAATCTTTTCACTAATAATATCAACTCCAATATGCATGTTTCCATTTCCAGGTCATGCATCTGCTGCTAATATATCTGGTAATGAAACCGATAAACTTGCACTGCTCGCGTTCAAATCCCTAATAAAAGTCGATCCTTTATCGGCCTTATCCTCCTGGAACGACACTTCCAGTTTCTGCAACTGGAATGGAGTCAAATGCGGCCTCGAAATCCCAAGACTCACCGCTTTAAACCTAACCGGGCAAAGACTATCCGGATTTATCCCGACGCATTTTGGAAATTTCTCTTTTATCGAAACTCTCGATCTTTCCGGAAATTATTTTCAAGGTGAGATCCCAGCAGAGCTCGGAAATCTCGAAAGGCTTCAAATCTTGAACGTGAGCAATAATCGTCTCCAGGGTTGGATACCATCTGAGCTGTCGAACTGTACGAACCTGAGGGACCTGGCACTGGACCATAACTACTTGACCGGCATGGTCCCCTTCGAACTAGGAGCCCTGTCCGAGCTTACAACACTGTACCTCGGAAGCAATAATCTTTCAGGTAATATTCCATTTTCGATCGGAAACTTAACGTCTCTACGTGAAATCGACATGTCGTATAATGATTTGAGCGGTGAATTTCCGAGCACGATGTCTCGTTTGAGGAGCCTAAGAACGTTTAGGTTCTCGGTGAACCATCTGTCAGGTGAGTTCCCTACACTTCTCTACAATTTGACTTCGCTCGACTTTATAGCTCTTTCTTTCAACAACTTAACCGGTAATCTAAGAAACGATATCGGGCTTGCTCTTCCTAATCTTCGTAGAATATGGCTAGCTTACAATTTCTTTACCGGGGCCATTCCCAAATCGTTTTCTAATGCTTCGAAACTCGAAAACATCGACATTATCCGTAACAATTTCACCGGCAAAGTACCTCTGAGTTTCGCGAAACTTAATCTGTTGTCATTAAATATCGGATTCAATCATCTCGGGCTTGGCGAACCGGATGACTTGAATTTCGTCGACTCTTTAACGAACTGCACCAACTTACGATTTTTGCATTTTGGTAATAATCGGTTCGGAGGCGTTTTGCCTGTCTCGATTGCGAATTTGTCGACAAAGCTGACGACGTTGTATTTACAAGGGAATTTAATCCATGGATCGATACCGAGAGATATTTCGAATCTTGAGAGCTTAAGTACACTCTACATGAATTCTAATTATCTCGACGGTACGATTCCGGATTCGTTCGGAATGTTTCCAAATTTAGCAAGAGTTGTTTTGAGCTCTAACCGTCTGACGGGGAAAATACCGCCTAGAATTGGAAACATGACTCATCTGATATGGCTATTTTTGTTCGATAACAGGTTGGATGGAGAAATACCGTTAAACTTGGCGAACTGTAAGCAGTTGGTTTTCTTTTCGATAGCTCAGAATAACTTCACAGGGACAATTCCTCATGAAATCATCGGTATATCGTCTCTTTTGTCGTTTAATGCATCGTTTAATTCCTTTTCTGGTCGGTTTCCGGAAAATGTCGGGAATTTAAGTGGACTTGTCGAAATCGATCTCTCTTACAACAAATTTTCAGGTGAGATCCCAAATAGCTTAGGGAACTGTTTGGCTCTTAACATAATTTTCCTGCAAGGAAATTCATTTCATGGGAGGGTCCCGTTTTTAGCTCGTTTGTCGAACCTTAATTACTTGGATTTGTCAAGAAACAATCTTTCAGGCAATATTCCTGATTTCTTGGCAAAACTACCTTCTTTGATCTACCTTAATCTTTCTTACAACAATCTTGACGGCAAAATACCATCGACTGGCGTGTTTTTAAATACGAGCGCGACAGATATTCGCGAAAATCGAAACCTCTGTGGTGGGATTTCAGATTTTCATTTCCCAGCTTGCCCGAATCAAGAAACTCGCAAAAAACGACGCGGGCTAAAGAAAAAATTCAAACTTGTCTTGATCATCGTCTTAACCGCATCATTAGCGGCATTTTCGTTATTTCTTCTTCTTATTTGCCGTATAAAAAAAAGCCGAAACAAGCTACCAAAATCATTGTCAAGATCCTTAGCAAACTTCTACCTCAAGGTTTCGTACGGGGAGCTTCTAAACGCGACTAACGGATTTTCGTCGCGAAATTTAATCGGCAGGGGCAGTTTCGGGACAGTCTACAAAGGCACGCTCGGCTCGGAAGGGACATTAGTCGCGGTTAAAGTTTTGAACCTCGGACGAGAAGGGGCCGTAAAAAGCTTTGTGTCCGAATGCCGAACGTTGAGAAACATACGGCACCACAATTTAGTGAAGGTTATAACTGCGTGTTCGAGTAGTGATTATCAAGGGAACGACTTTAAGGCTTTGGTTTATCAGTTTATGCCGAACGGGAGCTTAGACAAATGGTTACATCCCGGAGAAGAAGGTGATATGTTACGGACGTGTAGTTTGAGTATTGTTAAGAGGATTGATATCGCTATGGACGTGGCTTCTGCTTTGCATTATCTTCATCACGAATGCCAAATGCCGATGGTTCATTGCGATTTGAAACCGCAGAATGTGCTTCTTGATGGAGATATGATGGCCCGTGTTGGTGATTTCGGGTTGGCCCGACTCGTTCCTAAATTCGACGAGCAGTTGAGTTCGATTGGTTTCAAGGGAACTATTGGATATGCTGCTCCAGGTAAACACATAAAATCTAGCTTACTCTTAAATAATGTAATATACAAATTTTAAAATAACGATTGATAGTTAGAAATATGTATGTGGATACTGAAATGTGTAGTAGTGACTTTTTCTTTTCCTTCAATTTTTTTTGATTGGATGGAAATCAAATAATCTAGTTATCTTTTAAAATTACAAGTAACCCCATGACATATTTTTCGTGTTACAAAAGTTTACCCTGAAAAGGAGATGAGAGGGGGATCTTTTTAAGGTAAATACAAAATTCAAGGGGTTATTTGCAATTTTAAAAGATAAGTATTTATTTTTTTGGGTAATTAGACTAAACTTCAAGGGTAGCTTTTGTAATTAACCCTAACTACTATGTGGGACTTATTTACAAAAACAAAAACTTTGCAGAGCATGGGTTGGGGGCACAAAGGTCCATTCTTGGAGATGTATACAGTTTTGGGATCCTCTTGCTTGAGATGTTCACCGGAAAAAGACCGACGGACGATTTATTTACCGAAAACTCGAGCCTTCATAGTTTCGTAAAAATGGCAGTACCAGACAGAGTCGTCGAGATTCTCGACAACTCAGCTCTGTGTCAAGAAGTAACCGGCAATGCCGTAACATGGGACGAAGGATGGAGCTGTTTAAGCAACGAAAAGCGATCGTGTTTGGTTTACGTTCTCCAAATCGGAGTTATGTGTTCGTCCGAATCGCCTAAGGATAGGATGACTATGCGACAAGTTTGTCGAGAATTGGTGACGATTAGAGACACGTTTCTTGATGCCGGATTTGTTAAAAACTAAAAATAAAAAAATAAAAAATAATAAACCCTCAAGAGGGTTTTAGTTAGATTAATACTACAAACTTTAAGAGGAGTTTTTGTAATTTTGAAAGATAAATGGAGGTTTTTGTAAATAGAATAAACATTAGGGGTAGTTTTGTAATTATCACTTTATTTTTTATTATTTATTAAATATATTATCCATCTCTAACATTATTATGTCATTATTTTTCAGGGCCATAAAGTTTGTTGTTGAAGTTTGAAAAGTGGTAGACAATTAGACAAGAATCAAATCAAGAATATTTTTCCCACCCCAATTTGTAATTCCAAGTGAAATAGATTTTGTTCATAAAGAATAATTATGGCATATTCTGTGGATACCATAATTCAATAAACTAGTGGAATACACGAGGATTAACATTGTTCTAATTTGGATTTACACTATTTCTTGATCATTTTTTTGTTAATGGGGTGATAAATGATAATTGCCAGTGACCACAAGCCAGTAGTATTTATTGATTGGATTACGATACATGGATATGCTCCGCCATGTTCGTTTTGACAAATAAATATTTATGGTACTTTCAGTTGTTTATGTGTCGTACGAACAAATATGTACTGAATTTAATATTTTTCTTTATTGTATCATGCTTACTATAATTTTTTTCCTTTTAATATATTTTGCATAATTTAGTAATTTTCTTATTTTATTATATCTTGTAATTCATTTTTTTTTAATTTAACTCAATATTCTCTCTATTCTCCTAATATCTTTCTAATTATTCCTTTTTATTTATTGTATGTTGCCTAATATACTTATTTTCTTTTTAATATATTTTTACCTAATTTAGTATTTCTTTAATTATATTTTTTCTTAATTCATTGTTTTCCTTTTATTTAATTCAATATTACCTTTTATTCTCTCAATATAAAAATACACACAAGTCTTATATGATTCTTAGAAAAAATCTAAATTAGTTAACAAATTAAATATGAAGTAATTTACTTTACCAAAAAAACTTAATTATGAAGTAGGTAAATAAGTTGTATTCACAATAAAAATTAAATAATTTTATTTTTGTAATTTCAAATATTAATAATGAATTCAATTTAAACATAAAAATATTATATCATAATTAATTAATAAATATTGATTATATACCAGTACAATGTAACACGAGTTAAGAATACGACATCTTTAGAATATTTCAAAATATGTAATTAATAATCACTAACAAATTTAATTTAATTAATGAAACTCGGCAAAAAACGACGCGGGCTAAAGAAAAAATTCAAACTTGTCTTGATCATCGTCTTAACCGCATCATTAGCGGCATTTTCGTTATTTCTTCTTCTTATTTGCCGTATAAAAAAAAAGCCGAAAACAAGCTACCAAAATCATTGTCAAGATCCTTAGCAAACTTCTACCTCAAGGTTTCGTACGGGGAGCTTCTAAACGCGGACTAACGGATTTTCGTCGCGAAATTTAATCGGCAGGGGCAGTTTCGGGACAGTCTACAAAGGCACGCTCGGCTCGGAAGGGACATTAGTCGCGGTTAAAGTTTTGAACCTCGGACGAGAAGGGGCCGTAAAAAAGCTTTGTGTCCGAATGCCGAACGTTGAGAAACATACGGCACCACAATTTAGTGAAGGTTATAACTGCGTGTTCGAGTAGTGATTATCAAGGGAACGACTTTAAGGCTTTGGTTTATCAGTTTATGCCGAACGGGAGCTTAGACAAATGGTTACATCCCGGAGAAGAAGGTGATATGTTACGGACGTGTAGTTTGAGTATTGTTAAGAGGATTGATATCGCTATGGACGTGGCTTTCTGCTTTGCATTATCTTCATCACGAATGCCAAATGCCGATGGTTCATTGCGATTTGAAACCGCAGAATGTGCTTCTTGATGGAGATATGATGGCCCGTGTTGGTGATTTCGGGTTGGCCCGACTCGTTCCTAAATTCGACGAGCAGTTGAGTTCGATTGGTTTCAAGGGAACTATTGGATATGCTGCTCCAGGTAAACACATAAAATCTAGCTTACTCTTAAATAATGTAATATACAAATTTTAAAATAACGATTGATAGTTAGAAATATGTATGTGGATACTGAAATGTGTAGTAGTGACTTTTTCTTTTCCTTCAATTTTTTTTGATTGGATGGAAATCAAATAATCTAGTTATCTTTTAAAATTACAAGTAAACCCCATGACATATTTTTCGTGTTACAAAAGTTTACCCTGAAAAGGAGATGAGAGGGGGATCTTTTTAAGGTAAATACAAAATTCAAGGGGTTATTTGCAATTTAAAAGATAAGTATTTATTTTTTTGGGTAATTAGACTAAACTTCAAGGGTAGCTTTTGTAATTAACCCTAACTACTATGTGGGACTTATTTACAAAAACAAAAACTTTGCAGAGCATGGGTTGGGGGCACAAAGGTCCATTCTTGGAGATGTATACAGTTTTGGATCCTCTTGCTTGAGATGTTCACCGGAAAAAGACCGACGGACGATTTATTTACCGAAAACTCGAGCCTTCATAGTTTCGTAAAAATGGCAGTACCAGACAGAGTCGTCGAGATTCTCGACAACTCAGCTCTGTGTCAAGAAGTAACCGGCAATGCCGTAACATGGGACGAAGGATGGAGCTGTTTAAGCAACGAAAAGCGATCGTGTTTGGTTTACGTTCTCCAAATCGGAGTTATGTGTTCGTCCGAATCGCCTAAGGATAGGATGACTATGCGGACAAGTTGTCGAGAATTGGTGACGATTAGAGACACGTTTCTTGATGCCGGATTTGTTAAAAACTAAAAATAAAAAATAAAAAATAATAAACCCTCAAGAGGGTTTTAGTTAGATTAATACTACAAACTTTAAGAGGAGTTTTTGTAATTTTGAAAGATAAATGGAGGTTTTTGTAAATAGAATAAACATTAGGGGTAGTTTTGTAATTATCACTTATTTTTTATTATTTATTAAATATATTATCCATCTCTAACATTATTATGTCATTATTTTTCAGGGCCATAAAGTTTGTTGTTGAAGTTTGAAAAGTGGTAGACAATTAGACAAGAATCAAATCAAGAATATTTTTCCCACCCCAATTTGTAATTCCAAGTGAAATAGATTTTGTTCATAAAGAATAATTATGGCATATTCTGTGGATTACCATAATTCAATAAACTAGTGGAATACACGAGGATTAACATTGTTCTAATTTGGATTTACACTATTTCTTGATCATTTTTTTGTTAATGGGGTGATAAATGATAATTGCCAGTGACCACAAGCCAGTAGTATTTATTGATTGGATTACGATACATGGATATGCTCCGCCATGTTCGTTTTGACAAATAAATATTTATGGTACTTTCAGTTGTTTATGTGTCGTACGAACAAATATGTACTGAATTTAATATTTTTCTTTATTGTATCATGCTTACTATAATTTTTTTCCTTTTAATATATTTTGCATAATTTAGTAATTTTCTTATTTTATTATATCTTGTAATTCATTTTTTTTTAATTTAACTCAATATTCTCTCTATTCTCCTAATATCTTTCTAATTATTCCTTTTTATTTATTGTATGTTGCCTAATATACTTATTTTCTTTTTAATATATTTTTACCTAATTTAGTATTTCTTTAATTATATTTTTTCTTAATTCATTGTTTTCCTTTTATTTAATTCAATATTACCTTTTATTCTCTCAATATAAAAATACACACAAGTCTTATATGATTCTTAGAAAAAATCTAAATTAGTTAACAAATTAAATATGAAGTAATTTACTTTACCAAAAAAACTTAATTATGAAGTAGGTAAATAAGTTGTATTCACAATAAAAATTAAATAATTTTATTTTTGTAATTTCAAATATTAATAATGAATTCAATTTAAACATAAAAATATTATATCATAATTAATTAATAAATATTGATTATATACCAGTACAATGTAACACGAGTTAAGAATACGACATCTTTAGAATATTTCAAAATATGTAATTAATAATCACTAACAAATTTAGAAACTCGGCAAAAAACGACGCGGGCTAAAGAAAAAATTCAAACTTGTCTTGATCATCGTCTTAACCGCATCATTAGCGGCATTTTCGTTATTTCTTCTTCTTATTTGCCGTATAAAAAAAAAGCCGAAAACAAGCTACCAAAATCATTGTCAAGATCCTTAGCAAACTTCTACCTCAAGGTTTCGTACGGGGAGCTTCTAAACGCGGACTAACGGATTTTCGTCGCGAAATTTAATCGGCAGGGGCAGTTTCGGGACAGTCTACAAAGGCACGCTCGGCTCGGAAGGGACATTAGTCGCGGTTAAAGTTTTGAACCTCGGACGAGAAGGGGCCGTAAAAAAGCTTTGTGTCCGAATGCCGAACGTTGAGAAACATACGGCACCACAATTTAGTGAAGGTTATAACTGCGTGTTCGAGTAGTGATTATCAAGGGAACGACTTTAAGGCTTTGGTTTATCAGTTTATGCCGAACGGGAGCTTAGACAAATGGTTACATCCCGGAGAAGAAGGTGATATGTTACGGACGTGTAGTTTGAGTATTGTTAAGAGGATTGATATCGCTATGGACGTGGCTTTCTGCTTTGCATTATCTTCATCACGAATGCCAAATGCCGATGGTTCATTGCGATTTGAAACCGCAGAATGTGCTTCTTGATGGAGATATGATGGCCCGTGTTGGTGATTTCGGGTTGGCCCGACTCGTTCCTAAATTCGACGAGCAGTTGAGTTCGATTGGTTTCAAGGGAACTATTGGATATGCTGCTCCAGGTAAACACATAAAATCTAGCTTACTCTTAAATAATGTAATATACAAATTTTAAAATAACGATTGATAGTTAGAAATATGTATGTGGATACTGAAATGTGTAGTAGTGACTTTTTCTTTTCCTTCAATTTTTTTTGATTGGATGGAAATCAAATAATCTAGTTATCTTTTAAAATTACAAGTAAACCCCATGACATATTTTTCGTGTTACAAAAGTTTACCCTGAAAAGGAGATGAGAGGGGGATCTTTTTAAGGTAAATACAAAATTCAAGGGGTTATTTGCAATTTAAAAGATAAGTATTTATTTTTTTGGGTAATTAGACTAAACTTCAAGGGTAGCTTTTGTAATTAACCCTAACTACTATGTGGGACTTATTTACAAAAACAAAAACTTTGCAGAGCATGGGTTGGGGGCACAAAGGTCCATTCTTGGAGATGTATACAGTTTTGGATCCTCTTGCTTGAGATGTTCACCGGAAAAAGACCGACGGACGATTTATTTACCGAAAACTCGAGCCTTCATAGTTTCGTAAAAATGGCAGTACCAGACAGAGTCGTCGAGATTCTCGACAACTCAGCTCTGTGTCAAGAAGTAACCGGCAATGCCGTAACATGGGACGAAGGATGGAGCTGTTTAAGCAACGAAAAGCGATCGTGTTTGGTTTACGTTCTCCAAATCGGAGTTATGTGTTCGTCCGAATCGCCTAAGGATAGGATGACTATGCGGACAAGTTGTCGAGAATTGGTGACGATTAGAGACACGTTTCTTGATGCCGGATTTGTTAAAAACTAAAAATAAAAAATAAAAAATAATAAACCCTCAAGAGGGTTTTAGTTAGATTAATACTACAAACTTTAAGAGGAGTTTTTGTAATTTTGAAAGATAAATGGAGGTTTTTGTAAATAGAATAAACATTAGGGGTAGTTTTGTAATTATCACTTATTTTTTATTATTTATTAAATATATTATCCATCTCTAACATTATTATGTCATTATTTTTCAGGGCCATAAAGTTTGTTGTTGAAGTTTGAAAAGTGGTAGACAATTAGACAAGAATCAAATCAAGAATATTTTTCCCACCCCAATTTGTAATTCCAAGTGAAATAGATTTTGTTCATAAAGAATAATTATGGCATATTCTGTGGATTACCATAATTCAATAAACTAGTGGAATACACGAGGATTAACATTGTTCTAATTTGGATTTACACTATTTCTTGATCATTTTTTTGTTAATGGGGTGATAAATGATAATTGCCAGTGACCACAAGCCAGTAGTATTTATTGATTGGATTACGATACATGGATATGCTCCGCCATGTTCGTTTTGACAAATAAATATTTATGGTACTTTCAGTTGTTTATGTGTCGTACGAACAAATATGTACTGAATTTAATATTTTTCTTTATTGTATCATGCTTACTATAATTTTTTTCCTTTTAATATATTTTGCATAATTTAGTAATTTTCTTATTTTATTATATCTTGTAATTCATTTTTTTTTAATTTAACTCAATATTCTCTCTATTCTCCTAATATCTTTCTAATTATTCCTTTTTATTTATTGTATGTTGCCTAATATACTTATTTTCTTTTTAATATATTTTTACCTAATTTAGTATTTCTTTAATTATATTTTTTCTTAATTCATTGTTTTCCTTTTATTTAATTCAATATTACCTTTTATTCTCTCAATATAAAAATACACACAAGTCTTATATGATTCTTAGAAAAAATCTAAATTAGTTAACAAATTAAATATGAAGTAATTTACTTTACCAAAAAAACTTAATTATGAAGTAGGTAAATAAGTTGTATTCACAATAAAAATTAAATAATTTTATTTTTGTAATTTCAAATATTAATAATGAATTCAATTTAAACATAAAAATATTATATCATAATTAATTAATAAATATTGATTATATACCAGTACAATGTAACACGAGTTAAGAATACGACATCTTTAGAATATTTCAAAATATGTAATTAATAATCACTAACAAATTTA